>CM055122.1:1086021262-1086344216 GCA_029206835.1 Rana muscosa | reverse complement strand
CATTTTTTCTAGGGACAGAAAACTGTAGGTAGGGAGAGTGTCAGTTTCTTTCACTGTGAAAGTCCTTGTTTCTAGGGACTGGGAAGGACAGTGAGTGAATTCTCCTTGTGCTATAGTGTGCTTAAAAAAAACATTTTTTCTAGGGACAGAAAACTGTAGGTAGGGAGAGTGTCAGTTTCTTTCACTGTGCAAGTCCTTGTTTCTAGGGACTGGGAAGGACAGTGAGTGAATTCTCCTTGTGCTATAGTGTGCTTAAAAAAAACATTTTTTCTAGGGACAGAAAACTGTAGGTAGGGAGAGTGTCAGTTTCTTTCACTGTGCAAGTCCTTGTTTCTAGGGGCTGGAAGGACAGTGAGTGAATTCTCCTTGTGCTATAGTGTGCTTAAAAAAACATTTTTTCTAGGGACAGAAAACTGTAGGTAGGGAGAGTGTCAGTTTCTTTCACTGTGCAAGTCCTTGTTTCTAGGGACTGGGAAGGACAGTGAGTGAATTCTCCTTGTGCTATAGTGTGCTTAAAAAAACATTTTTTCTAGGGACAGAAAACTGTAGGTAGGGAGAGTGTCAGTTTCTTTCACTGTGCAAGTCCTTGTTTCTAGGGACTGGGAAGGACAGTGAGTGAATTCTCCTTGTGCTATAGTGTGCTTAAAAAAAACATTTTTTCTAGGGACAGAAAACTGTAGGTAGGGAGAGTGTCAGTTTCTTTCACTGTGCAAGTCCTTGTTTCTAGGGACTGGGAAGGACAGTGAGTGAATTCTCCTTGTGCTATAGTGTGCTTAAAAAAAACATTTTTTCTAGGGACAGAAAACTGTAGGTAGGGAGAGTGTCAGTTTCTTTCACTGTGCAAGTCCTTGTTTCTAGGGACTGGGAAGGACAGTGAGTGAATTCTCCTTGTGCTATAGTGTGCTTAAAAAAAACATTTTTTCTAGGGACAGAAAACTGTAGGTAGGGAGAGTGTCAGTTTCTTTCACTGTGCAAGTCCTTGTTTCTAGGGACTGGGAAGGACAGTGAGTGAATTCTCCTTGTGCTATAGTGTGCTTAAAAAAAACATTTTTTCTAGGGACAGAAAACTGTAGGTAGGGAGAGTGTCAGTTTCTTTCACTGTGCAAGTCCTTGTTTCTAGGGACTGGGAAGGACAGTGAGTGAATTCTCCTTGTGCTATAGTGTGCTTAAAAAAAACATTTTTTCTAGGGACAGAAAACTGTAGGTAGGGAGAGTGTCAGTTTCTTTCACTGTGCAAGTCCTTGTTTCTAGGGACTGGGAAGGACAGTGAGTGAATTCTCCTTGTGCTATAGTGTGCTTAAAAAAAACATTTTTTCTAGGGACAGAAAACTGTAGGTAGGGAGAGTGTCAGTTTCTTTCACTGTGCAAGTCCTTGTTTCTAGGGACTGGGAAGGACAGTGAGTGAATTCTCCTTGTGCTATAGTGTGCTTAAAAAAAACATTTTTTCTAGGGACAGAAAACTGTAGGTAGGGAGAGTGTCAGTTTCTTTCACTGTGCAAGTCCTTGTTTCTAGGGACTGGGAAGGACAGTGAGTGAATTCTCCTTGTGCTATAGTGTGCTTAAAAAAAAAAAATTTTCTAGGGACAGAAAACTGTAGGTAGGGAGAGTGTCAGTTTCTTTCACTGTGCAAGTCCTTGTTTCTAGGGACTGGGAAGGACAGTGAGTGAATTCTCCTTGTGCTATAGTGTGCTTAAAAAAAAAAATTTTTCTAGGGACAGAAAACTGTAGGTAGGGAGAGTGTCAGTTTCTTTCACTGTGCAAGTCCTTGTTTCTAGGGACTGGGAAGGACAGTGAGTGAATTCTCCTTGTGCTATAGTGTGCTTAAAAAAAACATTTTTTCTAGGGACAGAAAACTGTAGGTAGGGAGAGTGTCAGTTTCTTTCACTGTGCAAGTCCTTGTTTCTAGGGACTGGGAAGGACAGTGAGTGAATTCTCCTTGTGCTATAGTGTGCTTAAAAAAAACATTTTTTCTAGGGACAGAAAACTGTAGGTAGGGAGAGTGTCAGTTTCTTTCACTGTGCAAGTCCTTGTTTCTAGGGACTGGGAAGGACAGTGAGTGAATTCTCCTTGTGCTATAGTGTGCTTAAAAAAAACATTTTTTCTAGGGACAGAAAACTGTAGGTAGGGAGAGTGTCAGTTTCTTTCACTGTGCAAGTCCTTGTTTCTAGGGACTGGGAAGGACAGTGAGTGAATTCTCCTTGTGCTATAGTGTGCTTAAAAAAAACATTTTTTCTAGGGACAGAAAACTGTAGGTAGGGAGAGTGTCAGTTTCTTTCACTGTGCAAGTCCTTGTTTCTAGGGACTGGGAAGGACAGTGAGTGAATTCTCCTTGTGCTATAGTGTGCTTAAAAAAATTTTTTTCTAGGGACAGAAAACTGTAGGTAGGGAGAGTGTCAGTTTCTTTCACTGTGCAAGTCCTTGTTTCTAGGGACTGGGAAGGACAGTGAGTGAATTCTCCTTGTGCTATAGTGTGCTTAAAAAAAACATTTTTTCTAGGGACAGAAAACTGTAGGTAGGGAGAGTGTCAGTTTCTTTCACTGTGAAAGTCCTTGTTTCTAGGGACTGGGAAGGACAGTGAGTGAATTCTCCTTGTGCTATAGTGTGCTTAAAAAAAACATTTTTTCTAGGGACAGAAAACTGTAGGTAGGGAGAGTGTCAGTTTCTTTCACTGTGCAAGTCCTTGTTTCTACGGACTGGGAAGGACAGTGAGTGAATTCTCCTTGTGCTATAGTGTGCTTAAAAAAAACATTTTTTCTAGGGACAGAAAACTGTAGGTAGGGAGAGTGTCAGTTTCTTTCACTGTGCAAGTCCTTGTTTCTAGGGGCTGGGAAGGACAGTGAGTGAATTCTCCTTGTGCTATAGTGTGCTTAAAAAAACATTTTTTCTAGGGACAGAAAACTGTAGGTAGGGAGAGTGTCAGTTTCTTTCACTGTGCAAGTCCTTGTTTCTAGGGACTGGGAAGGACAGTGAGTGAATTCTCCTTGTGCTATAGTGTGCTTAAAAAAAACATTTTTTCTAGGGACAGAAAACTGTAGGTAGGGAGAGTGTCAGTTTCTTTCACTGTGCAAGTCCTTGTTTCTAGGGACTGGGAAGGACAGTGAGTGAATTCTCCTTGTGCTATAGTGTGCTTAAAAAAAACATTTTTTCTAGGGACAGAAAACTGTAGGTAGGGAGAGTGTCAGTTTCTTTCACTGTGCAAGTCCTTGTTTCTAGGGACTGGGAAGGACAGTGAGTGAATTCTCCTTGTGCTATAGTGTGCTTAAAAAAAACATTTTTTCTAGGGACAGAAAACTGTAGGTAGGGAGAGTGTCAGTTTCTTTCACTGTGCAAGTCCTTGTTTCTAGGGACTGGGAAGGACAGTGAGTGAATTCTCCTTGTGCTATAGTGTGCTTAAAAAAAAACATTTTTTCTAGGGACAGAAAACTGTAGGTAGGGAGAGTGTCAGTTTCTTTCACTGTGCAAGTCCTTGTTTCTAGGGACTGGGAAGGACAGTGAGTGAATTCTCCTTGTGCTATAGTGTGCTTAAAAAAAAATTTTTTCTAGGGACAGAAAACTGTAGGTAGGGAGAGTGTCAGTTTCTTTCACTGTGCAAGTCCTTGTTTCTAGGGACTGGGAAGGACAGTGAGTGAATTCTCCTTGTGCTATAGTGTGCTTAAAAAAAACATTTTTTCTAGGGACAGAAAACTGTAGGTAGGGAGAGTGTCAGTTTCTTTCACTGTGCAAGTCCTTGTTTCTAGGGACTGGGAAGGACAGTGAGTGAATTCTCCTTGTGCTATAGTGTGCTTAAAAAAAACATTTTTTCTAGGGACAGAAAACTGTAGGTAGGGAGAGTGTCAGTTTCTTTCACTGTGCAAGTCCTTGTTTCTAGGGACTGGGAAGGACAGTGAGTGAATTCTCCTTGTGCTATAGTGTGCTTAAAAAAAACATTTTTTCTAGGGACAGAAAACTGTAGGTAGGGAGAGTGTCAGTTTCTTTCACTGTGCAAGTCCTTGTTTCTAGGGACTGGGAAGGACAGTGAGTGAATTCTCCTTGTGCTATAGTGTGCTTAAAAAAAACATTTTTTCTAGGGACAGAAAACTGTAGGTAGGGAGAGTGTCAGTTTCTTTCACTGTGCAAGTCCTTGTTTCTAGGGACTGGGAAGGACAGTGAGTGAATTCTCCTTGTGCTATAGTGTGCTTAAAAAAAAAAAAATTCTAGGGACAGAAAACTGTAGGTAGGGAGAGTGTCAGTTTCTTTCACTGTGCAAGTCCTTGTTTCTAGGGACTGGGAAGGACAGTGAGTGAATTCTCCTTGTGCTATAGTGTGCTTAAAAAAAACATTTTTTCTAGGGACAGAAAACTGTAGGTAGGGAGAGTGTCAGTTTCTTTCACTGTGAAAGTCCTTGTTTCTAGGGACTGGGAAGGACAGTGAGTGAATTCTCCTTGTGCTATAGTGTGCTTAAAAAAAACATTTTTTCTAGGGACAGAAAACTGTAGGTAGGGAGAGTGTCAGTTTCTTTCACTGTGCAAGTCCTTGTTTCTAGGGACTGGGAAGGACAGTGAGTGAATTCTCCTTGTGCTATAGTGTGCTTAAAAAAAACATTTTTTCTAGGGACAGAAAACTGTAGGTAGGGAGAGTGTCAGTTTATTTCACTGTGCAAGTCCTTGTTTCTAGGGACTGGGAAGGACAGTGAGTGAATTCTCCTTGTGCTATAGTGTGCTTAAAAAAAACATTTTTTCTAGGGACAGAAAACTGTAGGTAGGGAGAGTGTCAGTTTATTTCACTGTGCAAGTCCTTGTTTCTAGGGACTGGGAAGGACAGTGAGTGAATTCTCCTTGTGCTATAGTGTGCTTAAAAAAAACATTTTTTCTAGGGACAGAAAACTGTAGGTAGGGAGAGTGTCAGTTTCTTTCACTGTGCAAGTCCTTGTTTCTAGGGACTGGGAAGGACAGTGAGTGAATTCTCCTTGTGCTATAGTGTGCTTAAAAAAAACATTTTTTCTAGGGACAGAAAACTGTAGGTAGGGAGAGTGTCAGTTTCTTTCACTGTGCAAGTCCTTGTTTCTAGGGACTGGGAAGGACAGTGAGTGAATTCTCCTTGTGCTATAGTGTGCTTAAAAAAAACATTTTTTCTAGGGACAGAAAACTGTAGGTAGGGAGAGTGTCAGTTTCTTTCACTGTGCAAGTCCTTGTTTCTAGGGACTGGGAAGGACAGTGAGTGAATTCTCCTTGTGCTATAGTGTGCTTAAAAAAAACATTTTTTCTAGGGACAGAAAACTGTAGGTAGGGAGAGTGTCAGTTTCTTTCACTGTGCAAGTCCTTGTTTCTAGGGACTGGGAAGGACAGTGAGTGAATTCTCCTTGTGCTATAGTGTGCTTAAAAAAAACATTTTTTCTAGGGACAGAAAACTGTAGGTAGGGAGAGTGTCAGTTTCTTTCACTGTGCAAGTCCTTGTTTCTAGGGACTGGGAAGGACAGTGAGTGAATTCTCCTTGTGCTATAGTGTGCTTAAAAAAAAACATTTTTTCTAGGGACAGAAAACTGTAGGTAGGGAGAGTGTCAGTTTCTTTCACTGTGCAAGTCCTTGTTTCTAGGGACTGGGAAGGACAGTGAGTGAATTCTCCTTGTGCTATAGTGTGCTTAAAAAAAACATTTTTTCTAGGGACAGAAAACTGTAGGTAGGGAGAGTGTCAGTTTCTTTCACTGTGCAAGTCCTTGTTTCTAGGGACTGGGAAGGACAGTGAGTGAATTCTCCTTGTGCTATAGTGTGCTTAAAAAAAACATTTTTTCTAGGGACAGAAAACTGTAGGTAGGGAGAGTGTCAGTTTCTTTCACTGTGCAAGTCCTTGTTTCTAGGGACTGGGAAGGACAGTGAGTGAATTCTCCTTGTGCTATAGTGTGCTTAAAAAAAACATTTTTTCTAGGGACAGAAAACTGTAGGTAGGGAGAGTGTCAGTTTATTTCACTGTGCAAGTCCTTGTTTCTAGGGACTGGGAAGGACAGTGAGTGAATTCTCCTTGTGCTATAGTGTGCTTAAAAAAAACATTTTTTCTAGGGACAGAAAACTGTAGGTAGGGAGAGTGTCAGTTTCTTTCACTGTGCAAGTCCTTGTTTCTAGGGACTGGGAAGGACAGTGAGTGAATTCTCCTTGTGCTATAGTGTGCTTAAAAAAAACATTTTTTCTAGGGACAGAAAACTGTAGGTAGGGAGAGTGTCAGTTTCTTTCACTGTGCAAGTCCTTGTTTCTAGGGACTGGGAAGGACAGTGAGTGAATTCTCCTTGTGCTATAGTGTGCTTAAAAAAAACATTTTTTCTAGGGACAGAAAACTGTAGGTAGGGAGAGTGTCAGTTTCTTTCACTGTGCAAGTCCTTGTTTCTAGGGACTGGGAAGGACAGTGAGTGAATTCTCCTTGTGCTATAGTGTGCTTAAAAAAAACATTTTTTCTAGGGACAGAAAACTGTAGGTAGGGAGAGTGTCAGTTTCTTTCACTGTGCAAGTCCTTGTTTCTAGGGACTGGGAAGGACAGTGAGTGAATTCTCCTTGTGCTATAGTGTGCTTAAAAAAAACATTTTTTCTAGGGACAGAAAACTGTAGGTAGGGAGAGTGTCAGTTTCTTTCACTGTGCAAGTCCTTGTTTCTAGGGACTGGGAAGGACAGTGAGTGAATTCTCCTTGTGCTATAGTGTGCTTAAAAAAAAACATTTTTTCTAGGGACAGAAAACTGTAGGTAGGGAGAGTGTCAGTTTCTTTCACTGTGCAAGTCCTTGTTTCTAGGGACTGGGAAGGACAGTGAGTGAATTCTCCTTGTGCTATAGTGTGCTTAAAAAAAACATTTTTTCTAGGGACAGAAAACTGTAGGTAGGGAGAGTGTCAGTTTCTTTCACTGTGCAAGTCCTTGTTTCTAGGGACTGGGAAGGACAGTGAGTGAATTCTCCTTGTGCTATAGTGTGCTTAAAAAAAACATTTTTTCTAGGGACAGAAAACTGTAGGTAGGGAGAGTGTCAGTTTCTTTCACTGTGCAAGTCCTTGTTTCTAGGGACTGGGAAGGACAGTGAGTGAATTCTCCTTGTGCTATAGTGTGCTTAAAAAAAACATTTTTTCTAGGGACAGAAAACTGTAGGTAGGGAGAGTGTCAGTTTATTTCACTGTGCAAGTCCTTGTTTCTAGGGACTGGGAAGGACAGTGAGTGAATTCTCCTTGTGCTATAGTGTGCTTAAAAAAAACATTTTTTCTAGGGACAGAAAACTGTAGGTAGGGAGAGTGTCAGTTTCTTTCACTGTGCAAGTCCTTGTTTCTAGGGACTGGGAAGGACAGTGAGTGAATTCTCCTTGTGCTATAGTGTGCTTAAAAAAAACATTTTTTCTAGGGACAGAAAACTGTAGGTAGGGAGAGTGTCAGTTTCTTTCACTGTGCAAGTCCTTGTTTCTAGGGACTGGGAAGGACAGTGAGTGAATTCTCCTTGTGCTATAGTGTGCTTAAAAAAAACATTTTTTCTAGGGACAGAAAACTGTAGGTAGGGAGAGTGTCAGTTTCTTTCACTGTGCAAGTCCTTGTTTCTAGGGACTGGGAAGGACAGTGAGTGAATTCTCCTTGTGCTATAGTGTGCTTAAAAAAAACATTTTTTCTAGGGACAGAAAACTGTAGGTAGGGAGAGTGTCAGTTTCTTTCACTGTGCAAGTCCTTGTTTCTAGGGACTGGGAAGGACAGTGAGTGAATTCTCCTTGTGCTATAGTGTGCTTAAAAAAAACATTTTTTCTAGGGACAGAAAACTGTAGGTAGGGAGAGTGTCAGTTTCTTTCACTGTGCAAGTCCTTGTTTCTAGGGACTGGGAAGGACAGTGAGTGAATTCTCCTTGTGCTATAGTGTGCTTAAAAAAAAACATTTTTTCTAGGGACAGAAAACTGTAGGTAGGGAGAGTGTCAGTTTCTTTCACTGTGCAAGTCCTTGTTTCTAGGGACTGGGAAGGACAGTGAGTGAATTCTCCTTGTGCTATAGTGTGCTTAAAAAAAACATTTTTTCTAGGGACAGAAAACTGTAGGTAGGGAGAGTGTCAGTTTCTTTCACTGTGCAAGTCCTTGTTTCTAGGGACTGGGAAGGACAGTGAGTGAATTCTCCTTGTGCTATAGTGTGCTTAAAAAAAACATTTTTTCTAGGGACAGAAAACTGTAGGTAGGGAGAGTGTCAGTTTCTTTCACTGTGCAAGTCCTTGTTTCTAGGGACTGGGAAGGACAGTGAGTGAATTCTCCTTGTGCTATAGTGTGCTTAAAAAAAAACATTTTTTCTAGGGACAGAAAACTGTAGGTAGGGAGAGTGTCAGTTTCTTTCACTGTGCAAGTCCTTGTTTCTAGGGACTGGGAAGGACAGTGAGTGAATTCTCCTTGTGCTATAGTGTGCTTAAAAAAAAACATTTTTTCTAGGGACAGAAAACTGTAGGTAGGGAGAGTGTCAGTTTCTTTCACTGTGCAAGTCCTTGTTTCTAGGGACTGGGAAGGACAGTGAGTGAATTCTCCTTGTGCTATAGTGTGCTTAAAAAAAACATTTTTTCTAGGGACAGAAAACTGTAGGTAGGGAGAGTGTCAGTTTCTTTCACTGTGCAAGTCCTTGTTTCTAGGGACTGGGAAGGACAGTGAGTGAATTCTCCTTGTGCTATAGTGTGCTTAAAAAAAACATTTTTTCTAGGGACAGAAAACTGTAGGTAGGGAGAGTGTCAGTTTCTTTCACTGTGCAAGTCCTTGTTTCTAGGGACTGGGAAGGACAGTGAGTGAATTCTCCTTGTGCTATAGTGTGCTTAAAAAAAACATTTTTTCTAGGGACAGAAAACTGTAGGTAGGGAGAGTGTCAGTTTATTTCACTGTGCAAGTCCTTGTTTCTAGGGACTGGGAAGGACAGTGAGTGAATTCTCCTTGTGCTATAGTGTGCTTAAAAAAAACATTTTTTCTAGGGACAGAAAACTGTAGGTAGGGAGAGTGTCAGTTTCTTTCACTGTGCAAGTCCTTGTTTCTAGGGACTGGGAAGGACAGTGAGTGAATTCTCCTTGTGCTATAGTGTGCTTAAAAAAAACATTTTTTCTAGGGACAGAAAACTGTAGGTAGGGAGAGTGTCAGTTTCTTTCACTGTGCAAGTCCTTGTTTCTAGGGACTGGGAAGGACAGTGAGTGAATTCTCCTTGTGCTATAGTGTGCTTAAAAAAAACATTTTTTCTAGGGACAGAAAACTGTAGGTAGGGAGAGTGTCAGTTTCTTTCACTGTGCAAGTCCTTGTTTCTAGGGACTGGGAAGGACAGTGAGTGAATTCTCCTTGTGCTATAGTGTGCTTAAAAAAAACATTTTTTCTAGGGACAGAAAACTGTAGGTAGGGAGAGTGTCAGTTTCTTTCACTGTGCAAGTCCTTGTTTCTAGGGACTGGGAAGGACAGTGAGTGAATTCTCCTTGTGCTATAGTGTGCTTAAAAAAAACATTTTTTCTAGGGACAGAAAACTGTAGGTAGGGAGAGTGTCAGTTTCTTTCACTGTGCAAGTCCTTGTTTCTAGGGACTGGGAAGGACAGTGAGTGAATTCTCCTTGTGCTATAGTGTGCTTAAAAAAAAACATTTTTTCTAGGGACAGAAAACTGTAGGTAGGGAGAGTGTCAGTTTCTTTCACTGTGCAAGTCCTTGTTTCTAGGGACTGGGAAGGACAGTGAGTGAATTCTCCTTGTGCTATAGTGTGCTTAAAAAAAACATTTTTTCTAGGGACAGAAAACTGTAGGTAGGGAGAGTGTCAGTTTCTTTCACTGTGCAAGTCCTTGTTTCTAGGGACTGGGAAGGACAGTGAGTGAATTCTCCTTGTGCTATAGTGTGCTTAAAAAAAACATTTTTTCTAGGGACAGAAAACTGTAGGTAGGGAGAGTGTCAGTTTCTTTCACTGTGCAAGTCCTTGTTTCTAGGGACTGGGAAGGACAGTGAGTGAATTCTCCTTGTGCTATAGTGTGCTTAAAAAAAAACATTTTTTCTAGGGACAGAAAACTGTAGGTAGGGAGAGTGTCAGTTTCTTTCACTGTGCAAGTCCTTGTTTCTAGGGACTGGGAAGGACAGTGAGTGAATTCTCCTTGTGCTATAGTGTGCTTAAAAAAAAACATTTTTTCTAGGGACAGAAAACTGTAGGTAGGGAGAGTGTCAGTTTCTTTCACTGTGCAAGTCCTTGTTTCTAGGGACTGGGAAGGACAGTGAGTGAATTCTCCTTGTGCTATAGTGTGCTTAAAAAAAACATTTTTTCTAGGGACAGAAAACTGTAGGTAGGGAGAGTGTCAGTTTCTTTCACTGTGCAAGTCCTTGTTTCTAGGAACTGGGAAGGACAGTGAGTGAATTCTCCTTGTGCTATAGTGTGCTTAAAAAAAACATTTTTTCTAGGGACAGAAAACTGTAGGTAGGGAGAGTGTCAGTTTCTTTCACTGTGCAAGTCCTTGTTTCTAGGGACTGGGAAGGACAGTGAGTGAATTCTCCTTGTGCTATAGTGTGCTTAAAAAAAACATTTTTTCTAGGGACAGAAAACTGTAGGTAGGGAGAGTGTCAGTTTCTTTCACTGTGCGAGTCCTTGTTTCTAGGGACTGGGAAGGACAGTGAGTGAATTCTCCTTGTGCTATAGTGTGCTTAAAAAAAACATTTTTTCTAGGGACAGAAAACTGTAGGTAGGGAGAGTGTCAGTTTCTTTCACTGTGCAAGTCCTTGTTTCTAGGGACTGGGAAGGACAGTGAGTGAATTCTCCTTGTGCTATAGTGTGCTTAAAAAAAACATTTTTTCTAGGGACAGAAAACTGTAGGTAGGGAGAGTGTCAGTTTCTTTCACTGTGCAAGTCCTTGTTTCTAGGGACTGGGAAGGACAGTGAGTGAATTCTCCTTGTGCTATAGTGTGCTAAAGCATTCCTCATCAACCATCTTTGAAATCCTTGTTTTTTGGACAGTCAGGGAAATTGTCGTTGTGCTATTCTGTGCAAAAGCAATCATCCTCAACCATATTTAGAAATCCTTAAGTAAAGGGACAGAGAAGGACACCTGAAGGTAGCCCTTATTGCTTTTTTCCCATCTCCCTGCAGGCCATCTATTAGAATGTCTGGAAGGCAAACAAGGAGAGGCAGACAGTCAGGAGGCAATAAAAGAGGGCAAGCAGGCTCTGTGTCTGGGGGCAACAGTGCTGGTCGTGGACGCGGTGCATTGTCATCAGCACATGGCCATGGGACACGCTTGTCCTTCTTTTCGGCAGCTGGACATGTTGAGCCACATCATGCCGAAGACTTGGTAGAGTGGATGACCAAGCCCTCCTCCTCCTCCTCATCCTCTCTCACCCAGGCTCAGGGTACTGGCAAAGCAGCTGCCAAAGCGTCCTCTTCCCTGGTATCAATGTCAGACTCATCATCAGTCACTCCTTCCCTAGACCCACCATGTCCTCCTCCTGAGGAGTCCCCCGAACTGTTTGAGCACAGTGTTGGGTACATGCTCCAGGAGGATGCCCAGCGTTTCGAAGGGTCTGATGATGAAACCCAGCTACAGGAAGGCAGTAGGGTGAGAGCAGACAGAGGGGATGCTCAAGAAGGACACCAATCTGGCAGTCATGTTCCAGCAGCTGCAGCATACTGCCAGATTGGCTCCAGTGATGAGGAGGGAGGGGATGATGAGGTCACTGACTCCACATGGGTGCCTAATAGGAGAGAGGAGGAGGAGGAGGATGAGGAGGAGGCACATCTCCAACGAGGCAGGATGCCCTTTGGTGGCCAGCGTAAGGGCAGTACACCGACGGAATCACACCGCAGAGCTCCGCCTGTGCAGGGCGCTGCCTCTGCCCGTCATTCAAAAAGTTCCTTGGTGTGGGCCTTTTTTGAGGCTAGTGCATCAGATCGCACAGCTGCTGTTTGCAACATATGTCTCAAGCGTATATCGCGTGGCCAAAACATCAGCCGCTTGGGTACCACATGCCTGACCAGACATATGTTGACCTGCCATGCAGCTCGTTGGCAAGCCTACCTCAAAGACCCACACCAAAGAACAAAGCGGACCTCTCCTTGCACCGCATCAGCTGGGATCTCCAACCCCACTATAACTTCAGTCCTCTCTGAAACATGCACTGAGAGGAATGAAGGTGTAGAATTAGGTGTGTCACAGCCAAGTACTTGCGGCCACTCTGCTAGCAGTACACCGACGTCCGATTCTAGCAGGCAAATTTCCCTGCCCCAGCTGCTGGACCGTCGAAAGAAGTTCACTCCCAGCCATCCACATGCCCAGCGGTTGAATGCTAGCTTGGCTAAATTGCTAGCGCTTCAACTGCTGCCTTTTCAGTTGGTAGACTCGGCCCCCTTCCGTGAGTTTGTGCAATGTGCGGTTCCTCAGTGGCAGGTTCCCAAACGCCACTTTTTTTCACGGAAGGCTATTCCGGCTCTCTACCGGCATGTGGAAGGCAATGTCTTGGCCTCGCTGGACAGGGCGGTCAGCGGTAAGGTGCATATTACCGCTGACTCATGGTCCAGCAGGCATGGACAGGGACGTTACCTTTCTTTCACGGCCCATTGGGTCACTCTTTTGGCAGCTGGGAAGGATGCAGGACAAGGTGCAGTAGTGTTGGAGGTTGTTCCACCGCCACGCCTCCAAAATGCTACTACTGGTTGTGACACACCTCTCTCCTCCACCCCCTCCTCCTCTTCTTCCTCCATGGCCTCTTCCTGTGGTTTGTCCTATGAACCAGCGGTGCTCCGTAGCCGTTCACGGGGCTACGCAAGTACGCAGGCAAAAAGATGCCATGCCGTGCTTGCGCTGGTGTGTTTGGGGGACAGAAGCCACACTGGGGCAGAGGTCCTGTCTGCTCTGCAGGGCCAGGCCGAGAGGTGGTTGACGCCATGCCAGCTTAAGCCAGGAATGGTGGTTTGCGACAATGGCACCAACCTCCTCTCCGCCCTCCGACAGGGACAACTGACCCATGTGCCCTGTGTGGCTCACGTCCTTAACCTGGTGGTGCAGCGGTTCTTGGGCAGGTACCCGGGCTTACAGGATGTCCTGAGGCAGGCCAGGAAAGTCTGTGTGCATTTCCGCAGATCTTATAATGCCAGTGCTCGCCTGGCTGAGCTGCAAAAGGAGTTGAACCTGCCCAAGAACCGCCTTATATGTGACATGCCCACCAGGTGGAACTCAACGTTGGCCATGCTGCAGCGGCTGCACACGCAGCAGAGGGCCATCAATGAGTACCTGTGCGACTACGGCACCAGGACAGGGTCAGGGGAGCTTGGTTTTTTTTCTCCACGCCAGTGGGGCATGATCAGGGATGCATGCACTGTCCTGGCACCATTTGAGGAGGCCACGAGGATGGTGAGCAGTGACAGTGCATGCATCAGTGACACTGTACCTCTTGTCCACCTGTTGGAGCACACGCTGCGTGGAATAATGGACAGGGCACTTGAGGCAGAACAGAGGCAGGAAGAGGAGGACTTCCTTGCCTCTCAAGGCCCCCTTTACCCAGACAGTGTTCCTTCTGTCCCACCCATCGCACAGGAAGAGGAAGAGGAGGAGGAGGAGGAGGAGGATTGTGTCAGCATGGAGGTGGAGGCTGGCACTCAGCATCATCAGCAGCAGTCTTTTAGGGATGATTTACAGTCCCAAGAAACCAGTGGACTTGTACGTGGCTGGGAGGAGGTGGCTGCGGATCATGTCGTCCTTAGTGACCCAGAGGACTCCGGAGCGAATGCCTCAGCAAACCTACGCTGCATGGCCTCCCTGATCCTGCAAAGTCTGCGGAAGGATCCTCGTATTCTTCGGATCAAGGAGAGGGACCATTACTGGCTGGCCACTCTCCTTGATCCACGGTACAAGGGTAAGGTTGCGGACCTTATGTTACCTTCGCAGAGGGAGCAGAGGATGAGACAACTCCGGGAGGCCTTGCAGAAAGGTCTGTGCAACGCGTTCCCAGAGACTGGGAGGTTACAAACTCCTGGTCCTGGACAACGAGTTGCTGAGGCTTCGGCCAGTCAAAGAAGGAGCGGTGGGGAAGGTGGCCGTCTGACCGATGCGTTCAGACAATTCTTTAGTCCGCAGCCCCAAAGTATGATCGGTTCCAGCAACCATCGCCAGCGTCTGATAAACATGGTGCAGGAATATCTAGGGGCAAGGTCAGACTTGGACACCTTCCCCACCGAAAATCCTCTGGCTTACTGGGTCTTGAGGATGGATCACTGGCCAGAGCTTGCACAGTATGCAATTGAGCTACTGGCCTGTCCTGCATCCAGCGTTCTTTCGGAACGCACATTCAGTGCTGCTGGAGGATTTGTCACGGATCACAGGGTGCGCCTGTCCACCGACTCGGTTGATCGACTGACTTTCATCAAGATGAACCAGTCTTGGATCACCACCAGCTACCACACACCTGATGCTGATATAACAGACTAATTGATTTTAACATGTCACATCCCTTCAAGACTGATGCTGATGCTGAGTGCCTGTGCTGTTATGTTGACTGGCTATCCTCCTCCTCCGAGTCCTCAATGATACGATTGATGATGATAGCTTGGAAGATCATTTTTGTTTATGGGTGCCGCCACCAGTGGCTAAGGCCCAATTTTTCAGCCCCTGTTTTACAGGGGCGTGTAATTACAATTTTTTTTAGCAATAATTTGCCATAGGGCTCATTGCTGTGCTCCAAGTACAGTATCTGTGAGGGGTTGGAGTGTTGTGGCACCAGTGCCTAAGGCCCAATTTTTCAGCCCCTGTTTAACAGGGGCGTGTCATTACAATTTTTGAAGCAATACTTTGCAACAGGCCTCATTGCTGTGCTCCAAGTAACGTATCTGTGAGGGGTTGTAGTGTTGTGCCACCAGTTCCTAAGGCCCAATTTTTCAGCCCCTGTTCAACAGGGGCATGCAATTACAATTCTTGATCTAATAATTCACAGCAGGGCCCATTGCTGCACCCACCAAGAGTAACTCTGAGGGCTTACAGTGTTGTGGCAACGCCACCACCACCACCACCACCACGAAAGGCCCAATTTTTCAGCCCCTGTTCAAAAGGGGCATGTAATTACAATTCTTGATCTAATAATTCACAGCAGGGCCCATTCCTGCACCCACCAAGAGTAACTCTGAGGGCTTACAGTGTTGTGGCAACACCACCACCACCACCACCACCACGAAAGGCCCAATTTTTCAGCCCCTGTTCAACAGGGGCATGCAATTACAATTCTTGATCTAATAATTCACAGCAGGGCCCATTGCTGCACCCACCAAGAGTAACTGTCAGGGCTTACAGTGTTGTGGCACCAGCACCACCATCAAAGGCCCAATTTTTACTACCACTGTTCAACAATTATATGTAATTAAAATTCCTGATATAATAGTTGACAGCAGGGCGTTCCAGCACCAACCAAGAGTAACTGTGAGTGCTTACAGTGTTGTGCCAACACCAACAACTAAGGGGCCTATTTCTGCAGAGTATATACGGCAGGTCCCTACTTTCAAACATCCAACTTACAAACGACTCCTACTTGCAAACGCAAGAAGACAACAGGAAGTGAGAGGAAATCTACCACTAGGAAGGAAAATTCTCTCCTGTAAGAATAAATATGGGAGAAAGGTGTCTCCTCTGTACTGATGCTTTATCAGCAATCCTTGTTTCAAGAAAAACACCACATTTCAAAAACAGTTGTCATTGGGACGGAAAGTGAGGTGAAATGTTCTGAACAGGGGCACAGACAGCAAAACAAATGTTACAGGGGTGATAACCCTTACCTATGTTTTCCAAAAAGTTTAAAAATAGATTTTTGGGCTGGAGCTACACTTCAACAATGTACCTGTTCAAAATTACAAACAGATTCTACATAAGAACAAACCTACAGTCCCTGTCTTGTATGCACCGCCTGTATAGGGCTGTTCAGAGTATATAGGGCCTTTTTTATTTTATGTGCGGGGTTCCCCTTAATATCCATACAAGACCCAAAGGGGCTGGTAATGGGCTGGGGTAGGGGGGGGGGGTCATGGGGTAGCTATGCCATTTTTCTTAAAGATTTTCATCCATATTACCGGGACCAGACATTACATTAAAGCCGCAAGCAGTTTTAAATGGCTTTTTTTTCCTTTAGAAGTGTCATTTTGTGCAGGGACAGTTCTAAACTCGGGAAACACGTGGCACTTCACAGGCATACTTTAGACACCCCCCAGGTACGATATTTAAAGGAATATTTGACTTTTTTTTTTTCACTTTATGCATCATTAAAATGACTGCTCCCGAAAAACGACCGTTTTTAAAACTTATTTTTGCATTGATACATGTCCCCTGGTGCAGAACCCGGGTTCCCAAACCCTTTTTAGGACAATAACATGCATAATAGTTGTTATAATTAGCACTTTAGAATTCTAACGTTCGCATCCATTGTATTTAATAGGGTTCTAATGTTCGTACGAACTTTCGGTCCGTTCGCGGGTTCTGGTGCGAACCGAACCCGGGGGTGTTCGGCTCATCACTACTCTCCATCAGTGGCGGCTGTTGCTCAAAATGTTTGGGGGGCCACCCCAAAATTTTATATATAAACTTCCTCCATTTTTGCGACTGTGCCTATTAAACGCCACCAGTTGCCCCCTCCAATGCAGCCAGTTTGCCCCCTCCAATGCAGCCAGTTTGCCCCCTCCAATGCAGCCAGTTCCCCCCCAGCCCTGCACTTACCTTCTTCTGGTCAGCGCCATCCTTCTTCTCTCCTTGATGTCTTCTCCTGCCCTCGATGTTGCATCAGCCAATCAGGTTACCGGTAAACAGACTTGGTGAACATGATTGGCAGAGGAGCCTGTCAGTGTTTACCCAAGGAATGCACCCCCCCCCCTACGTCCCCTGGTTAACTTTTATGAAGCCAATTACATCCCTCAGGCTGTAATCCCCAAGGCTATTTGCCCCCCTGTCTCTGATAGGCAATTTTCACCCCAAAAATGCCGCAGTTATTCATATGGCCGTCGCTCAACAGGGGGCCATCCACCTGAATAGTGGGCGGCATTGACAATACATAGGTTAATGCAAGGCATGAACCTATGTATTGTTCTGAGTGACGGGCGCAGGAGAGAGGGGGCAGCGCTCC
The DNA here is from genome assembly GCA_029206835.1 of Rana muscosa. Classification (NCBI taxonomy): domain Eukaryota; kingdom Metazoa; phylum Chordata; class Amphibia; order Anura; family Ranidae; genus Rana; species Rana muscosa. The sequence continues at coordinate 1,086,327,173 of CM055122.1, read as the reverse complement.
AGCGCCCACTCTGGATGCACCGCCACTGCAATGCTATCCTGTGGCCAAACACATCTAGCCCCCCCCCCAAATTTGATTATAATGGACCATCAGAGGGGGTGATGAATATGATACTTGAGCCTTCCATTATACTTTTTAAAAACACATTAAACTGAGATTTTGATTGATGTTTGGCTCGAATGTATTTTATTATAATCTGCTTGCAATGTTATGTGCAAAAGTACTAATATTTTTTTATCTTGTTTGACTCCACAGCTTCCTTCCACGCCACAGGAACGGCAGACTGTGGCATCGGAGTTTGCCACGCGGTGGGACTTCCCCCAACTGCGGTGGAGCCATTGACGGGAAGCACGTCCGCATCGTGCCGCCACCCCGTTCTGGGTCCTACTACTACAACTACATTGTGCTGATGGCGGTGGTGTCAGCATGGTATGAATTCCTCTATGTGGATGTGGGGAAGAATGGCCGGATGTCCGATGGGGGATCCTTCAACCAGACGGAGTTTGCCCTCCGTCTCCAGAGTGACGACCTTGATTTGCCACCAGATGCAGGGAATGTTGAAGGACTCCCCTTTGTTTTTTTGGCTGATGAAGCCTTCGGACTCGGACCGCACCTCATGAGGCCATTTCCCCAGAGGACCCTGACCCCAGAGAAGAGGGTGTTCAACTACCGGCTGGCCAGGGCCCGAAGAGTCGTAGAAAATGCCTTCGGGATAATGGCCAGCCGGTTCCACCTTTTTATGACTCCTATTCACTTGGCGGAGTACAAAATTAACTACCGTATTTATCGGCGTATAACACACACTTTTTTCCCCTGAAAATCAGGGGAAAATCGTGGGTGCGTGTTATACGCCGATACCCACATCCCTGAGCTGTCTCCGCTGACTGAGCGGAGCGGAGCGAGATACACATAGCCGAATGTACTCGGCTATACTCTGCTTTTCTCGGCTCCGCTCACAGTCACGCCCAGTCCCGCCATTGGACCTGTGTTATGTCCATCATAGGGCGGGACTCGGCGTGACTGTGAGCGGAGCCGAGAAAAGCCGAGTATAGCCGAGTACACTCGGCTATGTGTATCTCGGCGGCGGCTCCGCCCAGTCCCTGAGTCCCTGCGTCCCCGGCGTCCTCGGCGTTCTCGGCGGCGTCCGCACAGTCTCGGCGCCAATTTTAAAATGCTGCACGGCGACACTGGGGCAAGGCTGCATGGCGACACTGGGGCAAGGCTGCACGGCGACTCTGGGGCAAGGCTGAAATGGACTCTGGGGCAAGGCTGCAATGGACACTGACAAGGCTGCACTGTGACAAGGCTGCAATGGACACTGACAAGGCTGCACTGTGACAAGGCTGCAATGGACACTGACAAGGCTGCACTGTGACAAGGCTGCAATGGACACTGACAAGGCTGCACTGTGACAAGGCTGCAATGGACACTGACAAGGCTGCACTGTGACAAGGCTGCAATGGACACTGACAAGGCTGCATTTAAATGTAAGTTATTTTTCCTTAAACTTCCCTCCTAAAAGTTTTTTTCCCTAAAACTTCCTCCTAAACTTGGGGTGCGTGTTATACGCCGGCGCGTGTTATACGCCGATAAATACGGTATGTTGTTTTATGCTGCTGTGTGCTCCATAATTTTCTGAGCCGAAAATCAACAAATTATATGGCCTCAATATTGCCTGAGGCAGGACTTTCATATGGCAATACCCTGCCGGGCCTCGAATCTGCCCGTCCTGGCTTGCCCCCCCAAAATGCCCGTGAGGTTCATGAGAAATATCTGGAATATTTCAGGGGTAGGGGGGCAATTCCTATGCCAGGCCATGTGTAAATCTTCTTGGAGAAAGAACTAATTAAAAATCTGATTAAATCTTTTAACTTTTGTTTTTTCCTGTCTCCTAGTTTGTCTTAGTGCATTTGTAGTGCCAAGTGTATTTTCCTTTAGTAAATACCAACCATTTCACTATGAACCACAAAAATATACACAAATAAGGTTAGAGTGTATTTGAAAAAGAAGCTACACTTTGTTGTTCAAAATTTTTACTCTCTACACATTCACACACATGGTAAATAGAACAGTATGTTTTTTTCTTTTTTTGGCTGGCCACAAACCGGCTTTTTTTTTTTTTTATGAAAATTCAAAAACATCAGTAGCATTCAACAAACTCCAACATTGGATACCTCTCGGCAATATGAGACATTCACTTACACAAAATATGTCTCTATCTGGCCGTCCTAATATGGGGTATTGGCACCCCTGGCCAAGCCAAAATTTGAATATGCACACAATTTGAAGTCATTTCCAATAGGGATTTTAGACTCCTGATCCCTATTGTCAACATGTGCTATCTGCCATCAGGGGTGATCAATGGACGTGTTTTGGGGGTGCAACCCCTTCTTCAGTTCACCTACTTGAGATACGAGGAAGGGGTTGCACCCCCAAAACACATACATGGATATCCCCTGATGGCAGATGGCACATGTTGACAGACTGTGTGCATATTCAAATTTTGGCTTGATTGATTGTCTAAAAGCTTAAAAAAGGGGGAAGAACAATCTTAAACCAAAAATGGGGGTTTTGATGCCTTATTCAATTCTCCCCAAAACAGGGGATGTCTTTTAAAGGTTTGATCCATCACATGGATTCTTTGCTTAATTCTGTCCAGTTCTGTGCTACATTCCATCACTTGCTGTATGATTCATAGGGCACTGTCAGCAGAGAAACACGTACTTTCTTTCACCACAACATTTACATCCCCTATAAAAAAATACAAAAGGTATTATAACTCTGCAGGCCTACATCTCTTACCTGAAGCTGGGGTGACAGATACTGACCTGTTGTGGTGACCAGTTCCACCACGTCATCCACTTCTCCTTCCTGCACTTCTCCTTCCTCCACCTCTTCAACTTCCTCAACACCCTCAGGTTGTGGGTCTTGGTGAGGTTGGGGTTGTTTAGAAGGTGTGGGGTTCCTGTGCTCCCTGGAGTGTTCTCCTCCCAGTCTTCTCTCCCCTATGAGAATCAAACAAAAGGTATAGTTATCACACAGAAATTTTGTATAAAAAATAAAAACATGATACATTGGTTGGAAGTGGGGTACAAGTGTCTGTTTGGGCAGGATTTCAAGATGAAGACATTATTTTTAAAAACTATATTCTTTAATATTCAACTTTGGCTGTCAATTTTTAGACATGGAGGCACCACAAAAATTCACTGATGCACCTGTGTGGGACACCCAAAAAAGGAGGTTCTGGTGGCCCACACTATAGTGCTCAAAAGTACAGATGTGGAACCAGCTGCTGAGTGTCCTCTCCTTTACACTGATTAAAGTTTGCATTTCATTATCTTTACTAACACATCATCTAGCCAACAATGTAGGAACAACTATTGAATAAAAACAGGCAGCTGTGTAAAATATTTTAACCCTGTAAAATCTATACAAATCATGCATAGTGGCCGAACGATGTGTCTGTAACGAACGATTACTGTGCCAAACCAAGTTCAAACTATGACATTTTGTAAGGTACAATAGAAAAATGCAATAACATGGAGCAACATGCAAGTTGTGAAATACAATAATAGGAAAAATGGGCAAAAAAAAATTACTTTTTTCAAGCATTCTCTTAATGCTCCTTAACTGCTCCGGCTCCCTCAGTTTGAGGTCAGGCCACCTCTTTCTGAGCTGCTCATTTCATCTTTTCACCCCAAAATTCTTCTTCAGACTCTTCACGACTTTCTTCATGATTTTGGCCTTCCTTCGATTAGGTTTGCTATACGGCCCATGCTTTGCGTCATAATCCGACTTTAGCAATATGTCCACCATCTCCGCCATCTCCGCGTAAGACATATTAGATGCCTTGAATCTCCTCCCTGGTCGTGACGTTTCCTCAGTCTCCGGGCTTGTCTCCTCCTCGTTATTTGAGGAATTAGCAGACACCTACTGTGAATCCGCCATATCTGTCTGTGCGCCGAAAGAGTAGGGGCGGGGAAAAGATGTTACTTAGAACGTCATGGGCGGGCGACGTGTGCGGAGCGACGTGTGAGTAGTTTTACGCATGCGTGGTGTATATATAGCAAACACACATGTGACTAGACTACGTTCGGTGTGCGGAGAGAGGAGTAAAAGTGACGGACGTGCGAACGAAGGTATGTGATTTTGAGACTTTGAGAAATTGATGGCCTATACTGTCTAGAGAATGTTGGAGGATATATATGGTGACTAAGATTTACAGGAGGTTAGACTGTGTGACTCACATTATTTTTTGGTCTTTTTTTGGGCTTGCAGACCCAAAATGAATGTCTTTATCAGTGACAAGGAATTCCTTGCGGAATTTATAGACCGGGTAAGGGAGCTGCCCACTCTGTGCGAAACAAAAAACCCCATACATAGAAAAAAAGGGGTAAGAAAAGCAATGCTGGAGAGCCTGCTCCCATTTGTGCATACCAAGGTGCCCACAGCAACAGCAAAACAGGTGGACACTAAAATTGGGAGCTTGAGAGGCACATACAGGACTGAACGCTCTAAGGTCCTGGCTTCTCAGAGGTCAGGAGCAGCAGCAGATGATGTGTATGTCCCGAATTTGTGGTACTACAGCAGGATGTCCTTTCTGGATGACCACATTGAGGCAAGGCCATCACTGTCCACTCTTCCCCCCAGACTTCCCTGCAGCCAACCTGAGCCTTCTCTGGAGCAAGAGGAGGCAGCCATCCTGGAAGAAGCTGATTTGGACATCTGGAGCCAGGTATAGTAATTAATGAAAAGGTATTCTGAGAAAATTAATGCAGGAAAAATAAGCCAATATGAAAAACAGAAACTATTTTGGGATACAAAAGTGAAATCAAGATCTCGAGACATTAGTCTGCCCTAAATTGGGTGCAAAATAGTCAATCTAATTTAGTCCTAAAATTATTTGTCTTTTCTCTTGATTTATGCCGCGTACACACGGGCATTTTTCCCGTCGGGAAAAATGACATTTTTTTTTTTCGCCGAGAAAAACGATCGTCTGTGGGCTTTATGCCGTTTTTCTCGTTGAGAAAAACGGCAGGAAAAACGACGAGAAAAATTAGAACATGTTCTAAATTTTCTCATCGTTTTTTCCATCATTTTTTCCGCGGCAGTTTTCCCATAGGGAGACACTGCCGCGGAGCCCACAGACGGTCGTTTTTCTCGACAAAGAAAAAAAATGACGGGAAAAACGGTCGTGTGTGGGGGAAAATGCCGTTCCCTCGTTTGTCATTTAATTTCATGTCGTGATTCACGGCGGTGTTTTCACCGCCGTGAATCACGATCGTGTGTACGCGGCATTACATTCATGATCTCAAATTTGTGTGAAAAAAATAAACCAAAAAAATAAACTATGTCCCTTTTTCATACACAGGATGAAATCAGCCAGGAGAAGGGTCTGGAAACTGTCAGGCAGGATGAGGCAGGGCCCACTGTGAGCCAGGAGGTGGCAGGGCCCACTGTGAGCCAGGAGGTGGCAGGGCCCAGTGGCAGACAGGAGGTGGCAGGGCCCAGTGGCAGACAGGAGGTGGCCGGCACGAGTAGAAGCACAAGATCTCAGGTGCCTCCCATCCGCCTTCCTAAAAGAAGCAGGAGGGACAGGACCACAAGTGAGGCAGCAATGGCCCTTATTAGAGAGGCACATGCCACCCTCCAGGAGCCCACATCCCCTGAAGAGGCCATTGCCGGCCTAGTTGAGGCCAAGTTCAAGGTGATGAGCATGGAGCAACGCCTCCTATGCGAGCCCCTGCTCATCACCTTGCTGAACAAGGGGGTGATGGAGAGAATTACCCCCAATACGGCCATATGTGAGGTCGCACAGCTTTCCCAACCTCAACCTCCTCCTCCTCCACCTCCACCTTCTTCTTCTGCGCCACCCCCTTCTCCTCCACCTCCTCCTCCACCTCCACCTTCTTCTTCTGCCCCTCCCCCTTCTCCTCCACCTCCTTCTCCTCCTCCTGACAGGAGTACCCCTCCAGTGGCCCAGCCTCCAGCCACACGCAGAAGGAAGGCTGCAGGGAAGGCTGCCAAGAAGATGAGGAAGTGATGGCCTTGCTTCATTGTGGTCGGACAGAAGGCAGCCTGTTGTAGTACCACAGACTTGGGACATGTATATCACCTGCTGCTGTTCCTGACCTCTGGGAGGCCAGCATCAGATTGTGCTCACAACTGTTGTGCTTCCCAAGCTCCCAATTTTAGTGTCCACACAGGGTTGCTGTGTGCTCTGGGGTCCCTGGGATGCACAAATGGCAGCAGGTTCTCCAGCGCTGCCTTCTATTTATTTTGTTCTATACATGAATAAATGTTTTTTTGGTTTAAGTTCATACTTGACTATGTGTTTTTAGAATAATTATTTATTTACCTTTGGAGTAAGCAGATACATTTGACCCAAAAAAAGAAAAGGGACAGATAACACCAAAAAAAATCATTAAAGGTGTTCTTTAAAAAAAATTGGGTGTAAACTTGACACAACAAAATTTTTTAAAAAATATGGGAGATCACTATCAAAACATCGACACATTACAATTAACATCTGTCTAAAAAAAAAAAAAAACATTAAAATATTCAGAAGATCTTGCACGATATAATACAGCTAAATATTCTTAAGAGCAGCATGAAAACGTTTAAAATAGATAGTCAGAACTCTGTGTGAATATCAGCAGCAAAACAAGTTCATTAGTTTTCATTATTGTAACATTCTAAAGAAGATTTAAATGCGCAACATTTAAACGATGCAATAATTTACAGCGTGACGAATGTGCTATCTCCATTACGAAGGCTTGTTTTACCAGAAGATGCGCTCCCGTCTCATACTTGATTCTGAGCATGCGCGCTTTTTGAAGAGTCGTAAAAGCATACACACGAACCATTTTCTCGTCGCAAAACAGGCTGACGAGAAACACGACGAGAAAATCTAGAATCCGGACGAGAAAATAGAGAGCAGGTTCTCTATTTTTCTCGTCGAGATTCACGGCAGTTTTCTCGTCGTAAAACCATACACACGAACGGTTTTCTCGACAATAAAGCTCTCTCTGCACTTTTCTTGTCGGTTTTGGACGAGAAACTCGGTCGTGTGTACGAGGCTTAAGCCTCGTACACACGACCGGTTTTCCCGGCAGGAAAACTGCCAGGAGAGCTTTTGGCCGGGAATCCCGGCTGTGTGTATGCTCCCTAGCAGTTTCCCCGACAAGAAAACTGCTTGGAAAAAATAGAGAACCTGCTCTCTATTTTCCCGTCGGGATTCCCGGCAGAGTGTTTCCTGACGAAAAAAACGGTCGTCTGTATGCTTACCTGAAGGGGAAATAAACCGTTTATGCTCAATAACACTTTGACGCATGCGCGGTAGCATACAACGTTATCTAGCCGGCTCGTTGTAGTCTTTGACGTCACTGTGTTCTTGCCATTCAAAAGAACGGCGGGTCTTTTGTGTGGCTGTGTGTATATGCTGCTTTTCAAGGCAAGCTTGCCAGGAATCCCGTCAGGAAAACCAATGGTTTTCAAACATACGGGATTCCTGTACACATGTCCGGGAATCCCGTCTGTGCCGCCATGAAACAGACAATTACAAAAGCATGTGTAGCGGGGTGTTCCCCTTTAATGCAGAGAGACAAGAAGTTCCAGGTGAGAGGTGAGTCGGGAGGAAGTAAAGAGACATTATGGAAGTGAAAGCAGAGGAGAGAGAGACTACATCTCCCAGTACATCTTGCAGCACCCAGGGTGCATTGCTCCAGAACAGAGACTGCTGGGGCAGACTTTATAAAGGGGAGGCGGAGTTTTGGTCGGCCTCTTTGGACACCCCTCTCCTAGCAAGAGGATCTCTGTGCTGAACTGCTGTGTGCACAAGGCCTGAAGCCTGGGTCGTGTGCTCCTTTCCAAAGAGCCCTCTGCCAGCCTAGCAGAGCCTTAGAGACATCTAATCCTCCTTGCTGCAGTACACCAGAAGGATTGAAGACTTGGATGTCGGTGGATTCCTGTTCCTAGACGAATCGATGGAGGAAAGGGACTTGGACTTGTCCAGGTGGTGAGAGCTGTTTAAAGACAGATACTTTATCTTTACTATTCGTTGGGATTACAAAGTTGTTCTTCAAGTGCACCACCGAGAGATTGCTAGCAAATATTGTTTCACTGAACTTCCATTTAGATCAGTCAGGCCTGACTGCATAGGTAGACATTGCTGGGTGTTAGTCTACCCATGAGGGGAAGTAGCTGTAAAAGGGCAGCGCTAGAGTTGCATAGCAATACTTTATTATTCTGATTACTCTGTTTATCTTTATTACTGTTTGTTGCAGGGATCTGCAACTTGTTATACTGTTGTTTATTACTTGCCCATTAGCCTCAGTAAAATATCTGGGTAAAGTACATTTGGTGTCAGTTCCGCTTACTTTAATAGGAGTTTTAAAGTATATTCTGTGTATGTTTGTTATAGGACTGCGTCACCAACAGTTGCGATCACGCGGTCCTATCTCTCTATCACCAGCTGTGCCACGGGAGGTTAGAGCCGATTGCCGGGGGTTGACAGCGGTGCACTGCAGGGCCCAAATCAATATCAGCGGCTCTCTTAACTGGGGGTAGCGCTACACGTGGGGGCTCGTCCGGGATTCTTGTACGTTGCACGCTGCAATCAAGCCGGTCAGAAGTACCAGCATGGACCCGCTGGCAATGTCACAGTGGTGCGCAGCGATTGGCGCCGATCCAACCGCGGCGGTAGTCATTGTACTCCCGGGGGAAAGATGGAAGGAAGAGGAGATAAAACAGCTCGTATTGTTACTGTCTCCGAGCCACAAAGCATGGGTGATGGATTTTAGGCCAGATCCAGTGATCTCGTTTACATACGCACTGGTAGAATGGAAAAACGAAATCCCAGAGCATTTTAAAAGTCAGAGTATACAAGCCATAGATAATCAGATCTATCACTTGATACATACGCTGCCAGTGAAGGAAGAATGGTTTCAGACACCAAAGCCATCACTCCCACAATTATCTCCACCACTATCCCCTAAAGCAGAAAAGCTTAAGGAACTATTAAGCCCGGGATCACCGCTGGCCGCTATAGGGCCTGAATTGTTGAATGCTCTAGGAGACCTTGTAATTAAGTGCCAGAAAAGCAGTACGGTGCATGTGGAGGCCAGTTACCGGAAGCTTAGCACCTTCTCAGGGAAGCTCCCCGTCCCTGCGGGGGAGGAAGATTTTGACACTTGGGTGGAACAGGCATTGCAGGCAGTAGAAGCATGGGAGGTGCCTGAGGCACAGAAGAGACAGCGAGTCTTAGAAAGTCTGAAAGGTGCCGCGGCAGAATCGGTGAAGAGCTTCCGGTTTGGAAATGAAAACTGTACAGCTCAAGATTGCCTGGCCATGCTGCAGGAAGAGTTTGGTCAGCTGGAGAAGGTGTCAGAGATGATTTATCAAATTGAACACACTCTCCAGCAGCCGAATGAGAAACTGTCAGAATATGTTAGAAGGCTGAACAGGCAGTTATGCAAGATTGTACTGAAGAAGGGAATGCTGCCCAAAGATGCAGATGAAGCACGCATGAAGCAGATCATGAGGGGAGCGCGGCGCTCAGACCCGGTCTGGCTGCACCTGAAAACCTCAGGAGGAGGAATGTCACTAACCTACTCTGATCTAATAAAAATTATTAGGGACGAAGAGGCGCTGGAGGAAGATCAGCAGGTGGCCAAGGCGAATGTCACACCTGTACCAGTGTTGGTCCATTCGGTCAAGAGCCCAGAAAGAGATGCGGAGGTTGACACTCTGAAATCGCAAATGGCCCAAGTGTTGGAGATGCTGACCTCTTTGATGGAGAAAGATCAGAGAAGACGAGAGAAACCAAGCCCAAGAAAGGAGTTGTTCCCGAACACCTCAGCACCGGCCTCCCTACAGGACCGAGAAGAGGTGATTTGCTATAACTGCGGAGGGAGTGGCCACTTTGCTAACGTATGCTCCAGCCCAAAGAAGAAGAGAACAGATAATTGCAAGCCGGCGGGAAACTCCAAAGGGCCCCGGTGAAGGAGTCAACCGGGTGCCCATCATCTTCAGTGCGCTCCAAACTAAAAAAAAAGGCCAAGAATGGAGGAGACAAAACTCCTAGGAGGAGGTATAGTACACCCCCACCAAGATGTACCCCAGAGGGAGGGGGCAAGACCCCTCAGTGGAAGTACAGCACCCCAAAGAAGGAACATCCACCTAAAAGGAACAATAACATCCCTCAGCGGGTTTGTGCCCCCATTGAGAGGGAGAAAGTCAATGCATGCCAGGCTCAGGAAAAATTAAAGTCCAAAAGGAGCAGGGCAAGGGTCGAAAGCCAAAAAAAAGAGGTGACCCCAGTCCGGCCATACCCAAAGGAACTGGTGGGCCCGTCTCCTACTGTGCCCATTCAAGTGGAAGGAGTCTATACTAAAGCTCTTTTGGACACCGGAGCACAGGTGACTTTACTATACCGGGACTTCTATGATAGGCACTTGAGTCATCTGCCTATCCAGAAGATAGAAGAGCTGGAGATATGGGGACTTGGAACCCAGAGTTTCCCTTATGATGGGTACCTGCCCATAAAGATGACTTTCGACCCATCCGTGGCTGGGAAGGCTGAAGTGTTTGACACCCTGGCAGTTGTGTGTCCCCGGCCGCCTGGAGCCAGCAAGATTTCCCTGATCATTGGGACAAACACGGATCTAGTCAGGAGACTCCTGACCCCTCTCATGAAAGAGAGAAACCATTCAGCCACCAAAATCCATCCCATGCTAAAGACGGCCTACCAACGACTGGTCTTAGAGCAGAAGACCCCGGGAGAGGGGATAGGGAAGGTGTGGAGACTTGGCAGAGAAGGAGTAGTACTACAGCCCGGAGAAGTAACCTGTCTTAGGGCCACTGTGAAGCTTTCGTGGGAACAACCTGGCCCCTTTGTCATGCTGGAATCAGACCCAAGGGAAGAGTCCTCAGGCCTGGAAGTGATACCAGAAGTGATTCCGTTCAAGGCCCTGAAGAAGGCCCATGGCAGAGTTCCGGTGAGTGTTAGGAACACTACGGGAGGACCCATGGAGATCCCTGCCAGAGTGTTGCTTGGTCAGGTGAGCCCTGCTGCCCCGGTCACTTGGTCCGAAGTCAAGGGGACGGGTGACGGAGGAGATGTTTGGGAGAAACTGTCCGTGGAAAACCCGAACCTACCCAGGGCTTGGAAAGAAAGAGCCAAGGCCCAGCTGACCAGGTGGGAGAAGATCTTTTCCGAAGATGAATTCGATGTGGGGTGTGCAAGAAGTGCCACCCATCGGATCCGCCTCCAAGAAGATAAGCCCTTCCGAGAGAGGGTCAGGCGGGTCCCCCTGGCAGATCTGGAGGATCTGAGGGAACAACTTGTAGAACTAAAGAAGACTGGTGTGATCCGGGAGTCTAGAAGTCCCTATGCCTCCCCAATTGTGGTGGTCAGAAAGAAGAATGGGCCGTTGAGGCTTTGTATCGATTACAGGACTCTCAACAGGAGAACCATCCCTGACCAATACACCACGCCAAGGATAGAAGATGCCCTACAAAGTTTGTCTGGAGCCAAATGGTTCAGTGTGATGGACCTCAAGAGTGGGTACTATCAAATCCCTATGCACCCAGAAGACAGGGAGAAGACAGCCTTTATAACCCCGGTGGGATTCTTCGAATTCAATAGGATGCCTCAGGGTCTGTCTGGAGCTCCTGCTACCTTTCAACGCCTTATGGAGAAGACTGTTGGAGACATGAATCTTATAGAAGTCCTTGTGTACTTGGACGATGTCATTGTCTTTGGAAGAACCTTGGAAGAACATGAAGCCAGGTTGGAGAAAGTATTGAGAAGACTCAGCGAAGAGGGACTTAAGCTTTCCCCCGAGAAGTGTCGGTTCTACCAGTCTTCTGTGAACTATCTGGGGCACATAGTGTCTGAAGAAGGGGTGGCCACAGATCCTGAGAAGTTGGAAGCAGTCACTTCCTGGCCACGACCCACCACAGTAACAGAGCTCAGATCCTTCCTGGGGTTCTGCTCCTATTATAGGAGGTTTGTGGAGGGGTTTGCTCGGATTGCCCGCCCGTTGAATGAATTGCTAAAGGCAGAAGGGGAAGAGGATGACTCAGGGCCCAGGAGGCCTGGTGAGTCAGTTCAAGATCAGTGGAACCCAAGGTGTGAAGAGGCCTTTCATGCTCTGAAGAGGAGCTTAACCACTGCCCCAGTCCTGGCCTACGCCGACCCTACCAGACCTTATGAATTACATGTGGATGCCAGCCATGAGGGTCTAGGTGGTGTACTCTACCAAGAACATGAAGGACAACTGCGACCAGTGGCCTATGTGAGCAGGAGCCTGACCCCCTCAGAAAAGAATTACCCCACTCATAAGCTGGAATTCCTGGCCCTCAAATGGGCGGTAGTAGACAAGCTAAAAGACTACTTGTATGGGGCAGAGTTTACTGTGAAGACAGACAACAACCCCCTGACCTACCTCTTCACCACCGCGAAACTAGATGCCACCGGACACAGGTGGTTGGCCGCATTGTCTGGATTCAACTTCAGTCTGAAGTACAGACCAGGAGCCGGAAATAGGGATGCAGATGCCCTGTCCCGGAGGTCTCATGCCACGACAAATGACTGGGAAGATTGGACCCAAGTGGCACCGGACGGGGTGCGGGCCCTTTGTCAAGGGGCTGAATTCCAAGCCAGAGGAGGCTCCAGAGCAGAAGAAATAGGGGTTACCATGGTAGGAGTCCCCAAACACTATTGTGGGGTAACTCAACTGGAGGAAGACAACCTACCGAGACTGTCCAAGAAGGAGTTGAGGTGTGACCAATTGGAAGACCCCATGGGGAGATTGGTCCTCGAAGCCCTGGAGAATCAGGATCCCAACAAATTCCTACATCACCCCTCAAAGGAGGCTCGCCTGTTGAGGAAGGAATTGGACAGGCTACAGGTACATCAGGGAGTGGTCTACCGAAGGGGCCCCTCTGATGACTCAGAAGATAAGTGGCAGTTATTTCTTCCAGAGAAGCACCGAGAGACTGTACTAATTGCCCTGCATGACCATCATGGTCACCTAGGGGCAGAAAGGACCTTCCAGCTTGTCAGAAATCGGTTCTATTGGCCCTGCATGAGGGCAGAAGTAGAGGAGTATTGCCATTCCTGTGCACGATGCATTCAGAGAAAGACCCTACCCCATCAAGCTGCCCCAATGGGCCACTTACAGAGTCAAGGCCCAATGGATCTGGTATGCATTGACTTTCTCTGCCTTGAACCCGACCTGAGTGGATTGGGATGGGGAATGTTCTGGTAATAACCGACCATTTCACCCGCTATGCTCAAGCTTTCCCAACCAAAGACCAGAAGGCATCCACCGTGGCCAAGATACTTATGGAGAAGTATTTTGTCCATTACGGACTACCACAGAGACTCCACTCAGATCAAGGAAGGGACTTTGAGAGTCGGTTGATCCGAAGACTTTTGGATTCATTAGGAATAAAGAAGACCAGAACCACGCCTTACCACCCACAAGGAGATGCTCAGCCGGAGAGATTTAACCGGACCCTGCTCAACATGTTGGGAACCTTAGAAACAGAGAAGAAGCAACACTGGAGTCAGCACATATCAGCCCTAGTACATGCCTATAACTGTACCACAAGTGACGCCACTGGCTACTCCCCTTATCGACTTATGTTTGGGAGAGAAGCAAGGCTACCTGTGGACCTGGCCTTTGGCACTTCTATAGACAATACCTCAGCTACATCCCACAAGGGATACGTGGACAGACTTAGACGTAGCTTGCAGGTGGCCTATGAACAAGCCCAGGCGGCTTCGGATCAAAGGGGGGCCCGCAACAAGAGAAATTTTGATCTGAAGGTTCGAGTGCAAGATCTGCAGCCCGGGGACCGAGTACTGCTACGCAATCTGGGGGTCCCTGGAAAACACAAGCTTGCCGACAGGTGGAGATCTGAGCCCTATGTTGTCTGTAGGAAGTTGCCCGGTTTGCCTGTCTACAAACTAAAGCCAGAAGGAAAGGTGGGTCCACTGAAGATGTGGCATCGGAACCACCTGCTCCCACTTGCTGAGGCAGTCAGAATACCTCCCGTGAGAGACTCCCCTGAACCGGCCTCTATCCTGGATATTCCTAGGCCGAACACTCGGTCCCAGACCTCTCGAGCCAAAGATGGGGAGGCCTCCCAATTGAGTACAGAAGAAGGTGGAGAACTGGACTGGCTGTGGCCTCCCTCGACTCTGGGAACGTCCGCCATAGATCTCCCAAATGGAGGGGATACCCCAGATGCAACGCTGAATCCGGAGGCTACTGAATTCATACCCTTCAGTCCCTCAGCTGATTACTGGGAAGATGTTCCTGACACTTGCGCTGAGGAGGACTCTAGAGATTCCATACGTCAGTCGACTTCTGAATCAGAGGTTCCAGAACCAGCAATGTTACCTGAACTTACTCCTGAAGAAGAGCCTGTGGTGCCAGAGTCAGAAGCACCAAGAGAGCAGAGGGCTCGCAGAGTCATCAGGCCTCCCAAGAAACTAACTTACCCCCAAATGGGGACGAGCTCAGAGGACTCTGTTGTAATGGCTAGGAGAAGTGTTGAACAACCTGATCCTTCCACCGTCCATTTGGTGGAGGGCAACCCCAGCTCACTCTCTGGCACAGTTAGGCAGGCCACTCATGGTAGTGTGACCTGTGGGCAAGAGAGTTCCATCCCAAAGTTTTGGTGGGAATTCCCTATGCCAACATCATGCTCGACATTGTCCAAAATGGTAAACAGTATTTGTTGAAGTTTATCTTTGGGGACCAAAGAGTTCAAGTGGGGGGAGTGTGTAGCGGGGTGTTCCCCTTTAATGCAGAGAGACAAGAAGTTCCAGGTGAGAGGTGAGTCGGGAGGAAGTAAAGAGACATTATGGAAGTGAAAGCAGAGGAGAGAGAGACTACATCTCCCAGTACATCTTGCAGCACCCAGGGTGCATTGCTCCAGAACAGAGACTGCTGGGGCAGACTTTATAAAGGGGAGGCGGAGTTTTGGTCGGCCTCTTTGGACACCCCTCTCCTAGCAAGAGGATCTCTGTGCTGAACTGCTGTGTGCACAAGGCCTGAAGCCTGGGTCGTGTGCTCCTTTCCAAAGAGCCCTCTGCCAGCCTAGCAGAGCCTTAGAGACATCTAATCCTCCTTGCTGCAGTACACCAGAAGGATTGAAGACTTGGATGTCGGTGGATTCCTGTTCCTAGACGAATCGATGGAGGAAAGGGACTTGGACTTGTCCAGGTGGTGAGAGCTGTTTAAAGACAGATACTTTATCTTTACTATTCGTTGGGATTACAAAGTTGTTCTTCAAGTGCACCACCGAGAGATTGCTAGCAAATATTGTTTCACTGAACTTCCATTTAGATCAGTCAGGCCTGACTGCATAGGTAGACATTGCTGGGTGTTAGTCTACCCATGAGGGGAAGTAGCTGTAAAAGGGCAGCGCTAGAGTTGCATAGCAATACTTTATTATTCTGATTACTCTGTTTATCTTTATTACTGTTTGTTGCAGGGATCTGCAACTTGTTATACTGTTGTTTATTACTTGCCCATTAGCCTCAGTAAAATATCTGGGTAAAGTACATTTGGTGTCAGTTCCGCTTACTTTAATAGGAGTTTTAAAGTATATTCTGTGTATGTTTGTTATAGGACTGCGTCACCAACAGTTGCGATCACGCGGTCCTATCTCTCTATCACCAGCTGTGCCACGGGAGGTTAGAGCCGATTGCCGGGGGTTGACAGCGGTGCACTGCAGGGCCCAAATCAATATCAGCGGCTCTCTTAACTGGGGGTAGCGCTACACATGGAAACACTGATTCTCAACTTCAATAAAGTGAAAAGTCGGGTGAATGATGAACTGACGGCGATCTTAACTGATGCCCACGATACATTTCTGGTTAGATTACTTTCCATCAACACAACTGGTCCCATGGACAATGACAATGTCTTCAGTTCTGTGGTTCCCAGCTGAATGCCTGTGGTGCCTCTTCACTGAGAACCGAGCGATCGA
This sequence comes from Rana muscosa, assembly GCA_029206835.1. Taxonomy (NCBI): domain Eukaryota; kingdom Metazoa; phylum Chordata; class Amphibia; order Anura; family Ranidae; genus Rana; species Rana muscosa. The sequence continues at coordinate 1,086,311,162 of CM055122.1, read as the reverse complement.
ACACCGCCGATCGCTCGGTTCTGACAGCTCCCCGAGCAGAGAGCTGAAGACTGTCAGTCACAGCTCTCTGCTCTTCTCCCTCATTGGAGCGCTGAGATGTGGAGGGAGCGGGGGCGGCCGGATCAGTCTCTCAGCGGCTCGAACATGTACTCATTCACTGACTATTCTTACAGTATTCCCTTCATTTTCCTCCCAACACTCTGAGAAAGTTAGAGGTCATTTACACAATTACACAAGAGTCCACAGAAGAAGACACATTCTGTGCACTGAATAAAACAATGTCCTCCCTCTAGTTATCTACACTAATGTCTGCAATTTTATAGCACATTTTTGTTTTCCAGCAACCACTGGCTAAGGAGCTATACTGTAACTAACTAGTACATAATGAGTGAACAAAAGCTCTGCTCCAGTCTGCCCATAGATTTCGAAATATTCCCAGATGGGGTACTGCCATATTGTTTTTCACACTTCATATAGAAGGTGAAGCCCACAAAAGTGAAAACAGCCTATGTTGTGTAGCGGGGTGTCACTTTAAGGAGCTCCAAAGACTACTGTACCCAGTGTACAGCGGGACACCCAGAGTGCATTGCCCGGCGCAAGGTCTGCTGGGGAGGGCTTTATAAGGAAGAGCCAAGCAACACGCGGGTCTCTTTGGACACCGCCCCCCTAGCAAGTGGAACCAACGCCAAGTCTACCATTGGACTGGGCCTAGAAGTTTGGGCCTTGAGATCCAGAGAGCCCTCCGACCTTCACGGGAGAACCCAGGTGTCGTTTTGTCCATCATCCCCTTAAGGACTGTCGGGAGGACCAGAGACTACGGGTGTCGTGAGACGGTGTGCTGAAGCCACAGCCATGCAAGTCGGTTGTACGGACTGATCCAGTCGGGTGAGAGAACACCTGCTCAGAGATTAACTGACTAATTTCAGGCCCAGTGCCCTTAGTTCAGAGACCACCGTTGCTAAAGTGTTATATTGCACACCTGAGGGACAGTGTGCTTTGCAGCGTTAGTTAAACTCTTTAGTACATGCCAAGAAGTTAACTGTTTGTTGCCTGTGGATTACAAATAATCTTCAAAGTGCACCACCATTGCTAGCGAAGATCCTTCCCAGTGGAAGCACCATATCTGCAATAGTCAGGCCTGACTGTAGGACTTTAGACATTGTTTGGGCGCCATCTTGCCCACGAGGGGAGAGCTTGTGAGCATAGTTAATTGATATTTAGTGTGTGTGAAATTGCTATTGGGACTCAGTGTCTGTTATATGCTGAATAGCTAACATTGCAGGGCTCTGCATATGCACATGTATTGCTGTTTAACCTGATACGATATTCAGTAAAAAGTACTTGTGGTTAAGCCAATTTACTGCGTGGTTGTATGTCTATTGCGGCATTGTGATCCCCATAGCTAATGGCTTTCATAATCCTATCTTACTGCTATCTGTGCCAATGTAGGTTAGAGCCAGTTAACTGGGGGTTGACAGCAGTGTACAGGCCCAAAATCTATACCAGCAGCCCTCTTAGCTGGGGGTATTGCTACACGTGGGGGTTCAGAGTCCGGGATCCTGTACGCTGCAATCAAGCTTACCAGAAGTACCGGCATGGATCCGTTGGTAGTGACACAGTGGTGCGCAGCAGCTGGCGCTTTTCCAGACATGGCGGTAGTCATTGAACTTCCCGGTGAAGACTGGCCAGAGAGCGATGTAGATCGGCTCAGGGTTTTACTGTGCCCGAGCGAGAAGGCATGGGTAGTGGACCTAAAGCCAGACCCGGAGACCTCCTTTACCTACGCATTGGTGGAATGGAGGGAAGGGATACCAGAGAGCTTCAGAGGTCAGAGTATACAGGCTATAGACCAGAAGATATACCGTTTAGCGCATGCAAATTCCATAAAGAAAGAACCACCTGAACTGACAGTAAAAGAGACAACAACCCCTGCGGCGCCCCTGACCGCTTTGGGCCCTGAGCTCCTTAATGCTTTAGGGGACTTAGTTGCAAAATGCCAGAAGAGTAACACGGTGTGTGTGGATACCGGGTACCGGAAACTCAGAATCTTTTCGGGTAAACAACCTGTACCACTCGGGGAAGAGGACTTTGACACATGGATGGAACAAGCAATGCAGGCTGTGGAAGGATGGGAAGTGACGGAAACCCAGAAGAAACAGCGCATAAACGAAAGTTTAAGGGGGGCTGCAGCAGAAGCGGTGAAGAATCTCAGATTCAGCAACACCTCCTGTACTGCTTATGATTACCTAACCATGCTACAGGAAGAGTTCGGTCAGCTGGAGAAGGTTACTGACCTGATGTACAAGTTTGAACATACTCTTCAACTGCCAGGGGAACAATTTTCAGAATATGTTCGGATGTTCGGAGGTTGTTCGGAGGTTGAACAAAATGCTCTGCCAGATAGTCCTGAAGAAAGGGATGGTACCACAGGCTATAGATGCAGCCAGGATGCAGCAAGTCATGAAGGGAGCGCTGCGCTCTGATCCAGTCTGGCTCCATTTGAAGACAACTGGGGGAGTCATGTCCCTGAACTATCCAGACCTTTTGCAAATAATCAGGGATGAAGAGGCTTTGCTCAAAGACCAACAGACACCTGAGAAACCCACCCCTTCTCCCTCAGTTGAGGTTAGATCTGTTATGGCCACGGAACAGGACTCTGAGGTGGCTATCCTGAAGTCACAAATGACCCAAGTCCTAAAAATGCTGACCTCTTTTTTAATGGCTAAGAACCCTGGAGCCACACAAAAAGAAGAAGTGAAGAAAGAAGTGTATCAGAATGCCCCAACTTCAGTTTCCCCACAAGCCAGAAGAGATTAAGTTTGTTTCAACTGTGGAGGGTGTGTCCCAGCCCGAGGAAGAGTCAAAGTGCATACCGCAAGCCGGCGGAAAACTTCAGAGTGCCCCGGTGAAGGAGTCAACCGGGTGCCCGTCAGTTCCAGTAAACTCCAAAAGAATCAGAGAACAAGAGAAGCCAAGAAGAGAGGGGGACAAGTCCCCATCCCGCAAACTCAATACTCCTGGCCCTAAGCCCAAATATAAAACTTGGCAGGAAATTAATGCATACCAGGCCCAGCAAGGACTCAGATCCAGAAAAAGAGTGAAAAAAAAGAAACCACAGAAGGCCAAACCCATGGAATTCAGGAAAGAGACCTCTCCGAAGAAATTCCCTGTCAAACTGGTGGGACCCTCTCCAGTGGTCCCCATTCAAGTAGAAGGGATATACACTAGGGCCATTCTTGACACAGGGGCCCAAGTGACTCTCCTGTACCGGGACTTCTATCAGAAACATCTGAAGCATTTGCCCCTGCAGAAGTTAGAAGATTAGCAAATATGGGGAATTGGAACCGAGAGTTTCCCATACGACGGATACCTCCCAATTAGATTGGCCTTCGACCCTTCAGTAGCCGGAGACACAGAAATTTTCGACACATTGGCGGTAGTTTTCCCCCGCCAGCCAGGAGCCAACAAGAGTTCCCTCATAATAGGGACAAACACTGACTTGGTTAGGAGATTATTGGCCCCTATAGCACAGGAACAGGACGCCCCAACAACCAGAATCCACCCTATGTTGCAACAGGCCTACCAGCGTCTGGTGTTGGAACAGAGGGCTCCTGAAGAAGGAGTGGGAAAGGTCTGGAAGTTGGACAGGAAGGAGAAGATGCTACAGCCCGTGAGGTTGCCAGTCTGAAGGCTACCGTGAAACTTACCTGGGAACAACCTGGCCCCTTCGTGGTCCTGGAACCAAACCCTCTGGAAACCCATCCGGGGTTGGAAGTAATCCCTGAAATAGTTCCATTAAGAGCTCTCAAGAAGGCCAATGGCAGGGTGTCGGTGAGCATCCGAAACACTACCGACACGCCTGTGAGGATCCCAGCCCGGATGCTGTTGGGCCAAGTGAATCCTGCTACCCCGGTCGCCTTGTCAGACTTGGAGAAGGAAAAAGGGGGAAAAGCTACTGTGGAGAAGCTCTGCCTGGAAGAGACGGTCTTGCCATTGGCATGGAGAGAGAGAGCCAGAGCTCAGTTGACTAGGTGGCAAAAGATCTTTTCTAAGGATGAGTACGATGTGAGATATGCAAAAAGTGCCACTCACAGGATCCGCCTGCAGGAGGACAAGCCATTCAGAAATAGAGTTTGACGGGTCCCTTTGGCTGATCTAGAAGATCTGCAAGAGCAACTGATAGAGCTTAAGAGAACCGGTGTCATCCGGGAGTCTAGAAGACTCAAACTCTCACTGGAGAAATGTCAGTTCTACCAGTCGTCAGTTCACTACCTGGGACACATTGTGTCTGAAGAAGGAGTGTCCACAGACCCAGAGAAATTGGAGGCTGTCACCTCCTGGCCCCCGACCCACTACAGTGACTGAGCTTCGATCGTTCTTGGGGTTTTGCTCCTATTACCGAAGATTTGTGGAGGGGTTTGCTAAAATCGCCAAACCTCTGAATGAACTCTTGAAGACAGAAGGAGAGGAGGATGACTCAGGCCCCAGGAAGCCAGGGGAGTCTGTGGAAGATCAGTGGACTGAGAGATGTGAAGAAGCATTCACAAGATTGAAGGAGAGCTTGACCACTGCCCCCGTTTTGGCCTATGCGGACACTAAGAAGCCATATGAGTTACATGTGGATGCCAGTCATGATGGTCTGGGAGGAGTGCTGTATCAGGAACATGATGACCAGCTGAGACCCGTTGCTTATGTGAGCAGAAGCTTAACCCCAGCTGAAAAGAATTACCACACCCACAAATTGGAGTTCTTGGCCTTAAAGTGGGCTGTAGTGGACAAGCTAAAGGACTACCTGTATGGAGCTGAGTTCGTGGTTAAACAGATAATAACCTGCTCACTTACCTTCTGACCACAGCCAAGTTGGATGCCACCGGCCACCGTTGGTTGGCAGCTCTCTCTGGATTCACCTTCAGTTTGAAATACAGACCTGGGGCTGGAAACAGAGATGCAGATGCCTTATCGAGAAGGACCCATGCTCCCACTAACCCCACGGAAGACTGGACCCGACTGACTCCAGAGGGAGTGCGAGCCCTGTGTCAAGGAGCGGAGCTCCAAGCCAGTGGAGCGTCCAGGTCTGAAGAGATTGGAGTCTCAGTAGTTGGAGTACCTAAATATTATTGTGATGTGACTCAGATTGGGGAAGAAAACCTACCCAGACTTTTCAAGAGGGATCTAAGAAGAGATCAACTGGAAGACCTGCTGGGAAGGTTGGCCCTGGAAGCACTGGAGAATCAAACCCCAGACTTACTTCTGAAGGATCCTTATTGAGGAGAGAATGGGATCGGCTACTGATGCATCAAGGGGTGGTCTACTGAAGGGGCCCCTCTGATGATTTGGAAGATAAGTGGCAACTGTTTCTGCCTGAGAAATATAGAAAGACTGTTCTGACCGCCTTACCTGACGATCATGGTCACCTAGGATCGGAAAGAACTTTTCAGCTCGTGAGGAACCGGTTTTACTGGCCCTGTATGCGGGTTGAAGTGAAGGAATATTGCCATTCATGCACAAGTTGCATACAAAGAAAGACTCTGCCTCATCAAGCTGCCCCAATGGACCACCTACAAAGTCAAGGGCCTTTGGATCTGGTATGCATTGATTTTCTTTGTATAGAACCTAATTTGAGTGGACATGGGAATGTTCTGGTGATAACCGATCATTTTACTCGCTACGCCCAGGCGTTCCCAACCAAAGACCAGAAGGCCTCCACGGTGGCTAAGGTACTTATCGAGAAGTTCTTTGTACATTACGGACTACCTCAACGCCTCCACTCGGACCAGGGAAGGGACTTCGAAAGTAGGCTGATCCGGAAATTGTTGGATTCCCTGGGTATAAAGAAGACCCGAACCACCCCTTACCACCCACAAGGGGATGCTCAGCTTGAACGATTCAATCGGACATTGTTAAATATGCTGGGAACCATCATGCATGCGTATAATAGTACAACTAGTGATGCCACTGGATACTCCCCATACAGACTGATGTTCGGCAGGGAAGCAAGACTACCCGTAGATCTGGCCTTCGGCACTTCCATGGATCATACATCAGCATCTTCTCATAAAGGATATGTGGATCGGTTGCGACACAGTTTAAGACTGGCATATGAGAAGGCCCAGGCGACTTCAGATCAAAGAGGGGCCAGGAATAAGCGGAATTATGATCTCAAAGTCCAGATTCATAATCTACAGCCAGGAGACAGGGTGCTGTTGCGGAACTTAGGCATACCAGGGAAGCACAAGCTGGCTGACCGGTGGAGGTCCCAACCCTATGTAATCTGTAAACAACTGCCAGGTTTACCATACCAGTGTACCAACATGGCACAGGAACCACCTACTGCCCCTCTCTGAAGCAGTTCGTTTACCCTCTACCTCAGATCCCTCTGAGCATCTTTCAGTCTCGAATACCACTAGACCCGCCACCAGGTCTCAAGCAGCCAGTTCAAAAGAGATGGATGCCCAAGACCAGAGTGAAGAGGAAGAATTGGAACTTGATTGGTTATGGACACCACCAATACCTGAATCCATGACCACATCCTCCCCACCATCCGAAGTTACCACCAGAGACACTTTAAACGCTGAGGCTGCTGAGTTCATACCACTTACTACTCTTCCTGAGGAATGGGAGGAATGGGAGGATGCCCAAGACTCTTTTCCGGAAGAAGATCCCAGAAATTCTTTATACCTCTCTGCACCTGAAGTGGATACCCCTAGGCCAGTTGAATCCAATACACCCGACTTAGCAGAAGGAGAATTGGAAGGACCCCCTGCGGTTGAAACCTCGGCTCCTAGAGAACAAAGGGAGAGAAGAACCATCCACCCCCCAAGAAGACTAACGTATTCTCAGATGGGGGAGTGCTCGGAAGAGACTGTAGCCACTGCAAGAAGAACAGTAAATAAGCCTGTCCCCTCTACTGTGAGTTTTGTAGAGGGCAACCCTAGCTCACTCGCTGGCACAGTTAGACAGGCCACTTCCACTAATGTGACCTGTGGGCAGGATAACCTTCTCCCCAGAGCTTGGTGGGAGGTTCCTCTGCCAGGCTCCTTTGTAGCCGTGAATTGTGTTGTATGTTCTTATAACAATTTTATCTTTGGGGACAAAAGACTAAGTGGGGGGAGTGTGTAGCGGGGTGTCACTTTAAGGAGCTTCAAAGACTACCATACCCAGTTGTAACGGCACCCCAAATACAAAAGGGGTTAAACGCCGTTTACGATCTCTTCCCTCTCCTGGACACAAATTCACTGCCGATCCTCCACAGTCAGACGACCACTTCCCATAGGAATTAATCCTTCCAAAAGAACGAGACGCACTCTGTATCTTTCCAGAATAGACTGACTCTTTATTGCAAAAGTACTACACTCTTATACACACACAGAGAGAAGCTTCTGACCCTCCCCTCATCATACACCTCTGACCAGACCCAATTTACATGAGCCAATTCTCTACAGCTGATGACCAATACACATCTCAGTTTAATGATTATGCATGACCCTTTTGTGTTTAGCTTTTGTCTCCCAATCCACATTATCAAAAGACTTCACTCATTGAAAGGATGTGTAGCATATTTGAGGTTCATTAACATTACTCAAGCAGACAGGTGACACCTCAGCATCTCTTCAATTAACCTGTCTGTCTGCTAGTTCCACAACCTATAATTACAGGCTTAACTCCCACAAGCCACAATAGACAATAGCATGAAATCACACACCATCACAGCAAGTATTACATAAACAGCCCACACACAGTATATACCCAATATGTGCCCTGTATATACCGTATTGGATATGGCTATCACAGATCATGGTGGGGGTTTCATTCACCCTGTGCCCCTAATAGGGACACAGGGTGGTTTACACATAAGAGGCATTGGGGAAGCTGAAGCAAGGGTATCTCATACTTTCTAGGAGATTCTGGGTTCCCCGGGCCCTCCCATTACACCAGTGTACAGCGGGACACCCAGAGTGCATTGCCCGGTGCAAGGTCTGCTGGGGAAGGGCTTTATAAGGAGGAGCGGAGCAACACGCGGGTCTCTTTGGACACCGCCCCCCCTAGCAAGTGGAACCAACGCCGAGTCTACCGTTGGACTGGGCCTAGAAGTTTGGCCCTTGAGATCCAGAGAGCCCTCCGACCTTCACGGGAGAACCCAGGTGTCGTTTCGTTCATCATCCCCTCAAGGACTGTCGGGAGGACCAGAGACTACAGGTGTCGTGAGACGGGGTGCTGAAGCCACAGCCACGCAAGTCGGTTGTACGGACTGATCCGGGCGGGTGAGAGAGCACCTGCTCAGAGATTAAGTGACTAATTTCAGGCCCAGTGTCCTTAGTTCAGAGACCACCGTTGCTAGAGTGTTATATTGCACACCTGAGGGACAGTGTGCTTTGCAGCGTTAGTTAAACTCTTTAGTACATGCCAAGAAGTTAACTGTTTGTTGCCTGTGGATTTTAAATAATCTTCAAAGTGCACCACCATTGCTAGCGAAGATCCTTCCCAACGGAAGCACCATATCTGCAATAGTCAGGCCTGACTGTAGGACTTTAGACATTGTTGGGCGCCATCTTGCCCACGAGGGGAGAGCTTGCGAGCATAGTTAATTGATATTTAGTGTGTGTGAAACTGCTATTGGGACTCAGTGTCTGTTATATGCTGAATAGGGATGAGCTTCGTGTTCGAGTCGAACATACGTTCGACTCGAACATCGGCTGTTCGATCGTTCGACGAAGATCGAACGATTTGGGCCGTTCGCGCCAAATTCGAGTGACGCGAACGGCCCACAATGCACTACGCCATCGCAGTGTCATCCAGGCGCTGTGATTGGCCAAGCATGCACTGTGACCCCGCATGCTTGGCCAATCACAGCGCCGGCAGCGAGGAGAGCAATGATTGGCCACAGGCAGGATGCCTGTGGCCAATTATTGCTGAGGGTGTTTAGTACACGCCCCACACTATAAAAGGCCGCCAGCACGGCGGCCTAGTGTAGTGTGTTCCGGAGCAGGGATAGAGCAGCATAGGCAGGGACAGTGACTGTTATTTCTTTCTTGCTTAACCTGGATTCCTTTAGTTTAGGGAAAGAGAAGGATAGGTAGGGAGAGTGTCAGTGTGTTTTGTGCTTGTGCTATAGTGTGCTTAAAAAAAACATTTATTCTAGGGACAGAAAACTGTAGGTAGGGACAGTGTCAGTTTCTTTCACTCTGCAAGTCCTTGTTTCCAGGGACCTGGAAGGACAGTGAGTGAATTGTCCTTGTGCTATATTGTGCTTAAAAAAACATTTATTCTAGGGACAGAAAACTGTAGGTAGGGAGAGTGTCAGTTTCTTTCACTCTGCAAGTCCTTGTTTCCAGGGACCTGTAAGGACAGTGAGTGAATTGTCCTTGTGCTATATTGTGATTAAAAAAAACATTTTTTCTAGGGACAGAAAACTGTAGGTAGGGAGAGTGTTTTTTTTCTTTCACTCTGCAAGTCCTTGTTTCCAGGGACCTGGAAGGACAGTGAGTGAATTGTCCTTGTGCTATATTGTGCTTAAAAAAAAACATTTTTTCTAGGGACAGAAAACTGTAGGTAGGGAGAGTGTTTATTTTCTTTCACTCTGCAAGTCCTTGTTTCCAGGGACCTCTAAGGACAGTGAGTGAATTGTCCTTGTGCTATATTGTGCTTAAAAAAAACATTTATTCTAGGGACAGAAAACTGTAGGTAGGGAGAGTGTCAGTTTATTTCACTCTGCAAGTCCTTGTTTCCAGGGACCTGGAAGGACAGTGAGTGAATTGTCCTTGTGCTATATTGTGATTAAAAAAAACATTTTTTCTAGGGACAGAAAACTGTAGGTAGGGAGAGTGTTTTTTTTCTTTCACTCTGCAAGTCCTTGTTTCCAGGGACCTGTAAGGACAGTGAGTGAATTGTCCTTGTGCTATATTGTGCTTAAAAAAAACATTTATTCTAGGGACAGAAAACTGTAGGTAGGGAGAGTGTCAGTTTATTTCACTCTGCAAGTCCTTGTTTCCAGGGACCTGGAAGGACAGTGAGTGAATTGTCCTTGTGCTATATTGTGATTAAAAAAAACATTTTTTCTAGGGACAGAAAACTGTAGGTAGGGAGAGTGTTTTTTTTCTTTCACTCTGCAAGTCCTTGTTTCCAGGGACCTGGAAGGACAGTGAGTGAATTGTCCTTGTGCTATATTGTGCTTAAAAAAAACATTTATTCTAGGGACAGAAAACTGTAGGTAGGGAGAGTGTCAGTTTATTTCACTCTGCAAGTCCTTGTTTCCAGGGACCTGTAAGGACAGTGAGTGAATTGTCCTTGTGCTATATTGTGATTAAAAAAAACATTTTTTCTAGGGACAGAAAACTGTAGGTAGGGAGAGTGTTTTTTTTCTTTCACTCTGCAAGTCCTTGTTTCCAGGGACCTGTAAGGACAGTGAGTGAATTGTCCTTGTGCTATATTGTGCTTAAAAAAAACATTTATTCTAGGGACAGAAAACTGTAGGTAGGGAGAGTGTCAGTTTATTTCACTCTGCAAGTCCTTGTTTCCAGGGACCTGTAAGGACAGTGAGTGAATTGTCCTTGTGCTATATTGTGATTAAAAAAAACATTTTTTCTAGGGACAGAAAACTGTAGGTAGGGAGAGTGTTTTTTTTCTTTCACTCTGCAAGTCCTTGTTTCCAGGGACCTGTAAGGACAGTGAGTGAATTGTCCTTGTGCTATATTGTGCTTAAAAAAAACATTTATTCTAGGGACAGAAAACTGTAGGTAGGGAGAGTGTCAGTTTATTTCACTCTGCAAGTCCTTGTTTCCAGGGACCTGTAAGGACAGTGAGTGAATTGTCCTTGTGCTATATTGTGATTAAAAAAAACATTTTTTCTAGGGACAGAAAACTGTAGGTAGGGAGAGTGTTTTTTTTCTTTCACTCTGCAAGTCCTTGTTTCCAGGGACCTGGAAGGACAGTGAGTGAATTCTCCTTGTGCTATATTGTGATTAAAAAAAACATTTTTTCTAGGGACAGAAAACTGTAGGTAGGGAGAGTGTTTTTTTTCTTTCACTCTGCAAGTCCTTGTTTCCAGGGACCTGTAAGGACAGTGAGTGAATTGTCCTTGTGCTATAGTGTGCTTAAAAAAAACATTTATTCTAGGGACAGAAAACTGTAGGTAGGGACAGTGTCAGTTTCTTTCACTCTGCAAGTCCTTGTTTCCAGGGACCTGGAAGGACAGTGAGTGAATTGTCCTTGTGCTATATTGTGATTAAAAAAAACATTTTTTCTAGGGACAGAAAACTGTAGGTAGGGAGAGTGTTTTTTTTCTTTCACTCTGCAAGTCCTTGTTTCCAGGGACCTGTAAGGACAGTGAGTGAATTGTCCTTGTGCTATATTGTGATTAAAAAAAACATTTTTTCTAGGGACAGAAAACTGTAGGTAGGGAGAGTGTCAGTTTATTTCACTCTGCAAGTCCTTGTTTCCAGGGACCTGTAAGGACAGTGAGTGAATTGTCCTTGTGCTATATTGTGCTTAAAAAAAACATTTATTCTAGGGACAGAAAACTGTAGGTAGGGAGAGTGTTTTTTTTATTTCACTCTGCAAGTCCTTGTTTCCAGGGACCTGTAAGGACAGTGAGTGAATTGTCCTTGTGCTATATTGTGCTTAAAAAAAACATTTTTTCTAGGGACAGAAAACTGTAGGTAGGGAGAGTGTTTTTTTTATTTCACTCTGCAAGTCCTTGTTTCCAGGGACCTGTAAGGACAGTGAGTGAATTGTCCTTGTGCTATATTGTGCTTAAAAAAAACATTTATTCTAGGGACAGAAAACTGTAGGTAGGGAGAGTGTCAGTTTATTTCACTCTGCAAGTCCTTGTTTCCAGGGACCTGTAAGGACAGTGAGTGAATTCTCCTTGTGCTATATTGTGATTAAAAAAAACATTTTTTCTAGGGACAGAAAACTGTAGGTAGGGAGAGTGTTTTTTTTCTTTCACTCTGCAAGTCCTTGTTTCCAGGGACCTGTAAGGACAGTGAGTGAATTGTCCTTGTGCTATATTGTGATTAAAAAAAACATTTTTTCTAGGGACAGAAAACTGTAGGTAGGGAGAGTGTTTTTTTTCTTTCACTCTGCAAGTCCTTGTTTCCAGGGACCTGGAAGGACAGTGAGTGAATTGTCCTTGTGCTATATTGTGCTTAAAAAAAACATTTATTCTAGGGACAGAAAACTGTAGGTAGGGAGAGTGTCAGTTTATTTCACTCTGCAAGTCCTTGTTTCCAGGGACCTGTAAGGACAGTGAGTGAATTGTCCTTGTGCTATATTGTGATTAAAAAAAACATTTTTTCTAGGGACAGAAAACTGTAGGTAGGGAGAGTGTTTTTTTTCTTTCACTCTGCAAGTCCTTGTTTCCAGGGACCTGTAAGGACAGTGAGTGAATTGTCCTTGTGCTATATTGTGCTTAAAAAAAACATTTATTCTAGGGACAGAAAACTGTAGGTAGGGAGAGTGTCAGTTTATTTCACTCTGCAAGTCCTTGTTTCCAGGGACCTGTAAGGACAGTGAGTGAATTCTCCTTGTGCTATATTGTGATTAAAAAAAACATTTTTTCTAGGGACAGAAAACTGTAGGTAGGGAGAGTGTTTTTTTTCTTTCACTCTGCAAGTCCTTGTTTCCAGGGACCTGTAAGGACAGTGAGTGAATTGTCCTTGTGCTATAGTGTGCTTAAAAAAAACATTTATTCTAGGGACAGAAAACTGTAGGTAGGGACAGTGTCAGTTTCTTTCACTCTGCAAGTCCTTGTTTCCAGGGACCTGGAAGGACAGTGAGTGAATTGTCCTTGTGCTATATTGTGATTAAAAAAAACATTTTTTCTAGGGACAGAAAACTGTAGGTAGGGAGAGTGTTTTTTTTCTTTCACTCTGCAAGTCCTTGTTTCCAGGGACCTGTAAGGACAGTGAGTGAATTGTCCTTGTGCTATATTGTGATTAAAAAAAACATTTTTTCTAGGGACAGAAAACTGTAGGTAGGGAGAGTGTTTTTTTTATTTCACTCTGCAAGTCCTTGTTTCCAGGGACCTGTAAGGACAGTGAGTGAATTGTCCTTGTGCTATATTGTGCTTAAAAAAAACATTTATTCTAGGGACAGAAAACTGTAGGTAGGGAGAGTGTCAGTTTATTTCACTCTGCAAGTCCTTGTTTCCAGGGACCTGTAAGGACAGTGAGTGAATTGTCCTTGTGCTATATTGTGCTTAAAAAAAACATTTATTCTAGGGACAGAAAACTGTAGGTAGGGAGAGTGTCAGTTTATTTCACTCTGCAAGTCCTTGTTTCCAGGGACCTGTAAGGACAGTGAGTGAATTGTCCTTGTGCTATATTGTGATTAAAAAAAACATTTTTTCTAGGGACAGAAAACTGTAGGTAGGGAGAGTGTTTTTTTTCTTTCACTCTGCAAGTCCTTGTTTCCAGGGACCTGGAAGGACAGTGAGTGAATTCTCCTTGTGCTATATTGTGATTAAAAAAAACATTTTTTCTAGGGACAGAAAACTGTAGGTAGGGAGAGTGTTTTTTTTCTTTCACTCTGCAAGTCCTTGTTTCCAGGGACCTGTAAGGACAGTGAGTGAATTGTCCTTGTGCTATATTGTGATTAAAAAAAACATTTTTTCTAGGGACAGAAAACTGTAGGTAGGGAGAGTGTTTTTTTTCTTTCACTCTGCAAGTCCTTGTTTCCAGGGACCTGGAAGGACAGTGAGTGAATTGTCCTTGTGCTATATTGTGCTTAAAAAAAACATTTATTCTAGGGACAGAAAACTGTAGGTAGGGAGAGTGTCAGTTTATTTCACTCTGCAAGTCCTTGTTTCCAGGGACCTGTAAGGACAGTGAGTGAATTGTCCTTGTGCTATATTGTGATTAAAAAAAACATTTTTTCTAGGGACAGAAAACTGTAGGTAGGGAGAGTGTTTTTTTTCTTTCACTCTGCAAGTCCTTGTTTCCAGGGACCTGTAAGGACAGTGAGTGAATTGTCCTTGTGCTATATTGTGCTTAAAAAAAACATTTATTCTAGGGACAGAAAACTGTAGGTAGGGAGAGTGTCAGTTTATTTCACTCTGCAAGTCCTTGTTTCCAGGGACCTGTAAGGACAGTGAGTGAATTGTCCTTGTGCTATATTGTGATTAAAAAAAACATTTTTTCTAGGGACAGAAAACTGTAGGTAGGGAGAGTGTTTTTTTTCTTTCACTCTGCAAGTCCTTGTTTCCAGGGACCTGTAAGGACAGTGAGTGAATTGTCCTTGTGCTATATTGTGCTTAAAAAAAACATTTATTCTAGGGACAGAAAACTGTAGGTAGGGAGAGTGTCAGTTTATTTCACTCTGCAAGTCCTTGTTTCCAGGGACCTGTAAGGACAGTGAGTGAATTGTCCTTGTGCTATATTGTGATTAAAAAAAACATTTTTTCTAGGGACAGAAAACTGTAGGTAGGGAGAGTGTTTTTTTTCTTTCACTCTGCAAGTCCTTGTTTCCAGGGACCTGGAAGGACAGTGAGTGAATTCTCCTTGTGCTATATTGTGATTAAAAAAAACATTTTTTCTAGGGACAGAAAACTGTAGGTAGGGAGAGTGTTTTTTTTCTTTCACTCTGCAAGTCCTTGTTTCCAGGGACCTGTAAGGACAGTGAGTGAATTGTCCTTGTGCTATAGTGTGCTTAAAAAAAACATTTATTCTAGGGACAGAAAACTGTAGGTAGGGACAGTGTCAGTTTCTTTCACTCTGCAAGTCCTTGTTTCCAGGGACCTGGAAGGACAGTGAGTGAATTGTCCTTGTGCTATATTGTGATTAAAAAAAACATTTTTTCTAGGGACAGAAAACTGTAGGTAGGGAGAGTGTTTTTTTTCTTTCACTCTGCAAGTCCTTGTTTCCAGGGACCTGTAAGGACAGTGAGTGAATTGTCCTTGTGCTATATTGTGATTAAAAAAAACATTTTTTCTAGGGACAGAAAACTGTAGGTAGGGAGAGTGTTTTTTTTATTTCACTCTGCAAGTCCTTGTTTCCAGGGACCTGTAAGGACAGTGAGTGAATTGTCCTTGTGCTATATTGTGCTTAAAAAAAACATTTATTCTAGGGACAGAAAACTGTAGGTAGGGAGAGTGTCAGTTTATTTCACTCTGCAAGTCCTTGTTTCCAGGGACCTGTAAGGACAGTGAGTGAATTGTCCTTGTGCTATATTGTGCTTAAAAAAAACATTTATTCTAGGGACAGAAAACTGTAGGTAGGGAGAGTGTCAGTTTATTTCACTCTGCAAGTCCTTGTTTCCAGGGACCTGTAAGGACAGTGAGTGAATTGTCCTTGTGCTATATTGTGATTAAAAAAAACATTTTTTCTAGGGACAGAAAACTGTAGGTAGGGAGAGTGTTTTTTTTCTTTCACTCTGCAAGTCCTTGTTTCCAGGGACCTGGAAGGACAGTGAGTGAATTCTCCTTGTGCTATATTGTGATTAAAAAAAACATTTTTTCTAGGGACAGAAAACTGTAGGTAGGGAGAGTGTTTTTTTTCTTTCACTCTGCAAGTCCTTGTTTCCAGGGACCTGTAAGGACAGTGAGTGAATTGTCCTTGTGCTATATTGTGATTAAAAAAAACATTTTTTCTAGGGACAGAAAACTGTAGGTAGGGAGAGTGTTTTTTTTCTTTCACTCTGCAAGTCCTTGTTTCCAGGGACCTGTAAGGACAGTGAGTGAATTGTCCTTGTGCTATATTGTGCTTAAAAAAAACATTTATTCTAGGGACAGAAAACTGTAGGTAGGGAGAGTGTCAGTTTATTTCACTCTGCAAGTCCTTGTTTCCAGGGACCTGGAAGGACAGTGAGTGAATTGTCCTTGTGCTATATTGTGATTAAAAAAAACATTTATTCTAGGGACAGAAAACTGTAGGTAGGGAGAGTGTCAGTTTATTTCACTCTGCAAGTCCTTGTTTCCAGGGACCTGGAAGGACAGTGAGTGAATTGTCCTTGTGCTATATTGTGATTAAAAAAAACATTTTTTCTAGGGACAGAAAACTGTAGGTAGGGAGAGTGTTTTTTTTCTTTCACTCTGCAAGTCCTTGTTTCCAGGGACCTGTAAGGACAGTGAGTGAATTGTCCTTGTGCTATATTGTGCTTAAAAAAAACATTTATTCTAGGGACAGAAAACTGTAGGTAGGGAGAGTGTCAGTTTATTTCACTCTGCAAGTCCTTGTTTCCAGGGACCTGGAAGGACAGTGAGTGAATTGTCCTTGTGCTATATTGTGATTAAAAAAAACATTTTTTCTAGGGACAGAAAACTGTAGGTAGGGAGAGTGTTTTTTTTCTTTCACTCTGCAAGTCCTTGTTTCCAGGGACCTGGAAGGACAGTGAGTGAATTCTCCTTGTGCTATATTGTGCTTAAAAAAAACATTTATTCTAGGGACAGAAAACTGTAGGTAGGGAGAGTGTCAGTTTATTTCACTCTGCAAGTCCTTGTTTCCAGGGACCTGTAAGGACAGTGAGTGAATTGTCCTTGTGCTATATTGTGATTAAAAAAAACATTTTTTCTAGGGACAGAAAACTGTAGGTAGGGAGAGTGTTTTTTTTCTTTCACTCTGCAAGTCCTTGTTTCCAGGGACCTGTAAGGACAGTGAGTGAATTGTCCTTGTGCTATATTGTGCTTAAAAAAAATATTTTTTCTAGGGACAGAAAACTGTAGGTAGGGAGAGTGTCAGTTTCTTTCACTGTGAAAGTCCTTGTTTCAAGGGACAGAGAAGGACACCTGAAGGTAGCCCTTATTGCTTTTTTCCCATCTCCCTGCAGGCCATCTATTAGAATGTCTGGAAGGCAAACAAGGAGAGGCAGACAGTCAGGAGGCAATAAAAGAGGGCAAGCAGGCTCTGTGTCTGGGGGCAACAGTGCTGGTCGTGGACGCGGTGCATTGTCATCAGCACATGGCCATGGGACACGCTTGTCCTTCTTTTCGGCAGCTGGACATGTTGAGCCACATCATGCCGAAGACTTGGTAGAGTGGATGACCAAGCCCTCCTCCTCCTCCTCATCCTCTCTCACCCAGGCTCAGGGTACTGGAAAAGCAGCTGCCAAAGCGTCGTCTTCCCTGGTATCAATGTCAGACAAATCATCAGTCACTCCTTCCCTAGACCCACCATGTCCTCCTCCTGAGGAGTCCCCCGAACTGTTTCAGCACAGTGTTGGGTACATGCTCCAGGAGGATGCCCAGCGTTTCGAAGGGTCTGATGATGAAACCCAGCTAGAGGAAGGCAGTAGCGTGAGAGCAGACAGAGGGGATGCTCAAGAAGGACACCAATCTGGCAGTCATGTTCCAGCAGCTGCAGCATACTGCCAGATTGGCTCCAGTGATGAGGAGGGAGGGGATGATGAGGTCACTGACTCCACGTGGGTGCCTAATAGGAGAGAGGAGGAGGAGGAGGATGAGGAGGAGGCACATCTCCAACGAGGCAGGATGCCCTTTGGTGGCCAGCGTAAGGGCAGTACACCGACGGAATCACACCGCAGAGCTCCGCCTGTGCAGGGCGCTGCCTCTGCCCGTCATTCAAAAAGTTCTTTGGTGTGGGCCTTTTTTGAGGCTAGTGCATCAGATCGCACAGCTGCTGTTTGCAACATATGTCTCAAGCGTATATCGCGTGGCCAAAACATCAGCCGCTTGGGTACCACATGCCTGACCAGACATATGTTGACCTGCCATGCAGCTCGTTGGCAAGCCTACCTCAAAGACCCACACCAAAGAACAAAGCGGACCTCTCCTTGCACCGCATCAGCTGGGATCTCCAACCCCACTATAACTTCAGTCCTCTCTGAAACATGCACTGAGAGGAATGAAGGTGTAGAATTAGGTGTGTCACAGCCAAGTACTTGCGGCCACTCTGCTAGCAGTACACCGACGTCCGATTCTAGCAGGCAAATTTCCCTGCCCCAGCTGCTGGACCGTCGAAAGAAGTTCACTCCCAGCCATCCACATGCCCAGCGGTTGAATGCTAGCTTGGCTAAATTGCTAGCGCTTCAACTGCTGCCTTTTCAGTTGGTAGACTCGGCCCCCTTCCGTGAGTTTGTGCAATGTGCGGTTCCTCAGTGGCAGGTTCCCAAACGCCACTTTTTCTCACGGAAGGCTATTCCGGCTCTCTACCGGCATGTGGAAGGCAATGTCTTGGCCTCGCTGGACAGGGCGGTCAGCGGTAAGGTGCATATTACCGCTGACTCATGGTCCAGCAGGCATGGACAGGGACGTTACCTTTCTTTCACGGCCCATTGGGTCACTCTTTTGGCAGCTGGGAAGGATTCAGGACAAGGTGCAGTAGTGTTGGAGGTTGTCCCACCGCCACGCCTCCAAAATGCTACTACTGGTTGTGACACACCTCTCTCCTCCACCCCCTCCTCTTCTTCTTCCTCCATGGCCTCTTCCTGTGGTTTGTCCTATGAACCAGCGGTGCTCCGTAGCCGTTCACGGGGCTACGCAAGTACGCAGGCAAAAAGATGCCATGCCGTGCTTGCGCTGGTGTGTTTGGGGGACAGAAGCCACACTGGGGCAGAGGTCCTGTCTGCTCTGCAGGGCCAGGCCGAGAGGTGGTTGACGCCACGCCAGCTTAAGCCAGGAATGGTGGTTTGCGACAATGGCACCAACCTCCTCTCCGCCCTCCGACAGGGACAACTGACCCATGTGCCCTGTGTGGCTCACGTCCTTAACCTGGTGGTGCAGCGCTTCTTGGGCAGGTACCCGGGCTTACAGGATGTCCTGAGGCAGGCCAGGAAAGTCTGTGTGCATTTCCGCAGATCTTATAATGCCAGTGCTCGCCTGGCTGAGCTGCAAAAGGAGTTGAACCTGCCCAAGAACCGCCTTATATGTGACATGCCCACCAGGTGGAACTCAACGTTGGCCATGCTGCAGCGGCTGCACACGCAGCAGAGGGCCATCAATGAGTACCTGTGCGACTACGGCACCAGGACAGGGTCAGGGGAGCTTGGTTTTTTTTCTCCACGCCAGTGGGGCATGATCAGGGATGCATGCACTGTCCTGGCACCATTTGAGGAGGCCACGAGGATGGTGAGCAGTGACAGTGCATGCATCAGTGACACTGTACCTCTTGTCCACCTGTTGGAGCACACGCTGCGTGGAATAATGGACAGGGCACTTGAGGCAGAACAGAGGCAGGAAGAGGAGGACTTCCTTGCCTCTCAAGGCCCCCTTTACCCAGACAGTGTTCCTTCTGTCCCACCCATCGCACAGGAAGAGGAGGAGGAGGAGGAGGAGGAGGAGGAGGAGGATTGTGTCAGCATGGAGGTGGAGGCTGGCACTCAGCATCATCAGCAGCAGTCTTTTAGGGATGATTTACAGTCCCAAGAAACCAGTGGACTTGTACGTGGCTGGGAGGAGGTGGCTGCGGATCATGTCGTCCTTAGTGACCCAGAGGACTCCGGAGCGAATGCCTCAGCAAACCTACGCTGCATGGCCTCCCTGATCCTGCAAAGTCTGCGGAAGGATCCTCGTATTCTTCGGATCAAGGAGAGGGACCATTACTGGCTGGCCACTCTCCTTGATCCACGGTACAAGGGTAAGGTTGCGGACCTTATGTTACCGTCGCAGAGGGAGCAGAGGATGAGACAACTCCGGGAGGCCTTGCAGAAAGGTCTGTGCAACGCGTTCCCAGAGACTGGGAGGTTGCAAACTCCTGGTCCTGGACAACGAGTTGCTGAGGCTTCGGCCAGTCAAAGAAGGAGCGGTGGGGAAGGTGGCCGTCTGACCGATGCGTTCAGACAATTCTTTAGTCCGCAGCCCCAAAGTATGATCGGTTCCAGCAACCATCGCCAGCGTCTGATAAACATGGTGCAGGAATATCTAGGGGCAAGGTCAGACTTGGACACCTTCCCCACCGAAAATCCTCTGGCTTACTGGGTCTTGAGGATGGATCACTGGCCAGAGCTTGCACAGTATGCAATTGAGCTACTGGCCTGTCCTGCATCCAGCGTTCTTTCGGAACGCACATTCAGTGCTGCTGGAGGATTTGTCACGGATCACAGGGTGCGCCTGTCCACCGACTCGGTTGATCGACTGACTTTCATCAAGATGAACCAGTCTTGGATCACCACCAGCTACCACACACCTGATGCTGATATAACAGACTAATTGATTTTAACATGTCACATCCCTTCAAGACTGATGCTGATGCTGAGTGCCTGTGCTGTTATGTTGACTGGCTATCCTCCTCCTCCGAGTCCTCAATGATACGATTGATGATGATAGCTTGTAAGATCATTTTTGTTTATGGGTGCCGCCACCAGTGCCTAACGCCCAATTTTTCAGCCCCTGTTTAACAGGGGCGTGTAATTACAATTTTTGAAGCAATACTTTGCAACAGGGCTCATTGCTGTGCTCCAAGTACAGTATCTGTGAGGAGTTGCAGTGTTGTGCCACCAGTGCCTAAGGCCCAATTTTTCAGCCCCTGTTTAACAGGGGCGTGTCATTACAATTTTTGAAGCAATACTTTGCAACAGGGCTCATTGCTGTGCTCCAAGTACAGTATCTGTGAGGAGTTGCAGTGTTGTGCCACCAGTGCCTAAGGCCCAATTTTTCAGCCCCTGTTTAACAGGGGCGTGTCATTACAATTTTTGAAGCAATACTTTGCAACAGGGCTCATTGCTGTGCTCCAAGTACAGTATCTGTGAGGGGTTGCAGTGTTGTGCCACCAGTGCCTAAGGCCCAATTTTTCAGCCCCTGTTCAACAGGGGCATGTAATTACAATTCTTGATCTAATAATTCACAGCAGGGCCCATTGCTGCACCCACCAAGAGTAACTGTCAGGGCTTACAGTGTTGTGGCACCAGCACCACCATCAAAGGCCCAATTTTTACTACCACTGTTCAACAATTATATGTAATTAAAATTCCTGATATAATAGTTGACAGCAGGGCGTTCCAGCACCAACCAAGAGTAACTGTGAGTGCTTACAGTGTTGTGCCAACACCAACAACTAAGGGGCCTATTTCTGCAGAGTATATACGGCAGGTCCCTACTTTCAAACATCCAACTTACAAACGACTCCTACTTGCAAACGCAAGAAGACAACAGGAAGTGAGAGGAAATCTACCACTAGGAAGGAAAATTCTCTCCTGTAAGAATAAATATGGGAGAAAGGTGTCTCCTCTGTACTGATGCTTTATCAGCAATCCTTGTTTCAAGAAAAAGACCACATTTCAAAAAGAGTTGTCATTGGGACGGAAAGTGAGGTGAAATGTTCTGAACAGGGGCACAGACAGCAAAACAAATGTTACAGGGGTGATAACCCTTACCTATGTTTTCCAAAAAGTTTAAAAATAGATTTTTGGTCTGGAGCTACATTTCAACAATGTACCTGTTCAAAATTACAAACAGACTCTACATAAGAACAAACCTACAGTCCCTGTCTTGTATGCACCGCCTGTATAGGGCTGTTCAGAGTATATAGGGCCTTTTTTATTTTATGTGCGGGGTTCCCCTTAATATCCATACAAGACCCAAAGGGGCTGGTAATGGGCTGGGGTAGGGGGGGGGGGGTCATGGGGTAGCTATGCCATTTTTCTTAAAGAATTTCATCCATATTACCGGGACCAGACATTACATTAAAGCCGCAAGCAGTTTTAAATGGCTTTTTTTTCCTTTAGAAGTGTCATTTTGTGCAGGGACAGTTCTAAACACGGGAAACACGTGGCACTTCACAGGCATACTTTAGACACCCCCCAGGTACGATATTTAAAGGAATATTTGACTTTTTTTTTTTCACTTTATGCATCATTAAAATGACTGCTCCCGAAAAACGACCGTTTTTAAAACTTCTTTTTGCATTGATACATGTCCCCTGGTGCAGAACCCGGGTTCCCAAACCCTTTTTAGGACAATAACATGCATAATAGTTGTTATAATTAGCACTTTAGAATTCGAACGTTCGCATCCATTGTATTTAATAGGGTTCTAATGTTCGTTCGAACTTTCGGTCCGTTCGCGGGTTCTGGTGCGAACCGAACCCGGGGGTGTTCGGCTCATCACTAATGCTGAATAGCTAACATTGCAGGGCTCTGCATATGTACATGTATTGCTGTTTAACATAATAGGATATTCAGTAAAAAGTACTTGTGGTTAAGCCAATTTACTGTGTGGTTGTATGTCTATTGCGGCATTGTGATCCCCATAGCTAACGGGTTTCATAATCCCATTTTACTGCTATCTGTGCCAAGGGAGGTTAGAGCCAGTTAACTGGGGGTTGACAGCAGTGTGTACAGGCCCAAAATCTATACCAGCAGCCCTCTTAGCTGGGGGTATTGCTACAGTTGCATATTATACCACTATGTGTACATGTTTGGAGAGTGAAAATTATCACTTTATGTCTGTGGTCTCAGAAAATAAAAATTTAGGAATCCAACACATGTGACCTTTAACTTCCTATCTCTATAGCTAACTCTATAGCTCTGAATGATTCCCATTTTTCTATATCTAGGGAAGAGAATTGTTTTAAAGCTGAACTATAGGCAGATATAAACAACATAAATTAATGTAGTTCCATATTCATTAATACAACATTAAATATATGTTTAAAAACAAGCAGTGTAAGTACCTGAGTTTGACCTGACATTGGACTCTTGCAGTCCTTGTGCAGCAGAACTGGATGTGAGAGAAAGAAGCAGCACAAGGAGACAAATAGTTCACGTGGTAACAAGAAGCATGCTGATAGAAGGAGAAAGCAGAAGGACAGAAAGATGAGCACATTACTGTGATTCTTCTAGTTAACTGTTCAGTCACAGGCTGGAGGAGGGTTAACGACAGCCTGGGCCCAGCGGGAATGCATTTAATGAAACTGGCCTTCACTCAATCCAGAACACTGAAGACATCTTGAGGAAAAAAAATAAGTACTTTGGAGGACAGCTCTGAATTAAAGGTGAGTATTGCAACAATATTAAATGAAAAGTAAGGCACTACCACACAACCTAACCTTTACAAATAAATATTCCATTAAGAAAAAAACCTTAATCCAATTGGTGTGACATAATAAGAAAAATGAAATAATTTAGCATATTAACAATACAAAGTTCATAACAGGCAGTCCTTATGTATAGCTCCAACCACTGTGCCTTCTGATAAAAAAAAGTGCTCAAATGATTTTTTCCATTCGTGCTCCACCACTGTGTATACAGAATGCACCCTTACCAGCCATATATAATAAATGTGCCTTTGATAACTTGGGGTGTCACCTGTTCTCAAATGGCAGATCAGAACATCCACACACATGATGCCTTATGGAGATATACCAGCCAATGGCCTCTCAGATACCTTTACTCACTCCCCAGCAGCCCAGACCTGGAAAATATGTAAAATCCCAGAATAGTGTGTAGCACCCTTCTAGGTAGGTGCTAGAGAGTGCATATTGTTTTTGGCTTTTCTGCTTAACCACTTAAGCCCCGGACCATTTGGTAGCTAAAGGACCAGAGGTGAATTCAGAATTTTGCACTGCGCTGCTTTAACTGTAAATTGTGCGGACATGCAATGTTGTACCCAAACGAAATTTGCGTCCTTTTCTTCCCACAAATAGAGCTTTCTTTTAATGGTATTTGATTGCCTCTGCGATTTTTATTTTTTGCGATATAAACGGAAAAAGACCGAATATTTTGAAAAAAAATTATATTTTCTAATTTTTGTTATAAGAAAAATCGAATAAACTCAATTTTAGTCATACATTTAGGCCAAAATGTATTCAGCCACATGTCTTTAGTAAAAAAAATGTCAATAAGCGTATATTTATCGGTTTGCGCAAAAGTTATAGCGTTTACAAACTAGGGTACATTTTCTGGAATTTACACAGCTTTTAATTTATGACTGCCTATCTCATTTCTTGAGGTGCTAAAATGACAGGGCAGTACAAAACCCCATGTGTGGGACTTTTTAGGAGCCTAGCCACGTACGGGACCCCGGAAACCAAGCACCGCCTTCAGGATTTCTAAGGGCGCAAATTTTTAATTTCACTCCTCACTACCTATCACAGTTTTGAAGGCCATAAAATGCCAAAATAGCACAAAACCCCCCCAAATGACCCCATTTTAGAAAGTAGACACCCCAAGGAAATTGCTGAGAGGCCTGTTGAGCCCATTGAATATTTTTTTTTTGTCCCAAGTGATTGAATAATGACAAAAAAAAAAAAAATTACAAAAAGTTGTCACTAAATGATATATTGCTCACACATGCCATGGTTATATGTGGAATTGCACCCCAAAATACATTCTGCTGCTTCTCCTGAGTACGGGAATACCACATGTGTGGGACTTTTTAGGAGCCTAGCCACGTACGGGACCCCGGAAATCAAGCACCGCCTCCAGGATTTCTAAGGGCGCAAATTTTTGATTTCACTCCTCACTACCTATCACAGTTTTGAAGGCCATAAAATGCCAAAATAGCACAAAACCCCCCCAAATGACCCCATTTTGGAAAGTAGACACCCCAAGCTGTTTGCTGAGAGGCATGGTGAGTATTTTACAGCTCTCATTTGTTTTTGAAAATGAAGAAAGAACATTTTTTTTTTCTTTTTTTTTTCAATTTTCAAAACTTTGTGACAAAAAGCGAGATCTGCAAAATACTCACAATACCTCTCAGCAAATAGCTTGGGGTGTCTACTTTCCAAAATGGGGTCATTTGGGGGGGGTTTGTGCCATCTGGGCATTCCATGGCCTCCGAAACTGTGATAGGCAGTGAGAAGTGAAATCAAAAATTGACACCCTTAGAAAGCCTGAAGGCGGTGCTTGGTTTTTGGGGTCCCGTACGCGGCTAGGCTCCCAAAAAGTCTCACACATGTGGTATCCCCGTACTCAGGAGAAGCAACAGAATGTATTTTGGGGTGTAATTCCACATATGCCCATGGCATGTTTGAGCAATATATCATTTAGTGACAACTTTGTGCAAAAAAAAAAAAAAATTGTATTTTTTCCGCAACTTGTGTCAACATATAAAATATTCCATGGACTCGACATGCCTCTCAGTATATAGCTTGGTGTGTCTACTTTCCAAAATGGAGTCATTTGGGGGGGTTTTGAACTGTTCTGGCATTTTATACACAACATTAGGAAGCTTACATCCACTCTTCTAACCACTTGAAGACAAAGCCCTTTTTGACACTTTTTGTTTACATGAAAACATATTTTTTTTTGCAAGAAAATTATGTTGAACCCCCAAACATTATATATATTTTTAAAGCAAAGGCCCTACAGAATAAAATGGTGGGTGTTGCATTTTTTTTTTCTACACAGTATTTGCGCAGCGATTTTTCAAACGCATTTTTTTGGGAAAAAATACACTTTTTTTAATTTTAATGCACTAAAACACACTATATTGCCCAAATGTTTGATGAAATAAAAAAGATGATCTTAGGCCGAGTACATAGATACCAAAGACGACATGCTTTAAAATTTCGCACAAACGCGCATTGGCGACAAACTACATACATTTTTAAAAGCCTTTAAAAGCATTTACAGGTTACCCCGTTAGATTTACAGAGGAGGTCTACTGCTAAAATTACTGCCCTCGATCTGACCTTCGCGGTGATACCTCACATGCATGGTGCAATTGCTGTTTACATATGACGCCAGACCGACGCTTGCGTTCGCCATTGGGCAAGAGCAGGGCAGGACAGGGGTGCTTTTTT
Source organism: Rana muscosa (assembly GCA_029206835.1). Taxonomy (NCBI): domain Eukaryota; kingdom Metazoa; phylum Chordata; class Amphibia; order Anura; family Ranidae; genus Rana; species Rana muscosa. The sequence goes on along the minus strand of CM055122.1, from coordinate 1,086,285,534 downwards.
TTTTTTTTTTTTTTTTTATTATTAATTTTGCTTTTATATTTTATTTTTAAACTGTTTCTTCCATATTTATTTATTTTTATCACTTTTATTGTTATCTCAGGGAATGTAAATATCCCCTATGATAGCAATAGGTAATGACAGGTACTCTTTTTTGAAAAAACTGGGGTCTATTGGACCCTAGATCTTTCCTCTGCCCTCAAAGCATCTGACCACACCAAGATCGGTGTGATAAAATGCTTTCCCAATTTCCCAATGGCGCTTTTTATATCTGGGGGGGGGACATTCCCTCCCACTGCTTGTAAAAGCAGTCCAGAGGCTAATTAGCCACTAGGATTGCTTTTACATGAAAGCCGGCCGCTGGCTGAAAAGAATGATACCAAGATGATACCTAAACCCACAGGCATCATTCTGGTATAAACATTCAAAGTCCAGCAACATACCAGTACGTTGCTGGTCCTTGTTGGACATGTATTGTAATCTTTTTTTTTCATGCAGCCTGTTGGCTGAACGAAAAAAAAAAGATTGATCGGTGGGTATGCCCACCATTAGAATACCGCCCTTCATCCACCCACTTCTAATGATGGGCATACATGCACCATTTATATATGCCGAAGCATGGGGGCATCTTCTCGCAAAAGTTATGCCGCGTACACATGGTCAGACTTTTCCACGGGCAAGCCTCCGTCGGAATTTCGACCGTATGTACGCGGCATTAGGAGCAAAATCGCTCCTCCGCTCCTGCTGCCCCAATGCTTCGGCATATATGCTTTTTTTTTTTAACTGTGGTGGTGAAATCACCTTCTACAGCACTGGAGTCGCAGGGATCAGGCCTGTCTCTGCGAACGCTGCAGTTATGTGTGTTGTGTTTTGCAAGTGACAGTGATCGATCGATACTGCACTTTGGTGGCCTGGGCTGGACAGAGGGGCAAAACGCAGGTGCTAGCAGGTATCTGGGCTGATCCCACTAACAGTGCGTTTTTGGGAACCCTAAACTGCTGGGGACGCTAGTATAGATCTGATCAGATCAGATATTGAGCTGATCAGATACTATACCACTAAGGGGGGTGTATGCTTCACGTGTGAGTGTTAGCGCTACTGGCACTAACCTGACGCTGCCTGGGGTGTGACGCAGACCCTCTCTGACGCTAAAACCTAACTGATATCACCCGCCGGGCGATCAGGGGGTTAAACCTTTATTGGGTTATTTACGGCGGGTGCCCTGACACTATAAAAAGCAAACTAACTAACCAGCGTCACCCGTAACACTTATATGATGATCACTGGTGAAAGGGTTAACTAGGGGCAATTAGGGGGTTAAAACCTTTATTAGGTAATATATGGGGGTACCTGACGCTATATAAAAACCTGACGGCGAACCTAAAAAAAAATTACTGGCTACCTATCAGCATCACCGACACTAAGACAACGATCATAAAAACGATTGCTTAGCGACAGTGGTGATAGGGGGTGAAAGGGGTTACCTGGGGGGGGCGATCAGGGGGTTAAACCTTTATTAGATAATATATGGGGGTACCCGACGCTATAAAAACCTGCGGCGAACCTAAAAAAAATTACTGGCTACCGATCAGCATCGCCGACGCTAAGACATCGATCAGAAAAATTATCGCTTAGTGACAGTGGTGATAGGGGGTGAAAGGGTTACCTGGGGGGGCGATCAAGGGGGTTAAACCTTTATTAGGTAATATATGGGGGTACCCGACGCTATAAAAACCTGCGGCGAACCTAAAAAAAATTACTGGCTACCGATCAGCATCACCGACGCTAAGACATCGATCAGAAAAATGATCGCATAGCGACGGCGGTGCTAGGGGGTGAAAGGGTTACCTGGGGGGTGATCAAGGGGGTTAAACCTTTATTAGGTAATATATGGGGGTACCCGACGCTATAAAAACCTGCGGCGAACCTAAAAAAAATTACTGGCTACCGATCAGCATCGCCGACGCTAAGACATCGATCAGAAAAATTATAACTTAGTGACAGTGGTGATAGGGGGTGAAAGGGTTACCTGGGGGGCGATCAGGGGGTTAAACCTTTATTAGATAATATATGGGGGTACCTGACGCTATAAAAACCTGCGGCGAACCTAAAAAAAATTACTGGCTACCGATCAGCATCACCGACGCTAAGACATCGATCAGAAAAATGATCGCATAGCGACGGCGGTGCTAGGGGGTGAAAGGGTTACCTGGGGGGTGATCAAGGGGGTTAAACCTTTATTAGGTAATATATGGGGGTACCCGACGCTATAAAAACCTGCGGCGAACCTAAAAAAAATTACTGGCTACCGATCAGCATCACCGACGCTAAGACATCGATCAGAAAAATGATCGCATAGCGACGGCGGTGCTAGGGGGTGAAAGGGTTACCTGGGGGGTGATCAAGGGGGTTAAACCTTTATTAGGTAATATATGGGGGTACCCGACGCTATAAAAACCTGCGGCGAACCTAAAAAAAATTACTGGCTACCGATCAGCATCGCCGACGCTAAGACATCGATCAGAAAAATGATTGCTTAGTGACGGCGGTGCTAGGGGGTGAAAGGGTTATCTGGGGGGTGATCAGGGGGTTAAACCTTTATTAGGGGGGGTTAGGGGGCTACACTGGACCTAAAACTAAATGTAGTGACACTTTTACAGTCACAAATGTCACTGATTGCAGTGATCACTAAATAAATGGTCACTGCAATCAGTGACACTGTGACTGGGGGCTGGGGGGGGCCTGGGGGGTGATCTGGGGGTGTCTGGGGGGGCCTGGGGGGCGATTTATGTGCCTATGTGTCCTGGTGTCAGTGTGCTGTTTTGTGTACTAACCTGCATCTTCTCCTGTACGGCGCTCGGTATATGTGAGCGCCCCAGGAGAGATGACATCACTTCCTCCTTCCTGGCAGGCAGGGGAAGCTCTCTCATTTGCCGGGAGCGATCGAGAGGGGGTGGCCGGAATCGAACGGCCGTCCCCTCATGCCGGATCGCTCCCGAAGGTAAAACGACCACCCACTGTAAAGAAGGGGGGTCCGATCGGACCCCCCAACTATACAAAGGCAATCACGTATATGTACGTGATTCTGCCTGTCGGTGCCATTCTGCTGACGTATATTTACAGTGGGCGGTCGTTAAGTGGTTAACAGAGAAGCAGACAGGCAAATGTAGGTGCTGTCTGCTTAACAGAGCAGTGATTGAGTAGTGTGGTCTGCTCAGTGTGCTCTGGGTGCGGCTCATGCAGTCTTGATGTTTCACACTGATCCAATAGCAAGGAGGCATATTGGACAGTGGGAGAAAACCTAGCAGATGAGAGCATGGATTCAGCTCTGGTCACTTAGAAGAGGATGTGCCCCAAAGAATACTGAACCTGTATTTAAGTCTGAGGAGCACATGGGCTCGGGGTTCCAGTCCAACCCACCTCTAAGGAGAGAAGTTCAGGTGGGGAGGAGGCGGCTGCCTCTCCCAAGCAAAAGGCGGCCATGCGGTCTCAGTTTCCAGACCTGAGGGCCTGGAGCCTGAAAGCTACAACCTAGGGTTCTTATGCAAGCTGACTGAGGGAGGAAGTCTATGGATCTGGTCTTATGTCACTGGTATAGAGTAGACATGTGCACACTGAAATATTTCGTTTCGGAATTTCGTTTTCGTCCAAAAAATAAATTTATTTAGTTACTCCCGAAATTCGTTTTTATTTATTTCGTTTTTCGTTAAAAATTGCATTCGTCCGAAAATCTGAATTAATTAAGGTCGAATCTGTCATTGAAGGCTTATGGTGTCTGTCGAATGTTCAAAGAAGATTCGACGGAGCAGCGAAACTGTACGACGCCCCAATCATACATTTCCGGTCGAATGTTCCGCCCACAAGCAGTGATCTTTTCTCTCTATAATGTCGAATCTTTTCTCTCTATAATGTCGAATCTTTTCTCTCCTATGTCGAATCTTTTCTCTCTATAATGTCGAATCTTTTCTCTCCTATGTCGAATCTTTTCTCTCTATAATGTCAAATCTTTTCTCTCTACAATGTCAAATCTTTTCTCTCCTATGTCGAATCTTTTCTCTCCTATGTCGAATCTTTTCTCTCTATAATGTCGAATCTTTTCTCTCCTATGTCGAATCTTTTCTCTCTATAATGTCAAATCTTTTCTCTCTATAATGTCGAATCTTTTCTCTCTATAATGTCGAATCTTTTCTCTCTATAATGTAAAATCTTTTCTCTCCTATGTCGAATCTTTTCTCTCCTATGTCGAATCTTTCCTCTCCTATGTCGAATCTTTCCTCTCCTATGTCGAATCTTTCTCTCCTATGTCGAATCTTTTCTCTCTATAATGTCGAATCTTTTCTCTCTATAATGTCGAATCTTTTCTCTCCTATGTCGAATCTTTTCTCTCCTATGTCGAATCTTTCTCTCCTATGTCGAATCTTTTCTCTCTATAATGTCGAATCTTTTCTCTCCTATGTAGAATAATCTTGGACTAATAGAGTTAAGGTTAGGCACATTCGACCACAGGTTCGATAGACACAGATTGTTATTGTCAGCGTCACGTCGAATCTCCTATCTATATCGAACTGTTGTAGCAACGAAAACGAAAATAAAGCATTTGTTTATGTCGGATCTTTCGGTTTTCGGATTCTGTGCTTTCGTTTTCGTTTGTTAAAACGATAACGAAAATAGCTGAAATTCGGACGAAAATGCATTCGGACGAAAACGAATGCACATGTCTAGTATAGAGTGTCGCTTGGAAGTTGGAAGATACCAGCTGTCCCTGGACATTTTGTGAGTACAGACCCTAAAGGGATCCTTGAGACTGAGTGTGTGTTGCTGCAATTCCCCCTCTGGTTCTAGAAGTCAGCATACTGGGGGTGTGAGCTAAAGGAGACACTGACTAGTGTCTTGAAGATGTAAGTCCCCTGACAAAGTCTTTTCTGCTACAGAGGGACTTATTCTTCCATACAGTATGGTTCAGCAAATAATCTGCTTCCACAGTTAGGCTGGGTTCACACTGATATGACACGACAGTCATACGACTTTCATCCTACTTTGCTCTGCGACATCAGTCCTACATCGGTCCTAAATTGGTCCTACATCCATCCGACTTGAATGAACAGGATACTACTTTGATCCGACTTTGTGATAGTCTGACTTGTTCTTTGACCAATCAAAACAATCCCAGAGTGAGATAAATTCCTTTTACTGCTGCTGTAATCACATGTTGGATGTCAAAAGTCGGATGGTAAGGACAAGGCTCCTACTTTGATCCGACTTCAGTTATATTCAATGGGCTGAAGTAGGATCAAAGTCAGACCAAAGTAGTACAGGGAGCATTTTCAAAGTCGGACCGACTTGTGTCGGACCAGTTAAGACGGCTCCCATAGGGAAACATTGATTTTCACACGTCATGCGACATGAGCTCCCAATGTCCTCACCTGTGAATAGTATCCTACTAATTCCCTTCTCCTATCCAAGTTCTCCAAATAAAACATATAAACAAATCCCCTAGACTGATTATTGGAGATAACGAGCGGAAGAGTGTGTGCACCTGACTGTGTGAGAACACTGGCTGCAGGATAATCATTGGGACACCCAGGTACAGATATTCCAGCAGTTCCTGTGGGAGCAGTGCTACAAGTGTAATTTAGTTTTATTTAAAAGGTAAAAGAAGGAAAAACAATTGTGCACTTACATTTTAAGGTGCTCAGGTCAGCACCAACATAAACAGCCTGTTTTATATTTATCCTGCAGGCCGCTCGGATTAGCCGACGTGCATTTCAACGACCAGAAGTGCAAACCAAACCTAGCAGGAAGTGACGTCACAGGTGGCGGTCACTCAGCCATGAGTAAAGGAATCTGAGAGGACATTGGCTGGTATATCTCCATAAGGCATCACGTGTATGGATCTTCTCATCTGGTACATTTATCATATATGGCTGGTAAGGGTGCATTCTGTATACACAGTGGTGGAGCATGAATGGAAGAAATCATTTGAGCACTTTATTATTAGAAGGCACAGTGGTTGGAGCCAGGGCCGGCCCTACCATAGGAGCCAGTGGGCCCATGGTCCCAGGCGGAATTGTAAGATGGGCGACAGCTGGAAGTGACAAGTTGTACCTGTCACCCGTGCCGGCTGTCTCCGGAGATCTGCCTGTGGGACTGTCACTGCTGTGAAAGGCTGCATCCAATGAGTGTGCAGTCCCTGCTGCCTGTGAGACAGTTTCACACTGAGTTGATATTGATGCTTGCTAGAGCCGCTGAGTGTGTGAAACTGTCATGTAATGTAACTTCATGCAGAGAGAGACCAGCTGTCAAAATTAAGCGTTGATGTCAGGGGTGGGCGGGACCCAGCAGCTATCAAACACCAGCCAATGGGATGGGGTCTGGGCGGGCCGTGTCTGTGACTCTGCCCCTTTCTTAAGCAGCCTAATCATTGACTGGAGTTTGATAGCTGCTGGGTCCCACCAACCCCCGACATTGCCGCTGAATTTTGACAGCTGGTCTCTCTCTGCATGCAGTTACATTACATGACAGTGTCACTAAGCGTCAATATCGGCTCAGTGTGAAACGTCCTCTCCTCTGTCAATGCCAATAAGTGCCACCTCTCAGTGCCAATCAGTGCCACCTGCCAGTGCCAATCAGTGCCACCTGTCAGTGTCAATCAGTGCCACCTGTCAGTGTCAATCAGTGCCAATCAGTGCCACCTGTAAGTGCCAATCAGTGTCAATCAGTGCCACCTGTCAGTGCCAATAATTGCCACATGCCAGTGGCAATCAGTGCCACCTGTCAGTGTCAATAAGTGCCTATCAGTGCCATCTGCCAGTGCCAATCAGTGCCACCTGTAAGTGCCAATCAGGGCCAATTAGTGCCACCTGCCAGTGCCAATTAGTGCCACCTGTCAGTGCCAATCAGTGTTTCCAATTAGTGCCCATCAGTGCTGCCAATCAGTGCCACTAAATGGTGCCAGTCAGTGCTGCCTATCAGTGTTGATTAGTGCCAATCAGTGCAGCCTATTAGTGCCATTAGTGCAGCCTATCAGTGCCATTAGTGCTGCTAATCAATGCCACCTATCAGTGCCCATCAGTGCTGCCTATCAGTGCCAATCAGTGCTTTCTATTAGTGACAATCAGTGCCGCCTATCAGTGCCAATCATTGCTGCCTGTCAGTGCTGCCAATCAGTGCACTGAGTGCAGGGATGGGGGGATGAACTCAGCAGCCAGGCACATTGTCCATGGGGGAGCCGGCCTCGTGGGGCACAACTGAAATCTGTTGATGTTTATTAATTCCACATGCCTATTTTTAGTATAATAGGTAATCACCACACTACTATTTACAATAAACTACTGTAGGTAAAATAAAAAAATTGTCAGTAAAAGGCCTGCCCGCTAAGCACTGTTATGTGTTCCCACACCACAAAAAAAAAGTGCAGCGCTAACTTACTGATCAATAACTTAACAATAATGGTGGAATCCTCTAATGTATGGAAATCTCAATAGGCTTTAATATTACAATACTGGTCTCTGATACGCAACTTCACATATAATACACATCAAACTGAAAATAAGACATACTGTATAAAATTAAACCTAGCAGGGATGGTGGAAGCCCCTCCTATAGATATTGGCTATAAAAAATGTCTTCATCAGTTTAGGCCCATTTTTTTGGTTAAAGCGTAAAGGATAATTGATTGGTTTTCGTAAAAATGATAGCGTCTACAAAATAGGGAATAGATTTATGCCATTTTTAATCAGATTTTCTGATAAATAAAATTTTAGTTAAAATAATGAATGTGGAGGCCTTTTGGTGGGCGGGGTTTTTAATTATTTTTTGGTGGGGGGGCAGCATTTCATTCTTGGGCCCAGGCAGCACAATGTCTTGGGCCGGCCCTGGCTGGAGCTATACATAAGGACTGCCTGTTATGAACTTTATATTGTTAATATGCAATTTTTTTTTATCTTTTCCTATTATGTCACACCAATTGGATTGAGGATTTTTGCTTGATGGTATATTTATTTGTAAAGATATTATGGTAGCGCCTTACTTTTCTTTACATTTTTTTGCTTTGAGGTGAGGGATCCACTTAAAGAGACAGCTTCACATTTTCTCATTCTTATATAGGTCCAGTTTTTTCACTGTATTTTCACTCCAGGCTGGCGCCATATTTACTCACATTTTTTACATATTGCAACAATATTTGCTGGGCAATTCATTATTTTTATTTTTTGCCTGGAGTTCTATTTTAAGACCTAACACCTAAACTAAGTATGAAAGAACAAATATCCCCCAAGGTAAGTGTTAGGGACTTTGAAGGAAAGAAGAGAAAGGATATCAACAGAAAATTATCTGATTAGTATTTATTAATAAAGAATATAAAAGTAGATCAGGTGCAAACATCACCAATAATATAATTTATAAAAACAACAATATACAGTGGTAAATCGTTAGTGCGTGGTAATTGTCGATATTCAGTCCGACGCATTTCAGGACTACTGTAGATGAGACTACCAGAGCACATTCTAAAAACAAAAGACAAATACAAAAAACATATTAGAAACAGGCAAAAAATATAAGTACAAGACAAACAATACATAACATATGTCATGGACAAGGGCAGGGAAAAGGAGCATCGTTGAGGCCGAGATTGGGAAATTACCTACTGATTCCAAAAAAGTAGCACTGCATGCACCTCCAGGTGCTGTGCCGACTGGTGTAGTGCGGCTGTGGAATTATACTTGATGCCGTGGGGAATGTGGGGGAATGATGACTACTTAACTATGAATGGACTTATTTTTATGTAGTTAGGCACAGAGACAAGGTATCTGAAAGAGAAAAAAAAAATATATATATATAGTATCTTTTTTAGGGAGAGGGCTCTTAGGAGAACGATCACTGTTTTATACTAAGAAAGGATCACTAATTTGAGTATATGCTTGTTATCCATTTATGCAGACTAGTCCATTTGCCCATAATGAGCAGAGGATGTCCACTACAATGAAACAGCATAGAGTTGTTTTGGAGCAGGCAGCACTTTACTCGTCCATAGATAGTGAACCAGACATGGTGCAGCCAATAACAAACAATGTCCGTTTTGTATGGTATAATACCAGAGAGTTGAATGCTTACTAACCTTGCAGTGCATGTACCAAAAACAGATTCGTCCCAGAGAATTCCAACAAGGCAGTCTTGTATTGTAAACAGGAGGCTAGTGACTGTGTTTGAGCTTGGGTCTTTTATAGCGAGCGGGGAGACGCCTGCGCATGCGCAGTGTCTTTTTTCACACTCGCCATACTGCATAGGGTAGTAGAGGTGCGGCCTGGGCGGGACCTGGCGTCAGCATGGGTCCGTGTGAAACACGCCTCCTGTCCTTGCCATCTCTATGTAGCTATGAGGGGCAGACACAACAGAATGAACAGTGCTGTATGCCCACGTCCTCAATACCTTTGCCTACTCAGAAGGAAAAGAGAGAGGTGGAGCTACGCCGCCAAACAAATAAGTATGCCCATATCATTGTATGATATCGGTGAGGTTTCCCCTCGAAAAAATAAGGTGAGAAAAAACACAGACCAGCCAGACCAAACGGGGGACTGCAGTTTAGCCTAACCCCAGATAAAACCAACTCCAACATATTAGGAATATTGGTCATGCTGTAAGTATAACGCAGACACTGACATCATACATAGCATGCACACAAGTGTGTCTGCAGCCATATTATAGATGACATCAGTGTTTAATATCAAATAGAGAGATGTGGGCATATAATATTAGTCCTAAGGTATGCAATAGTATATAGAGCCTAGCCAAAAATTGCAGTCACCATAGTTGTTGGATTGATTCCATATAGCGCATTCTGCATGGTAGCTGGATCAGGTGCGTAAGCATAACGCACGTAAAGGGAGGTACAGTGCAGCTAATAAAGTCGGCAGTATCAGTTCCCAATCGCGGTCTCAAGGGATTATAAGGCCTACACATAGAGTCAGGAGGTGAGGAATATGAGGTAACAAAATGCATAACAATGAGACAGTTTAGCACAAGAGTGATGATAATAAGGCGTGCACACAGAGTTATCTATTACAGAGAGGCCCCTGCACATGCCTATACATTAAACATTCTCAAAAAAGAAGAAAGAAATAAGAAAAAAAATTGTCCTTCAGAAAGTTGTTAACCCTTGTAAGGGGTTTGGAGACCCCTAGAGGTCTTTCTCACATACCCCTGACTCAAACCCTTCCAAAAATGGCCTAAAGCTAATTTGGGTATTCAGGCCTGGGAAGAGGGTGGCATTCAACTCCGCTATCCAGGCCTTGCCTTCTGCTTATAGATGGCAGCAAAATAACAAATCAAACCCTCCCAATACCAGACATAAAAAACAGTACTATTAAAAAGGCTTTAATTCTACCCTTAAGTCATCAGCATCTTCCTCTTTCTCACAGAATTCACAAAGAACCAACAGAAAAAGTCAAAAGACAAAACGCTTGCACTCTGGTGATGATGCTATACTGAAGAAATGGATGGGACCCTACAATAGTCCTGAAACGTGTCGGGATGAATATCGACAATTACCACGCACTAACGATTTACCACTGTATCTTGTTGTTTTTATAAATTATATTATTGGTGATGTTTGCACCTGATCAACTTTTATATTCTTTATTAATAAATACTAATCAGATCATTTTCTGTTGATATCCTTTCTCTTCTTGCCTTCAAAGTCCCTAATACTTCCCTTGGGGGATATTTATTTTTTCATATCTATACCGGGATTGGCAACTCCTCGGTCCCCATTGGTGGATTCATACATAACACCTAAACTAAGGACATTTGTGGTGAAAAGATTGTTTTTGTATAATAAACTGACATCACTTTAAGATGCTGCTTTTGAACGCACATAGCATTCTGTGCAAATGAGAAAAATGAAAATGAGAAAAAGCTCTCACAATACTAAGTACTTCCACTGTAGAATGCAAAAACCTCTATAATTATATCACTTCTCAGTTGGAAAGGGATGACAGGGCAAAAAATCTGATTACTCCTTTAGCAGGCAAACATCACTCAGAAACGCAGTAGAAAAAAATTGGGTCACAACTTAAATATACATACATGTTATCTGACTCTGATGACTAAAAATAGGTTTGATGCCCAGCATGGTGAGACCAGGCGTTAATTTTACATGTAGCATTTATAATATGATTCCAAGGCTGTTGTGTAGTTACACGCAACTCCTACAATTATTTCCTACTAAGGTTTCAAGATGTGTAATGACGCTGATATAAAAGATTCATTCTATGTTCAGGGAGATGCGTGTCCTCTGAGCTTTGCATGCCAAGTAGCTGATTTGGATACTACGAATGGAAGTGCTTATCACATCACTCACATACAATACAAAATGTTTGTCCCCAGTTAAAGGAATGCTTAGCTAGAGCATGGAATATGCTACTACTGCTTTGGCGGCTTTAGTACAAAAATATCCTCTGCGTGACATTTGTGCTAGAATACCTATAGGAGCTGCCAGTAGTATGAGTTACTGGATGAGACAAGCCCTTCTCTTCTAGCCAATAAATCAGTTTATGATTGTGCTTCCTAAAATAATAATGTGTCATTTTTTATTGGTGCCACTATTTCCCCTAACTTAATCATTCTTCAAAAGGAGGTGTGCTGTGAGTAAAAATGAAAGATGAGAGGAAACAAAAGTAACAAGCAATAAAACTGACATCCAGTCAAAGAAATTTAGATATAAACTGTATATGGGAGACAGTAGGGCGGTAGACAGATGGCAAAACGTTTACGATGCCTCTATGTCCCCAAAAATAAGACAAACCCCCCCACCAAAATGATTACATACTTTTAATACTGTTTCTATATGTAGCGGGTGCCAAATTTAGAGGGGCGTATCTGGGCTATAGATGGCCCAGATACATTGATTTTTGGAATTTATGGACACTTTGGAGTGTGGGAGGTATGAATGGTGTCATGTTCCCTGCGGTCCCTGGGTGGCGCTGTCACCTGGGACCGGGGTTGAACTGCCATTCTAGCGCCGTGCCCTTTGTGTCCTCTCGCGGCAGTAGTACAGCGGGGCGGGGAACCCGCTGTGCCTGCTGGGAGAGGATATAAAGGGGGCAGACATCTTGCGCACGAGGTCCATTTTCCAGGCACCTTCAGCCTGGGGGCTGCTGCGGTTCGTCTTTGCCCAGGCGCCCTTGGCCTGGGCGCGTGGAGTCGAGTTCCATCCCAGGCAACTTCAGCCTGGGGTGAGGTACTTTACAAGAAGGCCTGGGGCCCAGTACCTTCGACTGGGTCCCGCAAGGGAGAAGCATTCCAAAGGTGCCCCCGGTATTGGGTGCCTGAATCCAGGGCGTAAGGGACGGGAGACGTGACCCTCCCGTAGAACCGGTGCAGCATTTGGCCGGTGCCGGTGTGGGCCTCTGGTGACCGTCCGGATGGATGTCTTCCTCTTACAGGGGTCGTTTGTCCTAACAGAGGTATTTCATGTTCTTATGGTCTGTGGCAGGGACCAAACTTCTCTAAGGTCAGTGGCAGGCCTTCTCTAAGGCCTGTGGCAGGGGCCTCAACGTTCACCCAGGTCAGTGGCAAGGACCAAATTCACAGTCGGTGGCAGCGACTGTGTGCCAAGCCTGTTTGCACTAAACGGAACAGGAGAGACCTTATTAATTGAGTGTGCCTGGAACTACTATTTCCCACACCTGGTCTGTTCTTTTAAAGTTCAACCAGCCTACCTATTGATCGAAGCAAATAAAACAGTGTTGGACTTTTTATGGTGTGGAACTCGTGTTACTGGCAGCTAAGTGTCCCTGTTTGTGACAGTGACAATCATCCTCCACAGGAGAAGCTGAGGCTCCGGCCTAAAACGCAGACCCGAAGGTAAACGGTTTTGCTCATATCTCTGCATACTACATCAGAGAGCCGAGCTGGTGGTGTACATCTTCCCCCTTCTCCCAGATACCCCTAGACGAGTCATACAGCCATAAAGAGAGGGGAGAAGGCGGGTAAGGGCGCTACATATACGAATGGAATATTTCTTACATTATCCACTTAAGTAGGAGCTGGGTGAGAGCCAGAAGGTCGGGTGAGGACCAGGTTACTACCTCTATAAAGCATTGCATTTCTTAAAATGAGGCAACATAAGAACTGTGTCTCAGATTGTCAAACAAAGGGCATAGATCAGGGGTGCTCAACCTTTTGAAGAGCGAGGGCCACTTAAGTGATTCAGTGATTGGTCAAAGGCCACAATGAAATGAAATGGTTCGGAATTTAGAATTTTCTATTTTGAATAGCATATTGAAGATTTTAAACAACAATCAGGATTATCATTTTCCATGGGACCAATCCTCATTGGATGTTTACCCAGTATTACATCTTGCGGGTTGGGTGCACTTTCTGAAAGTGCACCAAAACTTCTGCATTCAAGAGTTTTGGTGCGCTTTCAGAAAGTGCACCAAACCCGCAGGTTATAATAGAAGTCTATGGCTCAGTCCAGATATAATATAATGCAGATAATAGTAACCCTTTTATAGGTATTAATATGCCAATTGCAAAAGCTATTATGCCCAGTGTACAGATTGTTTAGAACACTGACCTTATTTTCCTCTTGCTGCTATTGCTGCTGCTAGCATTGCTCTCCAGACAATAGAAAGGATTAGAGGCGGAGTGCACTTGGTATCACTCCGCCTGGGACAGGAGCTGGTGCTACAGAAGAATTATCAGCCTTATGCAGCTCCCTCTCCTTCAGCAGCCACCTGCTACCCCTACTGCCAGTGTTCATGTACTCTGATGCTCTGGGATGGTAGGTTGGCAAGCCCAGATCATGGGCAACGGGTTGCCGGGTATGCGCTTCACTAGTTTAAGGCTGCGGGTCACATCAGAGAGCTCCACAGACCACACGCAGCCCATAGGCCACGGGCTGAGCACCCTTGGCATAGAGGGTCTGGGCATTGCCCTGTGGGATGATATTTAGTCAATGAAGTCACCCAGGATGCCCCGTTCCTTTGTTTACATTAAACTGTGAGGCCCAGCAGTTATCATTTGCGACTAGCAGTCATGGTGATCAGGTCAGCATTTTTTTTCCTTTGTTGGTAAGTAGTCAGTGGGCATCATTCATCGTTGAATGTCACCAGATGTCATGACTGAGGATGGATTTACATTGTGGTGCATTTAAAAAAAAAGGCACTTGTTAGTGTGTGGTGTCTTCATTATTCAAATGTATTCGATTTTTATAAAATTTTACCTTAGCCATTCGTGTAGGGGGGGGGGTTATCTTGGAGACCCCTTATTTTTGAAGGGGGCTTCCAGATTCCAAAAAGCCCCCTGCCTGCAGACCTTCACAATCACTGGGCCAGGGCTGTGGGGAAGAAGTCCCTGTGCTCATCAACATTGCAAGATACTGTGGAATTTGTGGGACCCGATGCCCCATTGTTTTTTGAGTTGAGTACCCTTCAAAAATCATATGAATTTTGGAGGACCTCAATCCCTTTTTCTTTTCTTATTTTACCAGTCAGCAATCGTTTGTCACCAGTGCCATTTTATATCCCCCTCCAAATGGCACTGATGTCCTACGCACAAACACCCTTTTAAAATTGCAGGTTACCTTTTTATGTACTTGTAGCGGGGTCTCCTTTAAGGCCCCGGGACTACGTCACCCAAAACCCTGTTCGGCACCCAGAGCGCAGTTAGCCACCGCAGAGACTCATGGGAGGGGTTATTTAAGGAGGAGGCGAGGCGGAGCTCGCCCTTTTTGGACACCGCGCTGCAAGCAAGACTTCTTCCTGTGCGGATCTGCTGCAGTGCAAGGCCTGAAGCCTGGGCCTTGCGCAACTTTCCAAAGAGCCTTCCACCCCACTGCGGAGCCTGGGTGGCATCTGACTTGTCGAGTGAGGACATTAGTTGGATCGGGGACCCGATCGTTGCAGACGCTGTGTGCGGATACACAGCAGGGTGGACGTTCCGGACTGGGATCGCGTCCGGAGTGGTGAGCGGGCACCTGCCCAGACCAATAGACTGTGCCGTGTACAAGCCTATAGACTGCATAGGCCCACAGTTTTGCTTATTTGCTGTTCCCCGGGGGGGGACCGGTAGCAGGACAGAGTTTAAGTGTCCCCTCAGTATGGTGTTTCAAGCATTGCCTGTTGTGGATTACAAATTGTTATTCATCAAGTGCACCACCGAAAACTGGCATGCGAAGAACTCCATATAGGAGGTGACTGAGATTTATTCCATGTCAGGCCTGACCGGGGTGGGAAGTTTGGGTATTGTTTAGTGCGGCATAGGGCGCGCATACCATAATGGCTACACGTGGTGAAGTACCGCGCAGCGCCATTATTGTATGCTGTGTTGAATTCTGCAGGGCTCTGCTAACCAATCGCATATGTTGTGTTCTGTCTATGCTACTTTTGATAAGAGTAAACGGTTATATATAATCTCTGCCCTCAGTGTGTTGTCTTACTGTAGGAGATTATTCCTTGCAATAACATTTAAATGTGATATACATATAACCCCTAGACTAGCTGTGCCAGAGTGGGTCGAGCAGATTGCTGGGGGTTGGTGGTGCTGCACACAGGGCCCGAAAACAAATCCAGCGGCTCTCTTAACTGGGGGTAGCGCTACATACTTTTTACAGTACTTGCTTAAAAATCCTTACATGCTCTCCCTGCTTGTAATGTTTCAGAGAAGTGAAGCCCTGTGAAGAAATGCAATAAAGTACATTACTGTGAAGTAATGTTTAACGTTAAATTAACCCTGTCTGTACTGTGTTTTCAGTTCTGCATTATCAGCTGTAAACTGGATTTAAAAACAATCTATCCTGAGAGATAAAAATTTAGAAACCGAGGGGCGTGGCCTGCCGCGGACTAAGATGGAGGTGTAAGTCCAGAGCTCCGCTCCACTGCACGGATCCTCCGCAACCCACAGCGACTGTCTGACCCGCGATAGAGCTCACTCGCGGGAGTACAGACAGGGGAACACCCGGGCATGACCAGAGACAAATACAAGCCGCCCGCACCGCGCCGCCTCACAGACTATTACAGCAGCGCGGCCATGCAGTCTGCTAAAGATGGCGCCGGCTCCGGGACCAGAGGCTCACATGCTGCCGCTCAAGCAGGTCACGCTACAAGGAATGACCATCCTAATGGAGACACGGTTGCCACCAGAGAAGACATGGACACTGTACCTCCCCCAGAGTCTTCATCCATCATACAGGCAGCAGAAAGAGGTAAGAGGCTTGCATCCTCCCCTGCTCAATCCCCATGTAAAGAACCCCTAGCTAAAAAACAACTGTGGGCTAACGCAGCAGAAGGAAACAGCACCGCAGATATTAACACATCCCTAGCAGCCATGCCAGCTTCAGACACTGCTGTCACAGAAACCACACTCAAATCCATGCTGCTAACCTTACAGAGGGATCTACACAGAGAGCTGCAACTGTCCATCTCCCAAATACATGACAGAGTAGACTGCCTGGAGGAAAGGGCTGATGTGTTAGAGGAGACCATGCAGGAATACTCCAAGGCTCATAATGAGCTCCTGGACTCTCATGATCATCACGGGGCAGAAATCCAACGCATCAAATAGAAGTTAGCGGATTTAGAGGACCGCTCTAGACGCAACAATATTAAATTTAGAGGCATACCAGAATCGATCAAACCGAATGATCTCACTCAATACCTACTGCAACTTTTTTCAAAATTGCTCCCACGCTTAAACGCAAGGGACCTTACTATTGATCGAGCTCACAGGATTGCTAAACCTGCCCACCTCCCCGCCGAGGTACCAAGGGATGTTCTGGCGCGGATACATTACTTTCACGTGAAAGAGCAAATCCTTTTTGTTGCCAAAAATACTAAACCGCTACCAGCGCCCTACTCCAATATGTTAATGTTTGCTGATCTCTCCCCGGCAACAATGGAGATGCGTAAAGCCTTCGCCCCAGTCACGTCAATACTCCAAGAGCATAAAATAATATATAGATGGGGCTTCCCGACTAAGCTACTAGTTACCTACAAACAACAAATGATTCCTATCTTGAACCCCAAGGACGGGTACAAAAAGCTAACCAACTGGGGGTAACTTCCTCTCCAAGCCAATAACCCAGGGAATGGGGGTCCACGTTCAACCCACACCACTCATCGATCTCCTATGCCTGACAAAGACTGAGACTCAATGCCATTATTGCCATTTGTCCCAGCATAGCTAGGATCCAGCGTGGGCGACGTTACTATCTTGTTCCACACCCTCAGGTTACAGTGTGCTACGCACACTATTGTGTTCAAACTTGTTAATATTACAGTTCAGAAATACTTTGTATTACTTAGAAAGATAAGCACCTTTTGTTCTTACTCATTATATAAGTGTTGACTCACATACTGGGCATCGTTCTATAATTTTTTGATTGATCTACTACCTTTATTGTACCTGACTGTCGATCACTTCAAGTGTATTCTCGTTCCTCTCGTTCACGCCTCCGGGGTAAATTTGAGCAACATGTCCATATCCCTCACAACAATTAATGCTAAAGGTTTAAACTCCCCATTCAAAAGAAATCTGTAATGGAAAGAAGCACTGACCCAACATGCGGATATACTCTGTGTTCAAGAAACACATTTCTCTAAAACTAAACCCCCCTCCTGTTCACACAAAAGATTCCCACATTGTTTCTTTGCCAATGCACCAAAAAAAAAAAAAAGGCGTTATGATCGCGATAAGTGCTTCTGTCTCATTTACGCTTCATCATTGTGAAGTGGATGAGGAGGGGAGGTATATAATTCTCTCAGCAACGATAGAAAATCACCGGCTTACTATAGTCAATCTATATGCACCAAACACAGGCCAAAAACATTTTTATACAAGGCTACTCACCAAAATAGAACCATACAGATTGAACCCAATAATTATATGTGGGGATTTCAATGACATAATTGACAAAACCCTAGACACAACTAATCCCATGAAACACAGAACATCTGCTTTAGACTCTCTGATTAAAAGAGAAGACTTATACGACCCATGGAGGTGCCTGCACGGGGAGGAACGAGACTACACGTATTATTCTCATTCCCAAAGTTCTTACTCTCGGATCGACCTGTTCCTTACTGACAAATACCTGCTGCAATCAATTACAGAAGCACAGATAGGTACGATCACTTGGTCTGATCATGCGCCAGTCTCGATCAAACTTTTTACCAACAAACAATCCCCAAGACTCTCTGTCTGGCGACTAAACTCCTCCCTGCTTACCAATCCCTTATTTGAGGAGCAGATCCGATCCGAGATTGGGGACTATTTCCACCACAACTCCCAATCTATTGAGGACCACTCCATGATCTGGAATGCACATAAGGCTTCTCTGCGTGGCCTATTTATAAAAATAGGTGCTCAGACAAAAAAATCACATTTGCTCACCACGGAGACCCTACTTAAAAAGATGTGCAACCTTGAACAGTCCAACAAACAATCCCAGAACCCCACAATCTCCACAGAATTAAAAAACCTCAGACACCAACTTAGCGAACATTTACACAAAAAATGTGATTATTATATCAAACTTCAGTTTTACACTTCCGCCAA
This sequence comes from Rana muscosa, assembly GCA_029206835.1. Lineage (NCBI taxonomy): Eukaryota > Metazoa > Chordata > Amphibia > Anura > Ranidae > Rana > Rana muscosa. Next base: position 1,086,266,982 of record CM055122.1, on the reverse strand, counting down.
CAAATCAGGAGCCTTCTTGGCCAAACAATCAAAACACCAACTCTCCAAGAAAAAAATCACATTTCTCACAAACTCCTTGGGCCAACGCCTCCAGAATCCTCTAGACATTGCAAATGAATTTAGCTAATTTTACGCTAACCTATATAACTTAAAAGACTCTGATCCTTCAACCACACCCAGCAGAGAAAACATTAAAGCCTTCCTCGCAACAATACACTTGCCTAAAATAACCCCTGACCAATTGGAATCCTTGTCAACCCCCTTTACCGTAGAAGAAATAGCTAAAACCATAAAACAGCTCCTACTACACAAAGCCCCAGGCCCGGACGGATTCCCCAATGAATATTACAAGCATTTCTCGGATATTCTCACCCCACATCTTTGCAAAACCTTCAACCACTTTGCTAACTCAGGTACTATTCCCAAAGAATCATTAGAAGCTCTTGTAGTCACATTACCTAAACCTGGCAAATCCCCTGGCAGTCCCGCTAACTATCGCCCAATCTCACTCCTGAACTCGGACACCAAGATTTACGCAAACATTTTAGCACAACGCCTATCCTCCTTGATCCCCCAAATAATACACCAAGACCAGGTGGGCTTTGTGCCGGGGCGACAAACATCAGACGGCACACGACGACTCATCAACATTGTGCAGTGGGCGGAGCATATTAGAGCGCCTTCTCTGCTTCTTTCCCTGGATGCGGAGAAGGCGTTCGACAGGGTCCACTGGACATACATGGAAGAAGTGCTACGCAAATTTGGCTTCGCAGACTCATTTTTAACTGCACTATTGGGCCTTTACTCCTCCCCTACTGCGCGGGTCTGGACGTCGGGAATAGTATCAGACCCATTTATTATCACCAATGGTACTAGACAGGGGTGCCCACTCTCTCCCTTGATTTTTGCCATGATCATGGAACCCCTGGCGCAATCCATCCGCTCGGCAACGTCAATAACGGGAATCAAAATTGGAGATACAGAGCACAAAATAGGGCTATACGCCGACGACATCATCATCACTCTGACCAATCCCAAAACCTCCCTCCCGGCCGTCCAAAACGTACTCGACGAATTTAGTTCAATCTCCCTTTATAAAATCAACCACAGCAAATCCACCATGCTAAACCTAGGCATAGATCCACAAACCAAACAAGAAATAACAGCGAGGACCCCCTTTGCGTGGTCCACCAACTCCTCCCTCCCCTATCTTGGAATCCAATTAACCTATCCGAGCCACAACCTAACAAAGGTAAATTATGACGACCTTGTAGAGAAGCTTTTGCGCCTATCCAAGGATCTGAGCAGTTTTGCCGTCTCTTGGGCCGGTAGAATTGCTCAGTCGAAAATGTTCCTACTTCCTCTCATACTCTATGTGTTTCGTACTATCCCCTTGCCCTTTCTTTCTGCTCAAATTAGAAAACTACAAGGCATAATCAATACTTTTATATGGCAGCACAAAAAACCTAGAATTAAAATAACTATTCTCCTATCCCCTGTTCGTCATGGGGGTATGGGAGCCCCCGATATTCAAGCATATTACAAAGCGGTACTCCTGGACCAACTGAGAGAATGGCGGCTACCTAACTCCCAAAAATCCTGGAAACTGATTGAATCTACAGCCCTCAACTCTGACACAAATAAACTACTTGCGGCCATTTTACTCAACCATAAACCGAACTATCAGTTCCTAGGCTCAATAACAGCAACAATACGAATATGGACAGCCAGCCAGACTTGCTGCTATTTACCCCACAACATCAGCGAAGTGCTGGAGAGGCTGCGTTGAGAGAGGAACCCTACGTCATATCTGGTGGGAATGCTCCAATATTCAAACGTTTTGGCAAGAGGTAACTACCCTCATCTCCTCCACATGCCCTGCTTCTCCCCCCATGACATCTTTGGATCTCCTGCTGGGTTTATCGATCCCTACATGGCACAAACAATTTAAGGTACTGGCAACGCACATTCTGTTAGCAAAAAGATGGAAGTCAGCATACCCACCTACAATAACAGGCACTGTCCGCATACTTAATGAGCACTTCAAACTGGAGTACGCATTTGCTAAATCCGAACTGTCCACCAAAGCCTTCTTCAATAATTGGGCTCCATGGATTGCTGATCAGAGAAGCGAACCCGCAAACTAATTTGGTCTTGTCTGATTTCCCCCTATCCCATTTCCCCAGTTTTCCACACGCACAGTCAGGTCTACTTACCATGTGCCTGATCCAGTGACAGTCATCACTATCCACATCTTAATTCCGTGACTTCATTCAGCCTAGCTCACATTAGAAGGACGAATCATAGTCCAATTTATTCATCTTATGGACTTGATATCTTGCTTGTTCCTGTTGACACCGAATGTTAAGCTAAATACCAAGGTTAATTGCAAATTTGTTTATGTTTATACGTTTATGTTTTCTTCCTTATTTCCTTTTATTATAGATTTTATACTCCTAGCTTGGTGCCCAGTTCCCACTCACAGTTAGTACCCAAAAGGGGTGGGAGGGGAATGGACACCAAGAGAACCTGTTGCCACTAATTATTGTACAAGTTATCAATCTATTAGCACATTATGTAACTTAGACCTAAGTAATGTTACAACTGTTTGCAGAAAACCTAATATGGACATTCAGATGTATGTCTTCATAAAATCTCAATAAACTTTAAGTTAAAAAAAATAAATTTAGAAACCACCCCCCTGCACTGTATGTTAATGAGGGATAGCTGCATGGGGACTGTCAGGGTTGTACGTACCTGATCAGCGAGTCCGTTAGAGCAGAGGGAGGTCCCCCGTACGGATCCGACTCGCGGGCCCCTGGTAGTGCAGACAGGAGGCACGGGAGTGCGGAAGGGTAAGAGAGCCTGAGAGTGGTTACTGGAAGGCGGCTCTGGATCCTGGGTTCAGGAGAGTAGCTGAGCCAGGCTGGCTGCAGACGGGCAGGTAGGCAGGCAGGTGTGTAGAGCAGCGCAGCTGGGCAGGTGCAGAGGGAGTGGTCAGACAAGCAGGGTTCGGCAACGTTCAGGCAGCACGGTACAGCGGGGCAGGCAGGTCCAGGGTCAAAGACAGGCCGAGGTCGGGTGCAGGCGGATAGCAGGAAAGGTCCAGTAACAAGCCGGGTGGTCAGAAGATCAGGTTTCAGGCAATCAACAGGAGCAGGATACACAGGGGACTGTAGATCAGACAGCACCGGTCTGAAGTGTTCCAGGAGTTTAAATAGGCAAACCGGCATGCATCGGCGCGTGCAATGGCGCATCGGCGCATCAGCGTGCGCAATGGCGCACATGCACCCGCGCGCACAGGCACACCATCGCGCACAGGCGCGCACGCCCGCAGTCTGGGGAGTGCACCAGCGCGGACAGGAACATGCCCAACATCAGCGCGCGAACGCACACCAAAGCAACCACCAACACGCCCGGCAAGGTACGTTCTCTGACAGTGCCCCCCCCTTAAGGGCAGCCTCCGGATGCCCAATTGAGCGATCTTCGCGGCATGGGACCTTCTGAAAGCTTGCATGAGTTCCTCCGCATGTATGCCGCTTTCGGCTTCCCAGGAATTATCTTCTGGGCCGTAACCCCTCCACTTAATTAGATATTGCACCTGGTTGTGTCTTTTCCTACAGTCCAGGATTGCCTCCACCTCAAATTCCTCCTCGTTGTCAATCAAAACAGGTTCCGGTGGGCCAGTGTTACGGCCAGCGAAGGGGTTAGGGACAACCGGCTTTAATAGTGTCACATGAAAGACTGGGTGGACCTTCAGGGAGTTGGGCAAGTCAAGCTCATATGCCACGTTGTTGATTCTCCTCTTTACCGAGAAAGGTCCCATGAACTTAGGGCCCAACTTCCTTGACGGACAGGCCATCTTTAGGTTAATTGTGGATAACCACACCTGGTTGCCAGGCTCCAGAATGAGTTCCCCTCTCCTTTTCCTATCAAACATCCTCTTGTTGTACTCCTGGGTCTTGGACATGGTCTCCTGTAGAAGTTTGTTATTGGAGATGAAGAAGTCCATTGTTTCGGACACTGCAGGGATGGTGCATTCGGGTATGGTACTGGGTAAAAAGGAAGGATGGAAACCATAGTTGGCAAAGAATGGGGTTTGCTTAGTGGCAGAGTGCAGGGAGTTGTTGTAAGCAAATTCAGCGATGGGAAGTAGAGAGACCCAATCATCCTGGGAAAAGGAGGAAAAGCAACGGAGGTACTGTTCTAAGGTTTGGTTGGTTCTCTCTGTTTGACCATTCGTCTGAGGGTGATAAGCCGAAGAGAATGCCAACTCAATTTCCAGAGAACCACAAAGAGCCTTCCAAAATCTGGAGGTGAACTGGACACCTCGGTCTGAGACAATACTTGCCGGGACTCCATGGAGCCTCACTATCTCCCTGATAAAAACCTTCGCCGTCTCCATGGCGGAAGGTGTACCTTTCATGGGCAAAAAATTAGCCATTTTGGACAGCCTGTCGACGACAACAAAGACCGTGGAGAATCCTTCGGACAGAGGGAGCTCCACTATGAAGTCCATCGACACCATCTTCCAGGGTCTTTCAGGGACAGGTAAAGGTCTAAATAGACCCCAGGCCCTCATCCGGCTATTCTTGTTCCGGGAGCAGGTGTTGCATGAGTCCACGTAGCTCTTGCAGTCGCTACCCAGCTGCGGCCACCAGAACGTGCGCTTGATTAGCTCGGCCGTTTTCAAGGTACCGAAATGTCCGGCCAACTTGTGGTCATGGCAAAGTTCCAGAACAGCTATCCAAAGACCCTCTGGGACCAGAATTTTGCCCTCGTGCCTGATCAGACCATCTTGTGCCCTGACACAGTTCTCCAGAAGAGAGGTCAAGCCAGCAGACGCCAGCTTAATACGGGACATGAGGTCTTCTTGAAGCAGCAGGAAGTTCCCGGCAGGGAGGATGGTGTCAACAGGTAAGTTCTCTTCAGGAATGCTGAACATTCGGGACAGTGCGTCCGGTTTAATGTTTTTTGAGCCAGGCCTGTAGGTGATGTGGAACAGAAACCTCGAGAAAAAAAGTGCCCACCTTGCCTGCCTTGGTTTCAACCTCTTAGCTGTTCTCAGGTACTCGAGGTTCTTGTGGTCCGTGTAGACCAAAATGGGGTGTGCAGCCCCCTCGAGCAGTTAACGCCACTCTTCTAATGCGGCCTTGATAGCCAGGAGTTCCCGATCTCCCACGTCGTAGTTCCGTTCTGCAGTGGAAAGTTTGCGCGAGAAGAAGGCCACTGGAAAAAGTAAGGCTTTAGCCCCCTGACGCTGGGATAGCACAGCCCCCACTGCATTTTCGGAAGCGTCCACTTCCAGGACGAAGGGTAATGCAGGGTCAGGGTGCTTCAGGATGGAGGCAGAGACAAATAATTCCTTCAGTTTGTCAAAGGCAGCTTGGGCTCTAGGGGACCAATAGAATCGGTTTCCTTGTTTGGTTAATTCGGTAAGAGGGGCGACAATTGCAGAGAAACTTCTGATGAACTTCCGGTAAAAGTTGGAAAATCCGATGAAGCGCTGGACCCCTTTTTTATCTGTGGGGGCAGGCCAGTCCAGGATAGCCGACACCTTCTGAGGGTCCATTTTAATGCCCTCAATCGAAATGATCAACCCGAGAAACTGGATGCTTTGCCGCTCTAACTCACATTTCTCCGGCTTGGCGTAAAGCCCATGTTGTCTGAGCCGAACAAGGACATTCCGGACATGCCTGCGATGGTCGTCTACTGAGGAGGAGAATATCAAGATATCGTCCAGGTATACTATGACGTACAAGTCCAGGTAATCACGGAAAATGTCGTTGACAAAATGTTGGAAGGTAGCCGGAGCATTACACAGTCCGAACGGCATAACTAGGTACTCGTAGTGCCCGAATCGCGTGCTGAAGGCCGTTTTCCACTCATCCCCCTCTCGAATGCGGATCAGGTTGTACGCTCCTCGGAGGTCAAGCTTGGTGAATATGACCGCCGTTCCCAGCCTCTGTAAAAGTTCCGGCACGAGAGGTAATGGATAACGGTTCTTAATGGTAATTTTGTTCAACTCCCGATGATCAATACAGGGGCGTAGGGAATGGTCCTTTTTTTCAACAAAAAAGATGCCCGCACCTGCAGGCGAGGTGGACGGGCGGATGAACCCTTTTTTTAGGTTGTCATCGATGTAGACCTTCAGGGTGCCCAATTCCTGCTCGGTCAACGGGAAGATCCTCCCAAAAGGTACTTCAGTCCCAGGCAAAAGTTCTATAGGGCAATCATATGGTCTGTGAGGAGGAAGGGTTTCTGCTCCCTTCTTACTGAACACGTCCAGAAAGTCGTGATAGGGCTCAGGGATGGTTTTCTGAAGGTCAGGGTCTGTGTCCAGACAGAGCAGATGAGGACGGTTAGTAGAGGCTTGTTGCAGGCAGTGTTGCTGGCAATAATCTGAGAGGAATTTGACCCTCCCTGTAGTCCAGTCAATATTGGGGTTATGGGCTTGCAGCCAGGGCATCCCCAAAATGACGGGGAATAACGGAGAGGAGATGGCATCCAGACTTAGGAACTCCTGATGGTGGGTTGCCAAGGAGGCCAACAAGGGAACGGTTTCCTGAGTGACAGGGCCGGATTTGATAATGGAGCCATCAGCGAGGTGTACTGCAAGTCCCCGGGATTTCGGCTGAAGGGGAATGTGATGACTGGCAGCAAATGTCACATTGATAAAGCAGCTGCATGCCCCTGAATCAATTATGGCGGATACTAGGATTGCGGAAATCCTTCCGGGGGGCTGTAAAGAAATGGAGAGAGCCAAGTGAGAAGTTGGGTTAGGCAACAAAGAGGCACAAGTAGAAGAAACAGGCAGGCACTTACGCATCTTGGCCGGGCAGGATCTTACGTAGTGTCCTGGTTCACCACAGTACATGCACAGATTGTTGCTACGCCTGTGCTGGCGTTCTTCGGGAGAGAGAGAAGGGCGAAGTAGGCCCAGTTGCATGGGTTCCGGGTCATCTGAGGCCGGTGACGGGGAAGACGGTGGTGCCAGACAGACTGGGTTTGGAACCTTGGGAAGCAACCAGGTGGGTCGGAATTGACTGGAGGTCCTCTCGGAGCGGCGCTCTCTCAGGCGCCGGTCGATCTGAATTGACAGATCTATTAGCTTGTCCAGGGTTTGGGGAACTCCGACACGTGCTAGCTCGTCCTTGAGCTGATCCGACAAGCCCATCCGGAATTGATAGCGCAAAGCAGCGTCATTCCACTCCGTGTCAGAACTCCATCGTTTGAACTCTGCCGCATAGTCCTCGGCCGCTCTGCGGCCTTGCAGGAGAGAGTGAAGAACGGATTCTGCGGTAGCCGCTTGTTGCGGATCCTCGTAAAGTTGGGACATAGAGGCAAAGAACGTGGCAAGGGTCTCCAAGGAGGCATCCTTCTGCTCTAGGAGGCGGTGAGCCCAGGCCTGCGGCTCGTCGGTCAGCAGGGAGATGACGAAGCCCACCTTGGTTACCTCCAGAGAAAAGGTGCGGGGTTGCAAGGCGAAGAAAAGTTCGCAGGCGTTGCGGAACGCACGATATTTGCTGCGGTCGCACGCAAACTTCTCGGGTGTAGGGACCCTGGGTTCCGGAGGAAGCATGACGACAGAAGGTGTAGCTGAGTATCCCGTGGATGTGGCGCCTTGAGGGCTGGCAGGTGTGGACAGGACTTGTACTCTCTCCTCCAATCTGGTATAGCCGGCTTGGAGGTCTTTCACGGCTTGCGTCAGCCCGTTCAGGTGTCTGCACAATTCTTCCATGGGATCCCTTCCCTGCTCGGACTCGGACATGGCTGTCTGATACTGTCAGGGTTGTACGTACCTGATCAGCGAGTCCGTTAGAGCAGAGGGAGGTCCCCCGTACGGATCCGACTCGCGGGCCCCTGGTAGTGCAGACAGGAGGCACGGGAGTGCGGAAGGGTAAGAGAGCCTGAGAGTGGTTACTGGAAGGCGGCTCTGGATCCTGGGTTCAGGAGAGTAGCTGAGCCAGGCTGGCTGCAGGCGGGCAGGTAGGCAGGCAGGTGTGTAGAGCAGCGCAGCTGGGCAGGTGCAGAGGGAGTGGTCAGACAAGCAGGGTTCGGCAACGTTCAGGCAGCACGGTACTGCGGGGCAGGCAGGTCCAGGGTCAAAGACAGGCCGAGGTCGGGTGCAGGCGGATAGCAGGAAAGGTCCAGTAACAAGCCGGGTGGTCAGAAGATCAGGTTTCAGGCAATCAACAGGAGCAGGATACACAGGGGACTGTAGATCAGACAGCACCGGTCTGAAGTGTTCCAGGAGTTTAAATAGGCAAACCGGCATGCATCGGCGCGCGCAATGGCGCATCGGCGCATCAGCGTGCGCAATGGCGCATGCGTGCGCGCACGCAATGCGCGCACATGCACCCGCACGCACAGGCACACCATCGCGCACAGGCGCGCACGCCCGCAGTCTGGGGAGTGCACCAGCGCGGACAGGAACATGCCCAACATCAGCGCGCATCGGCGCGCGCGAACGCACACCAAAGCGACCACCAACACGCCCGGCAAGGTACGTTCTCTGACAGGGACAAAGACACTGACTGTCCAGAAATGTTTAGACTTAGCCATGACACTTTTTCCTTAGGAAAATATAATAGGTAAGAAATATGTTTTAAATTTGTTTTAGATATACTGTATGAATGCTGGAACATATAACAAACATAGGGTTTTATCAAATTTGACTGCAAAAGTGGAAATTCGCTTGAAGGGGGTCGTCACTTCAGTTTTCCAAATGAAAACAGGTCATGGGGAGATAGGTCTCAATTAGACATGTGCAATTCGTTTAGTTCCGAATTCATTTTTTAACGAATTTTGACAAATTAGTTAATTCCGAGATTTCGAATTTCCGAAATTTCGAATTTCCGAAATTTCGAATTTCCGAATTTCCTGAATTTCCAAAAAAAGCAAAAAAACTAATGAAAACGAAAACAACGAATTTTTCGAATTTCCTGAATTTCCGAATGTCTAGTCTCAATAGTAGTCTCAATAAAAAACAAATTGCTTTGTATCGAATATTAGTGATAGTGAAAGGGGCCGTTTATGATAAAACATTTATTAAAGTGAACACTAAAGTAGACTTATATATTATAAACAAGCAGTTAAAGGGTTTGTAAAGGCAATTTTTTTTTAAATAACAAACAATGTTTTGCACTGAGCAACCCTGATCCTCCTCTTCTCAGGCCCCCTGACGCCGCACTGGGTCCCTCCTCTGTGCCAAGTGCCGCTTGTTACGGGGGCACTTGCGTGTGCCCACTCCCTGTGTCTCAGCCCCACCCCCACTTCCTCCTCACTGGCTGTGATTTCCAGCAGCAGGAGCCAATACTTTCTGCTGCTGCGTCTCAGCCAATGAGGAACGAGAGACCCGGGAGAGCCTTGGCTCTCGTGCACATCACTGGATCAGGACAAGGCTTAGGTAAGTATTAGGGGGGGGCTTCAGGGGGAGCTGCACACTGGAGGTTTTTTACCATTATGCATATAATGCATGAAAGTAAAAAACCCTAAGCCCTTAGAACCACTTTAAAGCACTTTAAAACAGCCCCCTACACACCCCTGTAGCTATAGCCATTGTGGCACCAAAATCTTTGCTTTTTCCCTATTGTTCGATTTCTACAGAATCTTGGAAGCTTCCTAGCCTTCTTTTGTAAATAAACATTGGGTGCTTTTTAGGTTTTATCTTTGTGAATTAACTACCTCACAGTACAGCTAGAGAGGTCAGGACTGGCTTGTTTTAATTATTTATTGCAAAATTCAAATTCTCCCAGATGGAATTCATTTTGCATTTTTTTCACATTGTGTCAGTTTTTATTTGCATTTCTTTTTCGTACATCACGGGACACAGAGCGACTTAGTCATTACTAATGGGTTATATAGATACCTTCAGGTGCTGGCACTGGCAACTTCCAAAACCGAAAGTACCCTCCCCTATATAAGCCCCTCCCATCCGGGAGCACCTCAGTTTTTTGCCAGTGTCTAAGGTGTTGGCCAAAGAGTAACATGTGTTTTCACTGGGCTTGCGTACAGGTTCTTTTATGGGCCTTAGTAAGCTGTTCCGGATCCCACCAAAAAAGCTTCATAGCTAAACGGTCGGTACCCGGGCCTTGCAGCAGAAGAGCAAGGTTTTGCCTGTAATGCCTCTCTTAGGAGGGCTGGACCCTGGGATCCAGAGCTCTGGTCATACCCACGACCAAGATGTTTTCTGTGCAGGGTGCTATACAGGTCCAGGGGAGTGGAATCCTTCGGAACCCGGTCCCTGAAGGTTTAATTACAATGCCTGCCGTGATAGGTGAAGTTTGGGCTTCTGTGGACCAAACAGAGTCCTGCGGCGGGGAACAGGTAAGTGGGGGCCCCCAGGAACTTGGTTCTATTGGGGGACCCCCAAGCCTAATTTGTCTTTCTGTCTGTTACCTAACGGTATTCCCGCTAATATCTGTGTATGCCTGTAACTACTGGAAAATGTAATATTTTAATAGTAGTCAAGAAAAAAAAAAAAAAAAGAGGACCGCGGTACCTGTGTTAAACCACTAGAGGCCGCTGTGGTCCATTTTTTCTTGTCATATGGATCTTTGGTTTTCTCAAGTCAAAAGATCCAGGCAGTTGGTAAGTTCTCTGTGGGAATCCACTTCCTCTGCCCTGTTGCTGCGCTCATCCACCGCACAGGCCCTCCGGCAAAAAGGGCCCTGGCTCCTAGTCCCTGCTTGGTTTCGAAAAGGGCGCCAATGGCGCACGGGCGCGTGTGCGGGCGCGTGCACGCGCCTCCTATGAAAAAAAAGGGGCGGGGCGGGTGGATGACGCTCGATGCGCGCCGCGGCGCTTCTGCGCATGTGCAGGCGTCCCAGCATGTGTAAAAGACACAGTACAAGTGTCAGCTGGATGCAAGCAGAGCTAGCAACAAAACGGTGGTACACAGAGGCGGTTGATGCAGGCATCCCCATAGAAAGACACTTTAGTGGACACCAGCTGGTATATAGCAGCAACTGTGTTAGACTATTACCAGCAAAATTGGTGTATGACGACGGGAATACCTCAGCTTTGTGCTTATAGATATGTCGTCCAGACGCTCTGGAAATAAGTCTTCCAAGAAGCGAAAGGGGTCTCCATCGGGCTCTGAGGTTTTTGGGCATGCTGTACTGCGCCAATCTCCCCTGAAATTTCAGAGGTCAGTAGCCGTAGGAAACCCCGCAGGAGTACCTGGTACTGCGGCTGTCCCCAGTCCACCTGCTACTGTATATATAACAGAGGAGGTTTTATCCTCAACTCTGGGAGGATTGGAAGAGAGATTAACAGCATTGATCGCTGCTTCCCTGTCACAGGAAAAGTGCGTCCGATCTCCGTCTCCTCCTGCAGAGTGCCTGTTAGTGGAGGAACAGTCCCAGAGATCGACCTACCTGAAGGGGATCAGGTGAGGTTGATTCAGTTATAGAGGAATCAACAGTGGAAGAACCTTTCTCAGCATCTCAGGCTGAAAGATTATGGGTTCAGTCTCTGACTAACATGGTCCGAGCAGCATTTTAAATGCCTCTGGCGGAACCATCAACCACTACTGTTTCCTCGCCTGGGGTCGCTGAAAGCTCCCCAGACTGTCTGTTCCTTCCCAATCCACCCTTTATTGGAAGGGCTTATTTACCAGGATTGGGAGCATTCTGTTAAAATATTTACTCCCCCCAAGAGATTTCCAGTGATCTATCCCATGGAGGATAAGTTCATAAAAAATGGAGGGTCCGTACAGTGGACACAGCCATCTCTTGTGTAAATAAATCACTGACATGTCCAGTAGATAATGTTCCAATGTTCAAAGACCCAATAGATAAAAAATTGGAGTCTTTACTAAAATCTGCTTTCTCTACAGCAAGCATGGTGACACAACCTGCAGTAGCAGCGATTGGAGTCTGCCAAGCAATGAAAGATCAGTTGAAACAAGTCTTAAGGGACTTACCAGATCAGCAGGCTCTTGCCCTAGCTGACCTACCTAGAGCCTTGTGTTGCGGTGGACGCCATAAAGGATACAATCCAACAGGCCTCCCGCTTTACGCTGTCTGTAGACATATGCGTAGGCTTCTATGGCTCAAAAACTGGTCTGCTGAAGCTCCCTGTAAGAAATTGCTGATTAGCTTCCCATTTCATGGAGAACGCTTATCTGGAGAAGATCTGGACAAATATATCCAGAAAACTTCTGCCGGTAAAAGTACACTCTTGCCGGTTAAGAACAACTGTAGAAGTCCTTCTTTTAGGAGGCCTACTTCTCCAGTCCCTGGCACATCGGCTGTGAAACAGTTCCGACGGCCTCCGCGGTCAAATCCAGGGGGCAGAAATCAGGGACAATCTCAGGGTAACAAGAAACCCTGGGTCAAGAGAGGTACAAAACCTCCCCCCAAGTCATGAAGGGTTGCCCCCACTCAATCGGGTGAGGGGAAGACTTCAGTTGTTCACAGAGACCATGGCGGGACACCATCAGAGACAGATGGGTGATCTCCGCAGTAAGTCTGGGATACAGGCTGGAGTTAAAAGACATTCCTCCTGCCCATCTTATGAGGTCAAACGTGCCAAGCGATCCCCAGAAGAGAGGATCCCTCCTTCTGGCACTAGAACAACTATTGCTCCAAGGGTAATCATGAGGTTCCCTTGGAAGAAAGCGGGTTCGGGTTTTACTCGAACCTTGTCACAGTCCCCAAACCAAATGGGGACGTGAGGCCCATATTAAATATAAAAGGGCTAAACAAGTTCCTACATATCAGGACTTTTTCGGATGGAGTCGATCCGATCGGTGGCCACCGTCCTACAAGGGCAGGAATGGTTAGCCTCGATCGACATAAGGGATGCTTATTTGCATATTCCCATCTGTCCGGCCCACCAGAAATTTCTACGCTTTGCAGTAGAAGGGCGCCATTTTCAGTTCAGAGCCTTACCTTTCGGTCTGGCCACAGCACCACGAGTGTTCACAAAAATTCTGGCCCTACGGTTGGCCAAACTAGGAACACAAGGTGTAACGATAATGGCATATCTAGACGACTTGTTGCTGATAGACCACTCAGTGGAAAAAACTAGAAGTGGTCGTTCACAAGACAATCAAGTATCTGGAATCTCACGGTTGCATTATCAACCGAGACAAGTCAGCCCCAAAAACCAGTCAAAAGTCTGGAATTCTTGGGGGCTAAGACTGGATTCAAATCAGAGAAAGATTTTCTTACCTCCAGAGAAGGTGTCGTCTTTGAAAGATTTGACCCACGTAGTGGGTACAAAAAAGAAAACCATCCATACGCCTGTGCATGAGGCTGCTGGGAAAATGGTGGCTTCATTCGAAGCAGTACCCTACGGTCAATTCCATTCAAGGAACTTGCAGAGGGCCATACTGTCAGCCTGGAACAAAAAAGTTCAGGCTTTAGACTTACCAATGTCCCTGTCCCCTTCCGTTCGCAAGAGCCTCCATTGGTGGTTGGTGCCCCAGAATCTGGAAAAAGGGAAACCCTTCAGTCCGGTTTCTTGGAAGGTGGTCACTACAGATGCCAGCCTCATAGGCTGGGGGGCCAGTACTGGAGCAATGGTCTCTCCAGGGCAAGTGGTCAGAAGCAGAGAAGGCCCTGCCCATCAATCTCTTAGAGATACCAGCAGCCCGGTATGCCCTAGTAGCATGGACATCCAAACTCCAAGGGTCCCCTGTCAGAATTCAATCAGACAATGCCACAGCAGTGGCATATATCAATCACCAGGGTGGCACCAGGAGTCGTGCAGCCCAGAGGGAAGCGAATTGCATCCTGGAATGGGCAGAAAGATATGTCCCAGCCATATCCGCGGTTTTTATCCCAGGAGTGGAAAATTGGAGAGCGGACTTTTTAAGTCGCCAGCAATTATGCCCGGGGGAATGGTCTCTTCACCCCGAGGTTTTCCAGGCAATATGCCAGCGGTGGGGAACACCGGATGTAGATCTGCTAGCATCCAGATTCAACGCAAAGGTGGACAGATTTGTGTCTCGCACAAGGGATCCCCTAGCTTGCAGCTCAGATGCCCTAGTGTTCCCTTGGGATCAGTTCAAGCTGATATATGCATTCCCACCGCGATTACTCCGCAGAATCAGGGTAGAAAAGAAACCAGTGATTCTGGTGGCTCCAGCGTGGCCCCAAAGGGTATGGTACGCGGAGATTGTAAAAATGTCAGTGGGAAGTCCTGGGACCCTCCCACATCGTCCGGACCTGCTTTCGCAAGGACCGATATACTACCCTTCCTTACCAGCCCTAGGTTTGACGGCTTGGCTATTGAAGCCCACATTCTAAAAAAGAGAGGGCTCTCTAATCCTGTGGTATCTACCATGATCAATGCCAGGAAGCCGGTATCCAGGCAGATCTATTATAGGATCTAGAAGGCGTACATCACGTGGTGTGAGGCCAAGAAATGGCATCCACGTAAGTACGTAATAGGTAGGATTCTGGACTTCCTACAGTGGGCTGTACATAGGAAGCTTGCCTTGAGTACCATCAAGGGTCAGACGGCCTTGTCAATATTTTTTCAAAGGCCCTTGGCTTTGCATTCATTAGTCAAAGCTTTCATACAAGGAGTGATGCGTATTAGCCCTCCGGTTAGTATTCCCATATGTCCATGGGACTTAAACCTGGTTCTGTCGGTTCTACAGAAACAACCATTTGTACCATTGCGGCACATTTCCTTGGTTCTTCTCACCAGGAAATTGATTTTTCTTAGTAGCCATTTGTTCGGCTAAAAGAGTATCGGAATTAGCCGCCTTGTCCTGTAAGGAGCCATATCTGGTTGTCCATAAGGACAGAGTAGTATTACGTCCTCATCCAGCCTTTCTTCCTAAGGTGGTATCGAGGTTCCATTTGAACCAAGATGTGGTTCTTCCTTCCTTTTTCCCCAAACCTAGCTCGGTAGAGGAAAAGTTATTGCATTCTTTGGATGTAGTAAGAGCAGTTAAAGCTTATCTAAAAGCCACTGCTCAGATTCGCAGAACGGATACTTTGTTTGTTCTGCCGGAAGGCCCCAGAAAGGGTCAGGCAGCATCAAAAATCTACTTTAGCCAAGTGGATTCGACAGGTCATAATACAAGCCTATGGCTTGAAAAGGAGACCGCCTCCGTTCAAAGTTAGGGCGCACTCCACAAGAGCAGTTGGAACTTCATGGGCAGTGCATCACCAAGCCTCCCTGGCTCAAGTCTGTAAGGCCACAACATGGTCCTTAGTACACACGTTTACTAGATTCTACCAGGTAGACGTTAGAAGTCAGGAGGATGTCGCCTTTGGGCGCGGTGTGTTGCAGGCCGCAAAAGAGCCTCATGCCTGATGGCGCCCAGCTTATGTATAGTGTATCCCTCCCCTCATTTGGCATTGCTTTGGGACGTCCCATTAGTAATGACTAAGTCGCTCTGTGTCCCGTGATGTACGAAAAAGAAAAAGGGATTTTTATAACAGCTTACCTGTAAAATCCTTTTCTTGGAGTACATCACGGGACACAGAGCTCCCACCCCTCTTTTTGGGACACTTATTGCTTTGCTACAAAACTGAGGTGCTCCCGGATGGGAGGGGCTTATATAGGGGAGGGTACTTCCGGTTTTGGAAGTTGCCAGTGCCAGCACCTGAAGGTATCTATATAACCCATTAGTAATGACTAAGTCGCTCTGTGTCCCGTGATGTACTCCAAGAAAAGGATTTTACAGGTAAGCTGTTATAAAAATCCCTTTTTTTAAACCATTTGTATTGTTGTGTTACACTGTATGTTGACATTGCAACGTTCAGTGACAAACTTGCATGAATGTCTTGAAAACCAAGCAGTAAAATGGGGGTGCAATCTTGCAAAAGAAAAAGTTATTACTTTGGCAATCTCTATAAATGAGTCCCATATGCTAATGCTGCTGAAAACAGCACAAATTCATAACTTACACTGCTTATACACATTCTGCATTTTCAAATCCATTCATGTGTACTGAAGCATGTAGTCACCATAGAGATTAATGGTTCACTGTACAGTCACTGCATCTAAATTTGGTGGTTTGAATAGCTGCGTATATATCTATATGAACATTAAGGCTGGCCATAGACAGTAATCACTGCTTAACACCTATAGGTGAAATTACTTTTCTTTCCAAGTCAGAAAGCATTTCTTTTGACATGTATACAGATTTTGCCTGATACTGTCGGCAACAAGCTGACAACTTTTCTTTTCTGTATTTTGAGTAAGATCTGAGTCTTTATTGGTGTCTGTAAGCCTGGTGGGGAGATCTCCTCCAACTCCCATACCTGTCATGGCAGCTAGGTT
Organism: Rana muscosa; assembly: GCA_029206835.1. Classification (NCBI taxonomy): domain Eukaryota; kingdom Metazoa; phylum Chordata; class Amphibia; order Anura; family Ranidae; genus Rana; species Rana muscosa. The sequence continues at coordinate 1,086,250,728 of CM055122.1, read as the reverse complement.
TCTACTGTGAGCTAATGCCCGTGGTTCCTACTTCTGAAGGGCATTTTCTATATGCTGTCAATAAAAAATCCATATAGGGTCACTCACCATTTTGTCTGTGCATTATCAAAATATAAAAAATAAATAATATTCTAAACAAATAAACCTTTACTAACCCATCTATTCAATAGGTGTAGGACCATCCTCTAGTTAGGATCCTAGGTTAAATTTTGTTTTTGGCTCCATTATAGTGAGTGGAGCAGGGATTGATTGTTTCAGTCTGTTCAGGGTTTTCTAGGCTGAAAGTTTGATTACACCGGACTGCCTCTGAAAGAAGTTTCCAGGGTAAAGGGCAGGGAGATTCAAATGATCAGTAAATATTTATGATGCTTCAGCCATTCCCTGGAAAAGGTCATCCAGAAGGTTGCTGGGGAGGTGATAAATGTTTAGGAAGCCTTTCCAAAGTGTTCTTTTACCTTCAGGCACAGTTCCAGTTCTCTTGGGGCTGCTGCTCCTGGAGGCCGCTAAACTAAGGTAAGAAACTGCAGTCTGGGCATCGGCAGCTGTTGGGTTAAGGGCCTGGAGAAGATTGCCAGAGAATTACATTTTCTGGAAGGAACTGTACTGAAGTGCAGGCCTGGAGAAGGATCTTGTTATTTTCTCCACTGAGGATCTACCTGTGGATGCTAGGTGGCAGACAGCTCATGGGACACTATGAATGAAGACCTTGCTGGGGACTAGTAGTTGTACAAGTGCCAGAATGGAAATAAGTGACAGACGTGACTATATGGATTGCTGTTGTAGGGTCCTAGATACAGTATACTGGCCATTACCTATTACCTCCAGACAAGCCAAATATTGGAAGATTAGAGAGAAGTTTGTCCTCCTATTGTTGCTACTGATCATCTTGGAGTATGCTGTGACCCTGAACCTCTCTCTTGCTAAAGTTCTTCAGCAATAAGTACTAAAAAGACATCCCCTAGACTCAGCCTAAATTGTCGTTGTGTGTGGGACTGTGCTTGTGTGACTGGCAGCCTCTGTACTACTTTGGGAGAACCTGTCTAATTCCAGTGGCCCCTGTGGAGGTAATATCACACTACTAAAAACTATATATATATATTTACCATAACATAGCATGACTTCCTGACCCAAACCCAATCTCTAATCCTACCTGTTATGCAAGGGGGAATTAGGATTTTTCTACTCTCACTTATCTTCTCTCTGCAGTTGTACTGTAGAAGCTAGAAATGGAAAGACAAGAAACCTCATAGATAAATACTTCCCATCAAATGAGGCAGGATCTGGATCACTCAACCTGTGCTTAGTAGACAGGTTTTCTTTTACATGGGGGACTATGGCACAGCTTTGTGCCTGCATAAGATACATGGTCCCAAAGGGAGGTCTCCTAGCTGCTAGCAGGTCCTCAGGGATGCTAGAACACAGCTACTCATCATATATGATCAGGGCCGCAATTAGGGGGGTACAGGGAGGTCCCCAGGGGCCCGGATGGCAACCTCCGTTTTTTTATTAAAAACATTTTTCATTTCTTTTTTTTTGTAAGGGGCCCAAAGATCCCCAGGGCCCCGGATTGCAACCCCCCTTTTTTTATTTTATAAAAAAATGTTTTTGTTTTTTTTGTAAGGGGCCCAGAGGTCCCCAGAGGCCCGGAGGTCCCCAGGGCCCCGGATGGCAACCCCCCTTTTTTTTTTTTTATAAAAATCTTTTTTTTTAGCATTTTTTTAATCATTTTTTTTTTTATTCTTGCAAGGGGCCCAGAGGTCCGGAGGTCCCCAGGGCCCCCGGATGGCAACCCCCCCTTTTTTTTTGTTCTTTTGTTTTTTTTTGTTCGTCAGCACCCAAAGTCCCCCCCCGACCTCAACACTCAACAATTTGCGGCGGCAGCACCCCCCCCTCTTCCCGCTTCTCCTCTGCCCCAGGGGGCCCATACCTGAAGCTGTGTAAGGGGCCCCAAAATTCCTGATGGCGGCCATGTATATGATCAACCTATTTGGAGTCAGTCCACTCATACTCCATCTGGGGCACCAAAATGTATGAACGCTTTAAGTACTTTGTATAATCACACTTTTAGTCTAGATTTATGGATTCTATAACTAGCTGTTCTGTGCTGATTAGGGATGAGCCGAACACCCCCCCGGTTCGGTTCGAACTAGAATCTGCGAACGGACCGAAAGTTCGCGCGAACGTTAGAATCCTATTAAATACAATGGACACGAACGTTCGAAATCTAAAGTGCTAATTGTAACGGCTAATATGCATGTTATTGTCCTAAAAAGGGTTTGGGGACCCGGGTTCTGCCCCAGGGGACATGTATCAATGCAAAAATAAGTTTTAAAAACTGACGTTTTTTATGGAGCAGTCATTTTAATGATGCATAAAGTGAAAAAAAAAAGTGAAATATTCCTTTAAATATCGTACCTGGGGGGTGTCTAAAGTATGCCTGTAAAGTGGCATGTGTTTCCCGTGTTTAGAACTGTCCCTGCACAAAATGACATTTGTAAAGGAAAAAAAGCCATTTAAAACTGCTTGTGGCTTTAATGTCATGTCTTGTCCTGGCAATATGGATGAAAATCTTTGAGAAAAATGGCATGGCTACCCCATAACCCCCCCCCCTCCCTACCCCAGCCCATTACCAGCCCCTTTGGGTCTTGTATGGATATTAAGGGGAACCCTGCACCCTATACCTAAAACCCTATATACTCTGAACAGCAGTATACAGGCGGTGCAAACAAGACAAGGACTGTAGGTTTGTTCTTAAGTAGAATCTGTTTGTAATTTGGAACAGGTACATTTTTAAGTGCAGCTGCAGCCAAAAACTCTATTTTTAAGCTTTTTGGAGAACATAGGGAAGGGTTATCACCCCTTTAACATTTATTTTGCTGTCCGTGCACCTGTTCAGAACATTTCACCTCACTTTCCGTCCCAATGAGAAATGTTTTTGGAAAAGTGGGGTTTTTATTGAAACAAGGATTGGCGATAAAGCATCAGTAGAGAGGAGACACCTTTTTCCCATATTAACTCTTATGCCCCATACACACGATCGTTTTTCATGCCGTTAAAAATGCCATTAAAAAAAATGGCCATTAAAAATGATCGTGTGTAGGCTCCAGAGCATTTTTAACGACGTGAAAAACGGCCATTAAAAATTTCGAACATGCTCTCTTTTTTCACGTCGTTTTTCATGTCGTTTTTTAACGACGTGAAAAACGATAGTGTGTATGCTTTAACGACGTGAAAAAAACGCGCATGCTCAGAATCAAGTATGAGACAGGAGCGCTCGTTCTGGTAAAACTAGAGTTCGTAATGGAGATAGCACATTCGTCACGCAGTCACGGACTGAAAAGCACGAGACTGAAAAGAGCGAATCGTCGCTCAACAAACTTTACTAACATGAAGGGTGGCGCCATTCGAACGGAACTTCCCCTTTATAGTGCCGTCGTACGTGTTGTACGTCATTGCGCTTTGCTTGATCGTTTTTTTAAATGATCGTGTGTACGCAAGACAGGCTTGAGAGGAAACATGAAAAAAAACGACGTGAAAAACGGCAAGAAAAAAAATGGCAAGAAAAACGATCGTGTGTGTGGGGCATTACAGGAGAGAATTTCCCTTCCTAGGGGTAGATTTCCTCTCACTTCCTGTTGTCTCCTTCCGTTTGCAAGTAGGAGTCGTTTGTAAGTTGGATGTTTGAAAGTAGGGGCCTGCCGTATATACTCTGCTGAAATTTGCCCCTTAGATGTTGGTGTTGCCACAACACTGTGAGCCCTCACAGTTACTCTTGGTGGGTGCTGGAACGCCCTGCTGTGAACTATTATATCAGGAATTGTAATTACATGCCATTGTTGAACAGTGGTAGGAAAAATTGGGCCTTTGGTGGTGGTGCTGGTGCTACAACACTGTAAGCCCTCACAGTTACTCTTGGTGGGCGCATGAATGGGCCCTGCTGTAAATTATTAGATCAAGAATTGTAATTGCATGCCCCTGTTGAACAGGGGCAGAAAAATTGGGCCTTAGGCACTGGTGTCACAACACTGCAACCCCTCACAGATACTGTACTTGGAGCACAGCAATGAGCCCTGTTGCAAAGTATTGCATCAAAAATTGTAATTACACGCCCCTGTTAAACAGGGGCTGAAAAATTGGGCCTTAGGCACTGGTGCCACAACACTGCAACCCCTCACAGATACTGTACTTGGAGCACAGCAATGAGCCCTGTTGCAAAGTATTGCATCAAAAATTGTAATTACACGCCCCTGTTAAACAGAGTCTGAAAAATTGGGCCTTAGGCACTGGTGCCACAACACTGCAACCCCTCACGGATACTGTACTTGGAGCACAGCAATGAGCCCTGTTGCAAAGTATTGCATCAAAAATTGTAATTACACGCCCCTGTTAAACAGGGGCTGAAAAATTGGGCCTTAGGCACTGGTGCTGGTGCCACGACACTGCAACCTCTCTCAGATACTCTAGTTTGAGTGCAGGAATGAGCCCTGTTGCAAAGCATTGCATAAAAAATTGTAATTACATGCCCCTGTTAAACAGGGGCTGAAAAATTGGGCCTTAGCCACTGGTGGCGGCACCCAGAAACAAAATTGTTCTTCCAAGCTATCATCAGGAATCGGATCATTGAGGAGGAAGAGGATAGTCAGTCAACATAACAGGACAGTCACTCAGCATCAGCATAGGCAGTCTTGAAGGTATGTGACATTTCAAAATAAATTATTCTGTTACATCAGCTTCAGGTGCTTGGTAGCTGGTGGTGATCCAAGACTGGCTCATCTTTATGAAGGTCAGTCGATCAACCGAGTCGGGGGGACAGGCGCACCCTGTGATCAGTAACAAAGCCTCCAGCAGCACTGAATGTGCGTTCCGAAAGAACGCTGGATGCAGGACAGGCCAGTAGCTCAATTGCATACTGTGCAAGCTCTGGCCAGTGATCCATCCTCAAGACCCAGTAAGCCAGAGGATTTTCGGTGGGAAAGGTGTCCAAGTCTGACCTTGCCCCTAGGTATTCCTGCACCATGTATATCAGACGCTGGCGATGGTTGCTGGAACCGATCATACCTTGGGGCTGCGGACTAAAAAACTGTCTGAACGCATCGGTCAGACGGCCACCTTCTCCACCGCTCATTCTGCTACTGACCTTAGCCTCAGCAACTCGTTGTCCAGGACCAGGAGTTTGTAACCTCCCAGTCTCTGGGAACGCGTTGCACAGACCTTTCTGCAAGGCCTCCCGGAGATGTCTCATCCTCTGCTCCCTCTGCGACGGCAAGATAAGGTCCGCAACCTTACCCTTGTACCGTGGATCAAGGAGAGTGGCCAGCCAGTAATGGTCCCTCTCCTTGATCCGAAGAATACGAGGATCCTTCCGCAGACTTTGCAGGATCAGGGAGGCCATGCAGCGTAGGTTAGCTGAGGCATTCGGTCCGGAGTCCTCTGGGTCACTAAGGACGTCATGATCCGCAGTCACCTCCTCCCAGCCACGTACAAGTCCACTGGTTTCTTGGGACTGTAAATCATCCCTAAAAGACTGCTGCTGTTGATACTGAGTGCCAGGCCCCACCTCCATGTTGACACAATCCTCCTCCTCCTCATCCTCTTCCTGTGCGATTGGTGGGACAGAAGGAACACTGTCTGGGTAAAGGGGGCCTTGAGAGGCAAGGAAGTCATCCTCTTCCTGCCTCTGTTCTGCCTCAAGTGCCCTGTCCATTATTCCACTCAGCGTATGCTCCAACAGGTGGACAAGAGGTACAGTGTCACTGATGCATGCACTGTCACTGCTCACCATCCTCGTGGCCTCCTCAAATGGTGCCAGGACAGTGCATGCATCCCTGATCATGCCCCACTGGCGTGGTGAAAAAAAAACAAGCTCCCCTGACCCTGTCCTGGTGCCGTAGTCGCACAGGTACTCATTGATGGCCCTCTGCTGCGTGTGCAGCCGCTGCAGCATGGCCAACGTTGAGTTCCACCTGGTGGGCATGTCACATATAAGGCGGTTCTTGGGCAGGTTCAACTCCTTTTGCAGCTCAGCCAGCCGAGCACTGGCATTATATGCTCTGCGGAAATGCACACAGACTTTCCTGGCCTGCCTCAGGACATCCTGTAAGCCCGGGTACCTGCCCAAGAACAGCTGCACCACCAGGTTAAGGACGTGAGCCCCACAGGGCACATGGGTCAGTTGTCCCTGTCGGAGGGCAGGGAGGAGGTTGGTGCCATTGTCGCAAACCACCATTCCTGGCTTAAGCTGGCGTGGCGTCAACCACCTCTCGGCCTGCCCCTGCAGAGCTGACAGAACCTCTGCCCCAGTGTTGCTCCTGTCCGCCAAACACACCAGCGCAAGCACGGCATGGCATCTTTTTGCCTGCGTACTTGCGTAGCCCCTTGAACGCCTACGGAGCACCGCTGGTTCCGAGGACAAAGCACAGGAAGAGGCCATGGAGGAAGAAGAATAGGAGGGGGTGGAGGAGAGAGGTGTGTCACAACCAGTAGTAGCATTTTGGAGGCGTGGCGGCGGAACAACCTCCAACATTACTGCACCTTGTCCTGCATCCTTCCCAGCTGCCAAAAGAGTGACCCAATGGGCCGTGAAAGAAAGGTAACGTCCCTGTTCATGCCTGCTGGACCATGAGTCAGCGGTAATATGCACCTTACCGCTGACTGCCCTGTCCAGCGAGGCATGGACATTGCCTTCCACATGCCGGTAGAGAGCCGAAATCGCCTTCCGTGAGAAAAAGTGGAGTTTGGGAACCTGCCACTGAGGAACCGCACATTGCACAAACTCACGGAAGGGGGCCGAGTCTACCAACTGAAAAGGCTGCAGTTGAAGTGCTAGCAATTTAGCCAAGCTAGCATTCAACCGCTGGGCATGTGGATGGCTGGGAGGGAACTTCTTTCGATGGTTCAGCAGCTGGGGCAGGGAAATTTGCCTGCTAGAATCGGACGTCGGTGTACTGCTAGCAGAGTGCCCGCAAGTACTTGGCTGTGACACACCCAATTCTACACCTTCATTCCTCTCAGTGCAGGTTTCAGAGAGGACTGAAGGTATAGTGGGGTTGGAGATCCCAGCTGATGAGGAGCAAGGGGAGGTCCGCTTTGTTCTTTGGTGTGCGTCTTTAAGGTACGCTTGCCAACGAGCTGCATGGCAGGTCAACATATGTCTGGTCAAGCATGTGGTGCCCAAGCGGCTGATGTGTTGCCCACGCGCGAGATACGCTTGAGACATATGTTGCAAATAGCAGCGGTGCGATCTGATGCACTTGACTCAAAAAAGGCCCACACCAAAGAACTTTTGGAATAACGGGCAGAGGCAGCGCCCTGCACAGGCGGAGCTCTGTGGTGTGATTCAGTCGGTGTGCTGCCCTTACGCTGGCCCCCGGAGGGCACCCTGCCTCGTTGGAGATGTGCCTCCTCCTCATCCTCCTCCTCTCTCCTATCAGGCACCCACGTGGAATCAGTGACCTCATCATCCCCTCCCTCCTCATCACTGGAGCCAATCTGGCAGTATGCTGCAGCTGCTGGAACATGACTGCCAGATTGCTGTCCTTCTTGAGCATCCCCTCTCTGTGCGCTCACGCTACTGCCTTCCTCTAGCTGGGTATCATCATCAGACCCTTCAAAACGCTGGGCATCCTCCTGGAGCATGTACCCAACACTGTGCTCAAACTGTTCGGGGGACTCCTCAGGAGGACATGGTGGGTCTAGGGAAGGAGTGACTGATGATGGCATTGATACAAGGGAAGAGGACACGTTGGCAGCTGCTTTGCCAGTACCCTGAGCCTAGGTGAGAGAGGATGAGGAGGATGAGGAGGGCTTGATCATCCACTCTACCAAGTCTTCGGCATGATGCGGCTCAACACGTCCAGCTGCCGAAAATAAGGACAAGCGTGTCCCATGGCCACGTGCTGATGACGATGCACCGCGTCCACGACCAGCACTGTTGTCTCTAGACAGAGCCTGCTTGCCCTCTTTTATTGGCTCGTGACTGTCTGCCTCTCCTTGTTGGCCTTCCAGACATAGTAATGGCCTGCAGGGAGATGGGAAAACCAGCAATTGGGTAGTGTATATTGTGCTGGAGGCACACAACACCCACTAACTCCTGCAGATGCCTTTATTAGAGAACCCCAGCAAAAAAGGGTAGATACAGGTGTATACTGTGCTGGAGGCACACAACACCCACTAACTCCTGCAGATGCCTGTATTAGAGAACAGCAATAAATGGTAGCTACATGTGTATACTGTGCTGGAGGCACACAACACCCACTAACTCCTGCAGATGCCTGTATTAGAGAACAGCAATAACGGGTAGATACAGGCGTATACTGTGCTGTGCTGGAGGCACACAACACCCACTAACTCCTGCAGATGCCTGTATTAGAGAACAGCAATAAAGTGTAGATACGGGTGTATACTGTGCTGGAGGCACACAACACCCACTAACTCCTGCAGATGCCTGTATTAGAGAACAGCAATAAAGGGGAGATACAGGTGTATACTGTGCTGGAGGCACACAACACCCAATAACTCCTGCAGATGTCTGTATTAGAGAACAGCAATAAATGGTAGATACAGGTGTATACTGTTCTGTGCTGGAGGCACACAACACCCACTAACTCCTGCAGATGCCTGTATTAGAGAACAGCAATAAAGTTTAGATACAGGTGTATACTGAGCTGGAGGCACACAACACCCACTAACTCCTGCAGATGCCTGTATTAGAAAACAGCAATAAAGGGTAGATACAGGTGTATACTGTGCTGGAGGCACACAACACACACTAACTCCTGCAGATGCCTGTATTAGAGAACAGCAATAAAGGGTAGATACAGGTGTATACTGTGCTGGAGGCACACAACACCCACTAACTCCTGCAGATGCCTGTATTAGAGAACAGCAATTAAGTGTAGATACAGGTGTATACTGTGCTGGAGGCACACAACACTCACTAACTCCTGCAGATGCCTGTATTAGAGAACAGCAATAAAGTGTAGATACAGGTGTATACTGTGCTGGAGGCACACAACACCCACTAACTCCTGCAGATGCCTGTATTAGAGAACAGCAATAATGGGTAGATACAGGTGTATACTGCGCTGGAGGCACACAACACCCACTAACTCCTGCAGATGCCTGGGAAAAGAACACAGTCAACACACTGTCCCTGCCTATCTAGCTCTTTCCCTGCATGCCGGAACACACTACACAAGGCCGCCGCGCTGGCGGCCTTTTATAGTGTGGGGCGTGTACTAAACCCACCTGAGCTATAATTGGCCACAGGCATCCTGCCTGTGGCCAATTATGGCTCTCCTCGCTGCCGGCACTGTCAGTGGCCAAGCATGCGGGGTCACAGTGCATGCTTGGCCAATCACAGCGCCGGCAATGCACTGCAATGGCGCAGTGCATTGTGGGCCATTCGCGTCACACGAATTTGGCACGAACGACCCACAAAGTTCTGGTTTCGGCGAACAGGCGATGTTCGACTCGAACATGCGTTCGACTCGAACACCGAGCTCATCCCTAGTGCTGATACAGGGATCACTCTAAATGGCAGAAAATCAAGTTTTTCTAGTGGAAAATGTAGACTGATCTATTATCACATCATATTGTATGCATAACCAAATATCATCCAAATACAAACGGGGATCAGGCTTTGCGATGTCACATGAATAATGCCAGCTGCCAAAAAAGAATTCAAGCAGATCTGACAGTTTTCATTGCTATGTTTCAATTTCCGTCACTAGCAGCAGATTACATCAGTCAAGTGGGTTTAGCTATGTAGAGCAGGATCTATTTCCTTCATGATTAACACTTGCCTTCACATTTCTTTGTTGCCTGTACCTAAGCTTATAATAATGCATATATTATTTTTTTTTTTTTATATAAATTCTTTTTATTAGATTTTCTTACAGTACAGTACAGTACAACATTAAAACACATACTCGAGTAGGCAACATACCCTCTCGACCGCGGCCATGCAAGGCCCACTCTACCAGAACTAACATAGTTCATCTATAACTATAACCCCCTTTCCCCCCCCCCCCCATCCCGACCAAGGCCGCCGTTATATATATAACACATAAGACATTCTTGCATCAATCCTAACATCACAGTCCGTCCTCCTATTATTATATCCACTATCCTCCTAAAGAGCCTATATTCACCAGGAAAACCATGTGGAACACATGTCAGCTATACAGTAGTAAATTTATAATCATGCTATCTTTGACCGACCGTCAATTCCATTGATCAGATCAGCCTACTGTTGCAGAAGAGTCCAGCCATGCCTGCCAGACCTTGTCAAACTTTTTCCCACATCCACGTGCCCTGTACGTAGCCTTATATAGATGTATAACTGAGTTAACCAGACCTTTCCAGAATGAGAGTGTGGGGGCACTAGCGTTCTTCCACTTTAATAAAATAGCCTTTCTGCCATAAAACATCCCAATAATTAGCAATGTGCGGTGTGCCAATGATGGAACCACCCCCTCCACCAAACCCAGGAGGCAAACCCTGGGCGCCAGGGGGACCGGAGCTCCAAGCACCTCCGACATGCACTCCACCACCCCAGACCAAAAGGTCTGAATCCGTGGGCACGTCCAGAAAACATGTTCCGAATCTGCCGGGGAGTATGTGCACCTCCAACATTGACCACTGGTGGTAGGATATATACGAGAAAGCCTAGCAGGAGTGAAATATATACGGTGCAGAAATTTGAACTGTATTAGACGATCTCTAGCAGAAACCAAATGCCTAAATGGGCGATCCCACATATCCTCCCAATCCTCCCCCTGTATCTCTGGAATTTCCCTTTCCCACCTCTCTCTACACCTAGTTACCCCCAACGGTATTTTTTTAAATAGGGATTTGTAAACAGTGGACAGAGGTTTGGCTAGGTCTTTGTCTTTCAAAAGGGTCTCCAGTGGGGATGGAAGGGACTCGACTCTTTGGCCACTGAACTGCGCCTGAAAAGCGTGGCGCAGCTGCAGATAGCGAAAGAAGAAGGAATTTGGCAAATCATGCCTTGCTTTTAATTGATCAAAAGAAATAAGCTCACCTTCCCTAGTAATATCCTCTAACACTTTAATCCCCCCACAAGCCCAAATCATTGGATCCGGGAGGGAGCAAAAATCTGATAAGTTTGGGTTCAACCAGAGAGGGGCCGAAGGCGAAACTCCCAGATAGGAAGGTGACATCAGAGCAGTAGTGACCTCCCAGGCCCTAATGGTGGCCTTCATAGAGACTGTTAAAGGGAGACTGGACCTGGGACCCCTAAATAAGGCCAATCGTAAGCTCTCATATGATCCCAAATGAGCCGCTTCCAGGACCGTGGCCGAATCGCCGTCATCAGCCAGCAGCCAGCGCCTAGCAAACACCATCTGGCCAGCCAGATAATACTTTTGCCAGTCCGGAAGCGCCAACCCCCCCTGCCCCAGGGGCTCCTGCAGGACCGAAATACTAATACGAGGGGATTGTGGAGACCAAAGAAAAGCCCCCACTATACTATTCAATGTTTTAAAGAAATCTTTGGGAATCCACACTGGAGAGTGACGCAGGAAGTATAGGAGTACTGGTAGGAATTTCATTTTGAGAAGACTTATTCTCCCTATCAGGGAGAGAGGCAGTTTCCGCCAGACCTGAGTTTTTTGTCTGAGGCCAGACACCAGCGGGAGAAGGTTCAAAGCCATATAATCTCCAATATGGGCAGTTATTCTGACACCCAGGTAGGTAATAGTAGAGACCCACTGCAACGGTAAGTCGTTATCTCTAAGCATCTGTGCTTCAGGGCCCAGCGGCAAAATAGATGACTTGCTCCAGTTCACCCGCAACCCCGAAAAGGAGGCAAATAAATCTAAGATCTGCAAAACAGCCCTGAGGGAGGGCCCAGGGTCCCTAAGGAATAGGAGCAAGTCATCAGCATATAGTGCTACACATTCTGTAATTGAGCCAACTCAGATACCCCCCACCCCACTGGAGCGCCTAAGTGCTCTAGCAATTGGTTCCATCATTAATGCAAAAAGAAAGGGGGAGAGTGGACACCCCTGCCTAGTACCCCTACCTAACGGAAAAAATTCAGAGATTGTTGTACCGAGCCGAATCGCTGTTCGAGGATTAGTATACAATAGAGTGATCCATCGACGGAAACCGGGTCCAAAGCCCATTCCCTCCAACACCCCATGCATGTAGCACCAGTCAACCGAGTCAAATGCTTTCTCTATATCTATCGAGACAATTACCTTGGCCAGGGAGTCAGTGGTACCTAGCTGAATATGCGTGAACAACCTCCTCAAGTTAGTGTCCGTCGACATGCCGGGTATGAAGCCCGTCTGGTCAATGTCCACCAGGGACGAAATTACCCTGGCCAACCTTGACGCCAGCACTTTAGCAAGGATCTTCAGATCTACATTTAGCAACGCAATCGGTCGATATGATGAGCATTGTAGTGGGTCCCTCCCCGGCTTCAAGAGGAGCACCATGTAGGCCTCCATCATTGACGCCGGCAAGGCCCCCCGCTCCCAGCAGTGACGAAAGAGCACATTTAGTCTTGTGGCCAATCGGGACCTAAACGCTCTGTAGAAATCCGCCGGAAATCCATCCGGACCCGGCGCCTTCTGTGGGGGAAAAGCGAGCATAGCTGCTTCAATTTCCAATACAGAAATAGGTTCATCTAACATAATAGCATCAGTATCTGACAATCTCGGTATGGAGAGGCTCAGCAACAACTCATTCAGTTCCGAGGGATCGTAAGAAGGGATAGGCGAGTACAGGGACGAGTAAAATTTAACAAATTCCCTTAATATGTCTGTGGGATCCGTAATCAAGGTCCCCCCTTTATTCCGTATCACCGGTATACTAACTGGTATTTTTTGGTCAGTGGCAAGGTTAGCTAACAACTTGCCATTTTTGTCACCCTCAGCGAACACCGTTTCTGCCCTCTGACGCACCTCAGTGTGCGCCAGATCCGTGAAATGTAATGCTACTAAGCGTCTAGCTTCCAGTAAGGATACATAATTGGCCTCTGAGGGAGAGTCTGCATTTACTTTAGCACTCTCTCGCTCATGAGCCATGAGAAGCTCACTCTCCTGGATATGATCCTTCCTGACTGACTTTATTGCGGAAATACACTCCCCTCTTGCCACTGCTTTGAAAGCATCCCATACCACCGAGGGATCAGCCGATCCCTCGTTTGCCTCCCAGTAGGCGTCTGTGGATTGTTGAATCTGAGCCAGCACTTGATCCTCTAACAACCAACCTGGTGACAATCTCCACCCCCCTACCCTTTTCTTCACATGAAAGGCCATAGTGACCATAAGTGGGTTATGATCCGAAGTTCCCCCAGGTAAGTAGTTCACCTCAGATACATACTGCAGAATGGAAGCATTGCCAAACGCCAAATCAATCCTAGCGGAAGATTTGTGAGTGTAAGACAGATGCGAGTAGGATACCGTATCCGGATGCTTCCACCTCCACAGTTCAGTCAGACCCGCCATCGACATCCAGGAGCAGAGATCCGCCGAGGCCGGTCTCCCAGCATTGGAGGAGTCCAGCACCGGGTCTAAGATGGCATTATAATCCCCCATGAAAAGTATCGGCAGATGGAGATACGGGGCCAATGTTACCAACAAATCACATAGTAAATTAACCTTGAAAGGAGGGGGCAAATATACATTCACCAGTAGGATTTTATGAGAGAATATTTCCAAGAGGACTGCCACATATCGACCTCCCGAGTCAGTAAACACTTGATGTATTGTGCATGGAATTGCCTTACTAATTAGCAAGGAAACCCCTCTAGAGTATGTGGAATAGGTAGCGTGAACCGCCCTTTGAATCCAGGGCTTGCGTAACGACAAAATCGTACTGCCCTCCAAGTGAGTTTCCTGTAAGAGGACAACATGTGGTTTGACCCGTTTGAGGTATTGGAAAACTGCAGCCCTCTTAAATTTATTATTTAGACCCCTGACATTCCAGGAAAGTATTTTAAGTTTACTATCCATTATGAAAATCAAAGAGATATGATAACCACATGAAAACAGTTAGCGGAGGGAAAACAGTTGCAATTATCATATAGGAGGACATACACATTTCAGCCAGTAGTTGTGCAAATCCGGGAGAAGCTCCATGGCCTTGGTCAGAAAAACAAAAAAACACCCCTGCTGTCATACCACAAACTACTAATCTACCAAAAAAATACAAAATCAACATGAAATCCAAAACCTGAACAAAAACAAAAATCTTCCGGTATGCAGCTTTAGTCCCAAAACAAACAAACCTGTAGGAGTTCAACCTGAAGCGTTGACAGTTCGGCATTTTAAGCTGGAAAAATAAAAAAATCCGTGCCAGTCGCACCAGACTCCTACGGCTGTCCATGATATAGAAGTAGCAGCTGACCGTGCACAAAGAACCCCTTGTGGGTACAACCTGAACCGTGGGAATGTACCATTGTGTAGTCGTTACCACAAAAGTACAATGCAGCTGCCACATTTGTGCATCTCTGAAAAAGAGCACTCACAGAGGAATAGTGAGATGGTGGCCCCACAATAAAGCAGATCCAAGGGCTCCGGATTTCAGCCATAATACTGGGGTCCCAGGGGAAAAAAAATAGCAAAAGAAAACATCTTGCCCCCTGACTCTGATCCTGAGAGTATAGCAATGCCTGAAGCCCCAAAAAGAGAAGGGGAAAATAGAGTAAGTCTACAGGAGTAGACAGGCAGTTCCCTTGCAAAAAACAACAGACCAGAAAATAAAAATAGAAAAATCATAACAGTAACAAGGTGGACAGGTAAACCTCGTACGGCATCACGGATTCTGGTCCAACCAGTCGCAGGCATCCTGTGGAGTTTCAAAGAACTTTACTGAACCCTTGTGCTGCACTCGGAGACGGCTGGGGTACAACATATTGTATTTCAGATCTTTCTCTCTGAGCCTTCTTTTCACATCTGTAAAGGAGCGACGCCTCCTCTGAGTCTCCGCCGAGAAATCCGGAAAAAGCATGATGCGTGCGTTGTCATATTTCAGCTCCTTATGTTTTCTTGCCTCCGCCAGTAACATGTCACGGTCCCTATAGTTTAGGAACCGGACCAGAAAAGGACGAGGTGGGGCACCCGATGGCCGAGCTCCAGTGGGGACCCTGTGCGCCCTCTCAGCAACATATGTGGGGGGGAGATCCCCTAAAGCCAGCAGTGATTTGAAGAACTGCTCGGCAAAAGTAGTAGTGGCTACCCCCTCAGCCCCTTCAGGTAACCCCACAACTCTTATGTTGTTTCTTCTCTGGCGGTCCTCGGCGTCATCTGCTCTGTGCTGCAAGAACCGGACCATATCTTTCAGCTCCCCGAGTTGAAAACCCTGAGTATGGGCAGCGTCCTCCACTCCAGAGATGCGATCCTCCGCTGTGGATAGCCTGCCTCTGATCTTGTCCAGATCATGCCGGATAAGGTTACACTCCGAGGCCAAACAGTCAATACGTGTCATAAGCTCCGTTTTAGAAGCCGCAATAGCTTCCAGGATTGGACCTGTTATGGCTGCCGTATCCACCTCTATTTCTTGCGGCAAGGGAGATGGTGCCTCCTGTACCTGCGACGCCATACTCACTGGCTGCGTCATCCTGGAGATCTGTGGTTTGGCGCGCTGTGTCGAGTTAACAGGAACCAAGATGGCGTGGGCGAAGCCAAGCGCCATATTGCTCTGAGAGCGCAACTGCCTCTGTTCTAAAGGTGGCTGATTAAGGTGCTTCTGCTGCTTCTTCGAAGCCGAGGATGGCATCGTTAGGTGCCGCGGCAGTTCCCCTTTCACCGGAGCAGTGCAGCACCGAGTACCGGATATTTAGTCAGCTGCAATCAGGATATAGAGCCGGATGAAAGCCGGAGCTCCGGGCAGACACGTCCTGCCGCAATCACATCCGGTCACGCCCCCAATAATGCATATATTATTAAAATACAATGTTTTGTTTGTGACATGTTAGGCAAAGGTATGCAACGTGTAGGATTATTAGCAGACTTTAACAGTTTACAGCACGCCTAAAGCCCTGTACACACGATCGGATTTCCTATGGTTTTTTAACCGATGGATTTTTCCATCGGAAAACCGATGAAGCTGACTTTCATCAGTCTTGCCTACACACCATCAGTCAAAAAATCGACCGTTCCAAACGCGGTGACGTAAAACACTCCGATGAGCTGAGAAAAATGAAGTTCAATGCTTCTGAGCATGCGTCGACTTGATTCTGAGCATGCGTGGGTTTTTTATCCGATGGAGTTCCCCACAGACGATAGTAATTTGCTATCGTTTTTTTTTAACCATCGGATAAATTTAAAACATGTTCTATTTTTAAACACCGATGGAAAAAAGACCGATGGGGCCCATACACGATCGGTTTGTCCGATGAAAAAAGTCCATCGGACTGTTTTCATCAGTAAAACCGATCGTGTGTACAGGGCTTTAGGATATTTCTGCTTCTCTTAGGAATTATAGTAAGAAATAAAGTGCAGCTTTAGTTTTCAAATGTCATAATCTAAATGAAATATAAAAGTGTGGTACTACAAAACACCTCCCACTAAGCATACCTAATGCTTTAAACACATAAAAATTGTGTTCCTTTACCAAGTCTTACACCATTCTTATGTAAAAACAACCAACAATATATATTGTACTACAAAACACCTCCACCCTCCATATAATGTATTCATAACCTTAAATACGGAGTCCAAAAATAAATGTATGTTACCTAAAAGGAAGCTAGATCTACAAAACACCTCCCCTCCTATTTGGTGAAATGTGTATACACTCTCAATACATATAAAGTCTTTCAGTGACTTTAAACAAATTAAAAATTCCACTAAAGTGTGATCAATAGCGCCTTGATGTTTCTAAATGGTGTGAAGTGAAATAAATAGTGATCACACGTGTACACCCCCCCCCTTACATGAACTCCCCAGAAAGATATACCCCCCTATATTAATAAGTGGGTTTCCTTAGCGCTTGTTTGCTCTCCATTTGAGAATTCTGACATTTCCACTTTGAGTTTGGATATGTCCGGTCCTGAGTACCCTTCAAAATTTATGGAATACCTCTACTCCTTCTCCTTTCCTGTTCATTAATCACCATGTATTAAAAAAGAGACAGGAAAAGTGTTGGACATAGTGTAATTGTGTTTTACTCCACGCGCCATGATATACAAGTATTGCACTTACTTTATATCAATATAGAATTGAATAGGGATGAGCCGAACACCCCCCGATTCGGTTCGCAGCAGAACATGCGAACAGGCAAAAAATTTGTTCGAACACGCAAACACCGTTAAAGTCTATGGGATACGAACATGAAAAATCAAAAGTGCTCATTCTAAAGGTTAATATGCAATTTATTGTCATAAAAAGTGTTTGGGGACCCAGCCCTGCCCCAGGGAACATGTATCAATGCAAAAAAAAGTTTTAAAAACTGAAGTTTTTTCAGGAGCAGTGATTTTAATAATGCTTAAAGTGAAACAATAAAAGTGAAATATTCCTTTAAATTTCGTACCTGGGGGGTGTCTATAGTATGGCTGTAAAGTAGCGCATGTTTCCCGTGTTTATAACAGTCCCTGCACAAAATTACATTTCTAAAGGAAAAAAAGTATTTTAAAACTACTCGAGGCTATAATGAATTGTCGGGTCCCGGCAATACAGATAAAAGTAATTGAAAAAAATGGCATGGGTTCCCCCCCCCTTTGGGTCTGGTATGAATATTAAGGGGAACCCCGAACCAAAATGTAAAAAACAAATGTGTGGGGTCCCCCCAAATTCCATATCAGGCCCTTCAGGTCTGGTATGGATATTAATGGGAACCCTTCACCATTTTTTTTTAAATGGCGTAAGGGGCCCCCTAAAAATCCATACCAGACCCTTCAGGTCTGGTATGGATTTTAAGGGTCACCCCGCACCAAAAAAAAAAATGGCGTGGGGTTCCCCCCAAAAATCCATACCAGACCCTTATCCGAGCATGCAACCGGCAGGCCGCAGGAAAAGAGGGGGGACGAGAGAGCGCCCACCCTCCTGAACCATACCAGGCCACATGCCCTCAACATGGGGAGGATGTCCCCATGTTGATGGGGACAAGGGCCTCATCCCCACAACCCTTGCCCGGTGGATGCGGGGGTCTGCGGGCGGGGGGCTTATTGGAAACTGGAAGCCCCTTTAACAAAGGGGACCCCCAGATCCCCGCCCCCTATGTGAATTGGTAAGGGGTACATTGTACCCATACCATTTCACAAAAAAAGTGTCAAAAATTTTAAAAACCACAGTACACAGCTTGGGAAAAGTCCTTTATTAAAAAGAAAAAAAAAGGAAAAAAGAATTCCAGCGATGTAATCCAGTCTCAATCTCCAGCGATGTAAATCCATTCTCGATCTCCAGCGAGGATACGACGCCGACACGATCCAGCCTCCACGGGAGGCACCCAATGAATGACGCGCTCCAGCCTGACAGCTCTTATATAGCTGAGGGTGGGGCCATAAATTTCAATAGATGAAACGCGTAGGGAGGGACTATACCATATTGTGAACTCATGTTCGACCCGAACATAAAGCTCATCCCTAGAATTGAACAGCCCATATAGTAAGGAAGCACTTTAGATATCCATGGAATGCCCCATGCTTTCTATCTTCTGGAAATCATACAGGAAAAGTGACATGGTATAGTCCCTCTCTACGCGTTTCATCTATTGAAATTAATCAGGAGCATATGTTTTTGGTTATTTTTGCATACGGTTGGTGTAACACTTGGTAAAGGAACAAAAACTTTTATATGTTTGAAGCATTAGGTATGCTAAAAACTAGCACTGCACTTTATTCCTTATTATAATTTTTTTAGTATCTCAGCTATTAAGTCAAGCTGTGAAATATTTTATTTTTCATTACAACAGTGGTCCCCGACCAGTGTCTTAGAAGCTTTGTGTGGCCATGTGGCTTTACTCAAGCTCTGTTATACTGTAGCTCCCAGTAGCCTTGACTGTTGAGTCCTGTAGCCTGGGAAGCAAAGTAATTATCTTCTATATGTCCACACAAAGTCCATGACTACATATTCTGTTCATAGTTGTAGCAGAATAATTATAGAATATTTTATTAGCAAGTTCAAGCATCCAAAAAACAGCAACATGAATTGGAACTAACTTTTACAGAGTATAGAAAGTATTATAGGTGTAAAAACGGTAAATAGTTATATGTACAGGCCAGACATATTACCATGACATAGGAGTCTTTTTCCTCAATATTAAAAATATAGACAACAGCAATATAAAGAATTGTGTCTAAGAAGAATACTATGTATTTTAATTACATCACATAATCCTTGGTCCGAACAGGAGGCTTTTTGATTCCTTGAATATGTCTAGGCAGTTCAGGTTCCAAGTCTCTGCTTTGGTTGTTATAAATAGGATTATAGGAATAAGAAAATGTCTTTAATAAAAAAAAACTCAAAAAAAAACTGGCGCAAGATGACTGCCATTCCATATGTGATAGTTATTAGGTGTAAGGTTCTCATTGACTTGCCAGCTAAGTTTGTCTAAAGCAGCATTTAGTAAGATTTAGTTTCAGTCCTGCAGATTCAATGTAATTTAGACAATTTTTGTGAATATCCTGACAATTACAATTATGTAATCCAGATAGCACTGTACACCAGGTATGTTACTGGGCATTGAAAACATCAGTCTTTGAAAACATCTTGTTGCTGAAGCTATTTCATAGGGTACACTCTTGAAACAAAGCAAGTCTTTTTGCAGCGAGGTCCCAACTTTCCTTTTCCAGTGTAGCGCCCTCCACCTCTCCCCCTACCTGCCTTTTTGTGTGTTGATTTCGGCTTCTCGCAGGTAGGGGAGAGGCACACCGCACCACAAGCCCGTATCCTCCTGAGTAAGGAGGTTGAGCGGTGTTAGTTTTCGGGCCTGCCTGCGGCTGGAGTTGAATCCTCCCGAGGATGATTCTCACCTCTACCTTAGGTAGATGCAAGTCCTTATATTTTCCCCAGTAATGTAACTGTCCACACCAACTGAAAGTCCAACTTCTATATTTATTTCACACGGATAATAAATATGCCTCTTTGACAGCAGACAGGTTGGAACAAGACACAGGACAGCTTAGGTGGGAGGAGGTCCAGGCACAAACTTGAATCAGATTCTTTGACTGTTTAGGCTTCACAAACAGCTTTGGCGCACGATCTCTGCCACAGACGTGAGGTTGGTTTCTGCCACAGACCGGGTGAATAAGAAGTCACCGCCACTGACTTAGAGAACAGGTCACTGCCACTGACCAGGTGAATAGAGTCACTGCCACTGACTGGGTGAATAGGGCACAGCCCTATTAGACCACTGCCACTGACCTGTAAGCGAACTTCCTTCTAGAGAGTACTTGGCCTGTGTAAAGGAGAAGACATCCCTCCGGAGAGTTACCAGAGGCCCTCACCGTCACCACGACTCTGCGCTGGGTCTTCGGAAAGGGTTACCTCCGTGGCCTCCTCATCCCAGATCCGGGTCCCCTCAAAGGCGGCACCCTGGGAGTCCTCGATCCCCGGCGGAACCCAGCCGAAGGTGCTGGGCTCCGGGCCTCCAAAATAGTACCTCACCCCAGACTGAAGGTGTCTGGGATGGAACAGGAACCAGGCATCCGGGCCTAGGGCACCCGGAGATGACGAACCACACACCCAGGCTGAAGGTGCCTGGGCATGGACCAAGACCCCCCATGGAAGATGGCCGCCCCTTTTTATACCCTCTCCCGACAGGCACAGCAGGTTCCCCGCATCGCCATACTCCTGCCAAGAGGGGACAAGAAAAGGCACAACCTTGTACTGTGGTTCAACCCGGACCTATGGCGACAGCGCCACCTGTAGGCCCCAGGGAACTACACATCAATACTGGCTCCCATGGCACAGAAATGGTCCATTAACCCTAACTATAATGTGTCTGAGCCTAACTACCACTCAGACACTCCCCTAAATTGAACACCCCGCTACACCAGCAAAACTTGAACTTGATGATGTTCACTTTGAAGATCCAGGTAGAAAAGACTGTACATAAACCTTTATGGGTTTTAAGCCTTCCTTACTCTAAAAAAATGGCAGATCACCATGCACATCTGCTGCTTTGTAAAGTAGGTGGTACTGAATGTGTCCAGTAGGACTGAGGAGCACTGAAGCATTCACAGGAGAAGAGTGTCCACAAGTATGGACAAGTTTTCTGAGTACT
This sequence comes from Rana muscosa, assembly GCA_029206835.1. Taxonomy (NCBI): domain Eukaryota; kingdom Metazoa; phylum Chordata; class Amphibia; order Anura; family Ranidae; genus Rana; species Rana muscosa. The sequence continues at coordinate 1,086,229,530 of CM055122.1, read as the reverse complement.
CCCTTAATGGAAATTTAAATGAACCTCATGTGAAAGGGGTTTAGATGCAACTTTTCACCCTAATGTCTGTGAAAATATGTATTTTTTATAGCATGCATTAGAACTTCCCCTGGATTTTGATGGATACCTGCCAAACAGACAAAAAATCAAGTGAGATCTCCCAAACGGAGACACAGACAGCAATAAACCCCTGTCGGTAAATCCAACGCTTCCTTGTTCCACCAAGGACTAAAATAAAAGTTTTAGTTGGAGCCGAGCTTTAACATACTGAACACTTTTTTACATGCATAAACCTCAACCCCCCCCCCGAAATAATATTTTTATGATTTTAAAGCTACTGAAACTCAAGAACATGTATACTATCTTTTTACTCCAGCAGGCAGAGAATCTGGAGGGACTCAGAGGATAGGGTTGAACCTGACCTGTTGTAGCCAGAGGGCTACTGGGTACATGGGGTACCTGGGCAAATGACTAATCACTAGTTATATGAAACCACAAATGCCGCAACTGACAGCATCAAAGGGTCATACACTATATCAAGCATCTATAATTATTCCTATCAACACATATGATAACTGTTTTAATTTAAAATTTGGTCTTTTATATTCTAATAAAATTAAAATCCTTCCAAACTGCTGCAACTTGCAAATTGCCTATAAAAATGAATCACGCCTAAACTATATAACCTTTTGCCATTAACAACAGTCATATAGAAACAAAATCTGTATCAGCAACAGTCATATTATTTCCACCCACGCACAACATTCTCTTCTGTACAACCACACCCCACCATCATCACACACATACAAATTTCTCTTCAATACAGACTAGAGATGAGAATTGAGTTTGCGGCCATGTACAGTAAGACCCGCACTTTACATGTTTGTAGTTTGCCAAAACGGTGAACTAAATGGTCAGTTCACCCATCCATTAATCCTCTGGTTGCTGCAGCTGGAAGTCCTTCATTCAGTGGTGGTATCACTACCACAATGACAACTTTCAGCTCGTTGTTTGCTAGGACACTGGCGGCCACCCACATCCAAGCAACCAATGATGTAATTGATTGCTAGAACATGGCGGCCAGCCTGCATATCGTAATTGATTGCTAGTATGAAGGCAGCCAATAACGCTGTGCAAAAAACAATAAAAAAAAAAAAAAGAAGTGGGGTCCCCAAAATTCATATGACACTCTTATCCTAGATAGGAGATGGGGGACCTGTTATAATTTTCGTTTCAATATTTTTATTTAGTTTACAAAAAAAGAGTACAAAAACAGAGATAAGACAAAAGATTGTATGTAGGCCAACATGGCCTAAAATTGCAACAGTCACATTTAAAACATTGGCATAGGTAATGATCCCGGTTATAATTTTAAATTGGGACCCTCTTCTGAAAAAAAAAAAGTGGTGTTGGGTTCCCCCCAAACTTTCACACTGGCGGACTCTTTTTTTTCTAAATAAAAGACTTTGTCACAGTGTGTGCTTATTTACAGTTTTTTTTCTTGTGAATGGGTAACCAGGTAACTGACAAGTCCCCCTCTGCACATCCCGATATGCACTGGGCCAGGGATGTTGCGATGCAGTTCTTGTCCTCAATAACAGCAGGTACCCTGACCATGTGGCATTGCATCGTTCAGGAGGGGGGCTGCGTGCTCACTGCCACCCCCTTTTCTAGGTAGCCAGGAGGCATGCTTGGGTATAAGACCAGCATGACCTTTGGGGGGACCCCATATAAAAAAAATTGTGGGCTCCTTCTTACAAACCATATCATGCACTTGGAGGGTTGAGGGGACCTTTATGCCATTTTTATTGTTTATTTTATTTTGTATTGTTGTTTTTTTTTTTTTTTAGCTGACATCATTTCACAATATTTGCGCAACCATTTGACAAATGCAAGTTTTACACCTAAATGAAATTCAGTACACACAAACACAATATAATACCTACATTTTTGGTAAAATATAAAAAATTATGTTTTGTCAATTAAATACAAACCAGACCTGTCAAGATATAAAATTGCGCATTGCTGTGGAATGCTGACAAATTACCGTATCTAAAATTGTCCGTAGGCAACGCTTTAAAAGCCTTTACAGGTTATCAGTTTAGAGTCAAGCCTCGTACACACGACCGGTTTTCTCGGCAAGAAACTACAAGAAAACTGTTGGGAGAGCTTTCTTGCCGAGAAAAATGTGCGTGTGTACGAGGCTTTCAGGTTTCTCGTCAAGAAAACGAGAAAAAAAGAAGACCTGCTTTCTTTTTTCTCATCGTGATTCTCGTCAGACTGTATTTGGACGAGAAAACCGTTCGTGTGTATGCTTTTCCGAGTCTTCAAAAACCATGCATGGTCAGAATCAAGTATGAGACGGGAGCGCACCTTCTTGTAAAACTAGCGTTCGTAATGGAGATGGCACATTCGTCACGCGGTAACAATCTTTGCATTGTTTAAATGCTGCGCATTAAAATCTTCTTTGGAATGGTACAATAATGAACGTTTTTGGCTGAAGATATTCACAGAGTTCTGACTAACTTTTTGCAACATTTATGAATGCAGATCTCATGAATATTTTATTTTTATTTTATTTTATCAAGCAACATCTCATAATTATTATTTTATTTTAAAATCTTATTTAATTTCTAGTGATCTCCATTTTTTTTTTTATTTTCTCCTGTGTAAATTTACCACAATTTAAACCTAATTATCTTCTATTTTTTGACCTTCAAGGAGGTTGTTTAGTGTTATCGTTCCCATTTAAAATATAGCTTTTGAGCTTTTGTAACTTACCTGCCTAAATATTTTGCTTTAATAAAAACACATAGGCAAGTATTAACTGTAAAAATAAATGCCATTTATTCTGGTATAGAAAATAATAAGAAACAAACTAGAAGGCAGCGCTGGAGACCCTGCTACAAAAAGTGGGACCTTGAGAAGATCATACATTAGTGAGCCCAATCTGGTCTTGGACTCCCAGAGGTCAGGAACAGCAGCAGGTTAGATACATGTCCCAAGTCTGTGGAACTACAACAGGCTGCCTTCTGTCAGACCACATTGAAGCAAGGCAATCACTTCCTGGTCTTCTTGGTAGCCTTCCCTGCAGCCTTCCCTGCAGCCTTCTCTGCAGCCTTCCTTGTCCGCCTGGCTGAAGGCTGTGCCTCTGGAGGTGTACTCATGTCAGGAGGAGGAGAAGGAGGTGGAGGAGAAGAAGAAGGAGGTGGAGGTGGAGAAGAAGGAGGTGGAGGTGGAGAAGAAGGAGGTGGAGGAGAAGAAGAAGGAGGTGCAGGAGGATGGCGGTGGTCGCAAATGATAGTTGTGTCAGTGAGTGTCCCCATCAACCCCTTATTTAAAAGGCTAATGAGCAGGGGCTCACATATTAGGCATTGTTCCATTGGCATCTGGCTCATTTTCACGCCAACTAATGCCGCATAGCCCTCATCAGGGGTTGGTGGCTGCTGGAGGGTGGCATGTGCCTCTTTAATCAGGGCCAGTGCTGCCTGACTCACAGCCCTATCCCTCCTGGTGGAAGGTGGATGGGAGGCACCTGACACCTTGTTCTGCCACTTGGCCCAGCCATATTCTCTCTGCCACTTGGCCCGGCCACCTCCTCTCTGCCACTTGGCCCGGCCACCTCCTCTCTGCCACTCACCCCAGCCTCCTCCTGCCTGACATTTTCCTGCCTTTCATCCTGGCTGACCTCCTCCTGTGTAAAAAAAGGGACATATTTAGAGTTTTGTTTCATCAATCACACACAATGTTCAGCTCATGACTGTTGCAAATAGAATTAAAATAAATTTTAAAGACTCTCATTATGACCCCATCATTTTTCATTCATCTCAAAAACTTTTTGGCCCACTACTGTCTATTGCTATGTAAAACACATTTTCTTGATTGAATAAATTTGTTCCCATCTTAACATCTATTTTACAGCATTAATTTTATCACAATAAATGTTTAGAAAATACTATACCTGGCTCCAGATGGACAGATCTGGGTCTTCATCCAGGATGGAAGGCTCCTCTTGCTCCTGAGAAGGATCATCTTGGCTGGAGGGAAGGCTGGAGGGAAGGCTGGAAAGTGATTCCCTTGCTGTAATGTGGTCATTCAGAAAGGACAATCTGCTGTAGTACCACAAATGTGGGACATATACCTTCCCTGCTGCTGCTCCTGACCTCTGAGAAGCCAGGACCCTATTGCGCTCAGTCCTGTATGTGCCTCTCAAGGTCCCAATTTTTGTATCCAGCTGTTCAATGGTTGCATTGGGCATCCTGGTGTGCACAAATGGGAGCAGGGTCTCCAGCGCTGCTTTCCTTACCCCTTTTTTTTGTGGATAGGGTTTTTTGTCTCCCATAGAGCGGGCAGCTCCCTTAACCTTTCTATAAAATCCGCCAGAAAATCTTTCTCCAGAAAAGCATTCATCCTTTCTGCAAGACAAAACACAAGACAAAATTACAAATGTCAATCACAGTCTAAACTCGAGTAATCTTTATGCCCATATATGCCTCTTCAATCTCTATGCAGTATAGGCCACTGATGTACCAAGTTAAAATCTTACCTTCGGTCTAACGTTCGGCGCTCTTACTCCTTCCTCCACACACAGAACGTAGGTACGTCACATGTGTGTTAGCTTTAAATACACTACGCATGCGTGACACACGTCGCCCGCCCATGACGTTCTTTCACGATGTTTCCCCGCCCCTGCTCTTTCGGCGCGCAGACGACATGGCGGAGTCACAGCAGGTGTCTGGGAATTCCTATAATAACGAGGAGCCAAGCCCGGAGCGTGAAACGTCACGAACAAGGAGGCGATACAAGGCATCTAATATGTCCTTCGCGGAGATGGCGGAGATGGTTGACATATTGAACAATTCTGATTATGATGGCAAGCATGGGCCGTATACCCACCCTAATCTAAGGAAGTTCAAAATCATGAATAAAGTTGTGAAAAGTCTGAAGAGACATTTTGGGGTGAAACGATCAAAGGAGCAGCTTAGAAAGAGGTGGTCTGACCTCAAACTGAGGGAGCCGGAGCAGTTAAGGAGCATTAAGAGAATGCTAGAAAAAGGTAAGTACTTCTCCTGTGTCCCTATTCTTGTATTTCACAACTTGCATGTTGCTCCATGTTGTTGCTTTTTACTATTGTACATTAGAAAATGTAATCTTTAAAAATTTAGTGGGCACAGTAATCGGTCGATACAGACACATCGTTTGCCCACTACATACGATGATTTGTCAATATCCATGTTTTTTCGTTTTTCTTAAAATGTCTGTTTATATTCCATCAATATTATGACATTGTTGTCTAGATGATGTGTTTGTAACTAGAATGAAATGCAAACTTGAATCAATGTAAAGGAGAGGACACTCAGCAAGTGTTTACGCATCTGCACTCACAGGAGCACTATAGTATGGCCCACCAGAACAACCTTTTAGGGTGTCCCCCACAGGTGCTACAGTGAGTACTGGGGGGGGGGAGCCAATGTGAGAAAATTGTCACAAAAAGGTAAGTATTCCAGTTTTTTTTACAATCATGTCTTCAGTTTGGAACTGTGCCAAAACAGACAATTGTACCCCACTTGCAAGCAGGGTTGCCAACTTCCAGTAAATTTACGAACAGTTTGTAAAATCCGTACTTTTTGCATCTGTCCTTGAATGTCCATTACAGACATGTAGGCTGCATGTCTGTAACTGGCATTCATGGACAGATGCAACAATTATGGATTTTAAAAACTGTTTTTAAATTTACAGAAAGTTGGCAACCCTGCTTGCAAGCAATGTATCATATTCCTATTTATGACTTCAAATATGTGTGTGCTAAGTGTACCATTTGTTTCATTCTCATAGGGGAGAGAAGACTGGGAGGACACCACTCCTCGGAGCCCAGGAACCCCACACCTCCTAAAGAACCCCAACCTCACCAACAAGGCCAACCTGAGGATGTGGAGGAAGTAGAAGTGGATAAAGGAGAGGTGGAGGAAGGAGAAGTGGAGGAAGGAGAGGTGGATGACGTGGTGGAACTTGTCACTACAAAAGGTCAGTGTCTGTCACCACAGCTTCAGGTAAGAGATGTAGGCATGCAGATTTTTACTTCTATTATATATTTTAGGGGATGAACATGTTGAAGAAAGACCTCGACTCTCCAGTGATAGTGCAAAAAGAATCATCCAACAAATAATGGATTGTAGTAGTGAACTGGACATCATGAAGAAAAGGATGAATGCTATGGAGCATACATTTAAGGACATCATTGATGTGTTGGGGCGAATAAAATAAAACCCCCCTTTTTTTTATAATTTTTTTCTAAACTTTTTTAGCACTTTTTCTAAAAGACAAAATTTGAAGATGCACAGAGTGGGTCAACATGTGCTATCTGCCATCACAGGATCTCCATGTACGTGTTTTGTGAGTGCAACCCCTTCTTCACAACTCAAGTAGGTGAAAGGAAGAAGGGGTTGCACCCCCAAAACACGTGATTGATCCCCGATGATGGCGGATAGCACGTGTTGACAATAGGGATGAGGAAGTAAATAACCTATTTTACCCTAAAAAAAATTGTGTGCATCTTCAAATTTTGTCTTGTTCAGGGGTGACAACACCCCATCTTATGAAGGGCAGATAGATATTTTTAGAAAAATTGAATGTCTGAGATATTGCCTAGAGGTTTACATTGTTGTATTTTGAGGTATGTTTATGAGAGTTTTTGTAATTTCATAAAAAAAAAAAAAAAGGCAGTTTCTGTCAAAACAAAAAAATGTGTTTAAAAAAAGTAGACACACAAAAAATGTTCTAAAGACCATGTGTGATTGTGCACAGAGTAAAAAACATGGAAATACAAAAAAGTGTGGCTTCTATTTTTCAAATCCACTATAACCTTTTTTGGGTTTATTTTTGTTGTTACCAGTGAAATGTTTGGTCTTTACTAAGGAAAATACAATTGGCAGTACAAGTACACTTTGAAAAACTAGGAGACAGCTGAAATAAAAACAAACAAAATATACAAAATTCAAGTTCAGCAATTTATTTTTATTTTTTGGGTTAATACTAAAAATTATGAAACATTGGCTGGCATTGGAATGGCCCCCCTACCCATGAAATAGTCTACATAGTTCTGGCGGACTGCATGGGCACTTTGGGGGGGCAAGCCAGCACGGACATGTTCTAGGCCTGGCAGGGCATTGTCTGCTGCAAGTCCGGCCTCGGGTCCAACTGTGGCCATATAAGTTGGCGATTGTTTTCGCAAAAAATTGTGGAGAACACAGCAACAAAAGACAATATGGTTGAGTTTGTACTCCGCCATGTGAATTGTTGTTAAAAATAGGTGGAACCGGCTGGCCATTATCCCGAAGGCATTCTCCACAATTCTTTGGGCTCTGGCCAGCCGGTAGTTGAACACCCTCCTCTCCGGGGTGAGGGTCCTCTGGGGGAAAGGCCTCATTAGATGCGGTCACAGACCAAAGGCTTCATCAGCCAAAAACACAAAGGGGAGTCCTTCCACATTCCCTGCATCCGGTGGCAATGCAAGGTCATCACACTGGAGACGAAGAGCAAACTCCGTCTGGGCGAAGGGTCCCCCATCCGACATCCGGCCATTCTTCCCCACATCCACATAGAGGAATTCATACTGTGCTGAAACCACCGCCATCAGCACAATGCTATGAAACCCCTTGTAGTTGTAGAAAAAGGAGCCCGAACGGGGTGGTGGCACAATGAGGACGTGCTTCCCGTCAATGGCTCCACCGCAGTTGGGGAAGTCCCACTGCGTAGCAAACTCCGATGCCACAGTCTGCCGTTCCTGTGGCGTGGAAGGAAGCTGGGGAATCAAACAAGATACAAAAATATTAGTACTTTTGCAAATAACAATGCAAAGAGATTATACAAAAACATTCTTGGCCAACATCAGTATAACATTTATTTTAAGGATTATTTAAAATTAAAACTATAAAGCACAAATATCACATTCCTCACCCCCCTCTGATAGCTCATTGTTTTTATTTGGGGGGGGCTAGATGAGTTTGGGACCCCCCCAAACAAATAATTTTGGAAAATGTATACTTTATAAACCATTTGAGGGGGGGGGGGCACTACAATGGAGCTGACAAAATACATTGTTAACAGACTAGGCTAGGTGTGTTTGGGCCCAGGATAGCATGCTGGAGAGGTAAGTGAAGGGAAATATGCATGTAGGCCAAAAAAGGGCCTAAAAAAATTACAGCATGCATGGGGACAAAGGGGACATTCACAGCATATTACAATCATGGTAATTAGGGAAGGATGAAAGAAATACAATACATTATCATACATTAAATACATAGAATGTGATGTTAAATGAGAAAACTTACCCTAATATAGTCCTCCTGCAGGACTTGGATGATGGCAGAACAGGTGTCTGGGATTATGAGGCCCAGAGCCTGGGGAGAGATGCCTGTCGTGAACTTCAGGTCCTGCAGACTTCTCCCAGTCGCCAGGTAGCGTAACGTGGCAATGAGCCTCTGCTCAGCTGTGATGGCTTCCCGCATAACGGTGTCCTGCCTGGTGATATAGGGGGACACCAAAGCCAACAGATGCTGAAGAAACGGGGTCAGACATCCTAAGAAAATTCCTGTAGTCATCAGGATTATTTTCCTGGATCTCCCGCAGCAGAGGCATGTGAGAGAATTGGTCCCGCTAGAGCAACCATAGACTCGTCTTGGTCCAAGACAGAACAACAGAAACACAAAGACGATGCACAACACGATCTCTACGACGAAAACGTATCCGCAACATGGCTAGAAAATGGTCGTCTGATCAGAATGAACTAAACAGAACGCACTGAAGTACAGCAAGGCCTATGAAGAACGACCTGAAAATTAGAAACAAGTGGACAAGAATGCACTGAAAAACAGATACGACCTGACCTCACGCCCTGAAAGACAAGATACGAACCCACAAGCACCAACTGAACCGCAGAAATCGATCTGAAAGCACAAAGTCTGAAAAGCGCAAATTGTCTCTTCCCAAACTTTTACTAACACGCGGTAACACGAGATTAGCAAAAGCAGCCCAAGGGGTGGCGCCATGAGAATGGAACTTCCCCTTTATACTGCCATCGTACGTGTTGTACGTCACCGCGTTTTAGACCAACGAGATTTTGGATTGACAGTGTGTATGCAAGGAAAGCTTGAAGAGATTCTCGGTCGTGTGTACGAGGCTTTAGAGTTAAACATGTGCCATGGTGCTAGAATTATTGCTTTCACTCTGACGTATGGTGCTCACCTTACATGTGTGGCGCAATCACTGTTTACATATGCATGCTGGAACTTTGTGTGTGTTTGCATTTGTGCATAAACACAGACAGGGGAGGGCTGGCGGCCTTAGGCCTGGGGGGCAAGTCCAGTCAAGTGGCCCATTGAACCACCGAATCAGCTCACCATCCATTGCCCACCTGGTTTTTCAATGCAGCCTCACCAGTGCCCATCAGAGCAGCCAACTCCAGTGCCCATCAATGCAGCCTGATCACTGGGGCAGGTTACATGGGGTGTATGGGGGGGAGATGGGGGGTCAGCTAGGGGTGTCAGGGTCTCTCACCTCAGCGATCTCAGCTCAGCAGGTCCTTGCATGCCACGGTCTCCTGGGGGGGTAACGCTCCTGATCCTGGGGTCAAGTTGCAGACAGCGCCCAGCCCTGCAGCCCTGCGTCCCGACTCCCTGGCACGCCCTGCCTCTGCCTGCTTCCAAGAATCCGGTCCCAGAGAGTTGTAGTTTCCTCTGCGCTGCTGTGTTTTCCACCCAACAGAAGCTTGAGTGCGGACTACAACTCCCGGAATGCAACAGCTAGTGGTCTGCCGCCATGGCCATGCCCCCAAACCGACTTCGTAGACCAGAATAAAAAAGAAAATGGTAGCGGGCAGTGGCTGCCGGCCATTTTGAACATAAGTTAGGGCAGTCTGGGAGGCAATTGCCACCCTGCCCCCTGGCCCAGCCCTCCCCTGAACACAGAGGGATGGTGAAAAAAGGAAGAGGGGGTTTGTCAAGAAGTATCACTCTAGTATGTATATTTGGGTAGAAGGGATAGTAATGTATGACTGTGACTATAGAATTCAATTCCTTTATTACCCAAATAAAAAAACATACACCTAGAATTAGTAAATTACCTCCCTCTCTCCCCCCCCCCTTTTTTCATATACAGAGGGATGGTGTACTTTTAAAAAAAATATATTTTATATAAATTCATTTTTTTACACTTTTTAATTATTATTTTTTCATTTAACTTAATTGCATTTAACTTAATAAATGGGAACAACATCCCCTGTGATAGCTTTGGGCAGTGATAGGTACTCTTTATGGAGAGATCATGTGTCTTTTAGCAGTGCTGGATTAACTCTGTAAAGGCCCCTAGGCAGTCAAAACCTTGGGGCCCCCTCACAGGTTTCTGCAGATTTCTCATGTTCGAGCTCTAGTGGGATAACACTGAATTAAGTGGTATGCACATTGTACAATATATGTACTACTGTACATTACACATACATAGGTTGCACCAAACGTTTTTACAAACCGACAGCTGAAAGAAGATGATCTTTTAAAAGACAATTGTAATGTGAACCTGATTTCTATGGTTTATGTATTTATTGGGTACATTACGTTTATACAATATTTTCTCTATAGAGTCTTAAGTTTATTTTTCATTTTGTTAAGTTGATTTATTTTTTTTATTTTTTGTAAACAATTTAAGAAAGCTCCACTGCAATTTTCTTTTAGGCCCCTTTCACACTGGGGCGGTTTGCAGGCGATATTGCGCTAAAAATAGCGCCTGCAACCGCCCCTAAACAGCGGCTGCTGTTTCTCCAGTGTGAAAGCCAGAGGGTACCTCTAAAGTCCGCCCACAAAAGTCCTACAATCTTTTTTTAATTTATAGTTCATATGGATGTGGTACCCCCCTTAGCCCTCTTTTCTTTTCTTTTTTTATCTGCCATGCAGTCCATTGGCAAGCGTATTTAAAAGACCCACACCAAAGAACAAAGCGGACCTCTCCTTGCTCCTCATCAGCTGGGATCTCCAACCCCACTATACCTTCACTCCTCTCAGAAACCTGCACTGAAAGGAATGAAGGTGTAGAATTAGGTGTGCCACTGCCAAGTACTTGCGGGCAATCTGCTATCGCTACACCAACGTTCGATTGTAGCAGGCAAATTTCCCTACCCCAGTTGCTAAACCGGTGAAAGAAATTCGCTCCCAGCCAACTCCAACTGCTGCCTTTTCAGCTGGTAGACTCTGCCCCCTTTTGTGAGTTTGTGGAATGTGCGGTACCTCAGGCAGGTTCCCAAACACCATTTTTTTTTCAGGGAAGGCGATTTCGGCTCTCTACCGGCATGTGGAAGGCAATGTCTTGGCCTCGCTGGACAGGGCGGTCAGCGGTAAGGTGCATATTACCGCTGACTCATGGTCCAGCAGGCATGGACAGGGACGTAACCTATCTTTCACGGCGCACTGGGTGACTCTGCTGGCAGCTGGGAAGGATGCAGGACAGGGTACAGTCTTGTTGGAGGTTGTTCCCCCACCATGCCTCCAAAATGCTACTAGTGGTGATTCTGCCACACCTCTCTCCTCAACCCCCTCCTCTTCTTCTTCCTCCATGGCCTCTTCCTGTGCTGATTTGTCCTCGGAACCAGCGGTGCTCCGTAGGCGTTCAAGGGGCTACGCGAGCACTAAGGCAAAGAGATGCCATTCGGTGCTTGAGCTGGTGTGCTTAGGGGACAGGAGCCACACTGGGGCAGAGATTCTGTCAGGGGCAGGCTCAGAGGTAGTTGACGCCACGCCAGCTTCAGCCAGGAATGGTGGTTTGCGACAATGGCACAAACCTCCTCTCTGCCCTCTGACAGGGACAACTGACCCATGTGCCCTGTTTGGCTCACGTCCTTAACTTGGTGGTGCAGCAGTTCTTGTGCAGGTACCCGGGCTTACAGGATCTCCTGAGGCAGGCCAGGAAAGTCTGTGTGCATTTCCGCCGGTCATATAATGCCTGTGCTCGGCTGGCTGACCTCCAAAAGGAATACAACCTGCCCAAGAACCGCCTAATCTGTGACAAGCCCACCAGATGGAACTCAATGTTGGCCATGCTGCACACGCAGCAGAGGGCCATTAATGAGTACCTGTGTGACTATGGCACCAGGACAGGGTCAGGGGAGCTTGGCTTTTTTTCGCTACGCCAGTGGCTCATGATCAAGAATGCATGCACTGTAATGTCACCATTTGAGGAGGCCACAAGGATGGTGAGCAGTGACAGTGCATGAATCAGTGATACTGTCCCCCTTGTGTACCTGTTGGAGCACACGCTGCATGGAATAATGGACAGGGTACTTGAGGCACAACAGAGGGAGGAAGAGGAGGACTTCCTTACCTCTCAAGGCCCCCTTTATCCAGACAGTGTTCCTGCGGGCCCGCCAATCACACAGGAAGAGGAGGAGGAGGATTGTGTCAGCATGGAGGAGGAGCCTAGCACTCAGCATCATCAGCAGTCTTCAAGGGATCGTTTACAGTCCCCAGAAACCCATGGACTTGGAGGTGGCTGCGGATCATGTCGTCCTTAGTGACCCAGAGGACTCCGGACCGAGTGCCTCAGCAAACCTATGCTGCACGGCCTTCCTGATCCTGCAAAGCCAGCGAAAGGACCCTCGGATTCGTGTGATCAAGGAGAGGGATCATTACTGGCTGGCAACTAGGCTTGTGCAATTCGTTTCGTAACGAATCAAAATTCGTCCGAATTTAGCAACTTTCGGACATTCGGAAGCATTCGAATTTCCGAACAGAGCAATTACGAATAAAACCGAATCCGAAATAAATTATACCGCAAAATAGCGAATGCCCGAAGGTCTTCGGCATAATTCGTTATGAAAAAAGTTACGAATGTACGAATCCATTCGAAGCACAATAACACTCACTCTGCTCTCTGCTTCTCCCTCACCATGCTGAACTCCCTCTCAAAATGGTGTACAGGGGCGGAGGCTATAGCCGCATGAAAAAACGAAAGTAAAATACGAGATTTCAAATCCATTCGAAGCACAATAACACTCACTCTGCTCTGCTCTCTGCTTCTCCCTCACCGTGCTGAACCCTCTCAAAATGGTGTACAGGGGCGGAGCCTATAGCCGCATGTAAAAAACGAAAGTAAAATACGAGATTTCGAATCGTTACAAATAACCGCTATGTATTTAGAAAAGTACAAATCCATTCGAAGCACATTAGGCATAATAGGCAGCGTCGTTGTGAGAGAGACACGGAAAATTACGAATCAACGAACCCAAAAAAAGTTACGAAAGTAGGAGTTGTGTCCAGAATCAACGAAAAACAACGTACTCTACCGAAAGTACGAATTATAAAGCAACAAAAAATTCAACGAAAAATGTCGCTTGCAAAAATACGAATGAGTCCGAACACGAAAAATCCCATCTAGCAAAATTACGAATGATTACGAATCAACAGGACCGGAAAGAAACAAACCGAAACGGAACGAATTTTTCCGTTGTGCACAAGTCTACTGGCAACCCTTCTTGATCCACGTTACAAGGGTAAGGTTGCGGAACTTATCCTGCCATCGCAGAGGGAGCAGAGGATGAAACATCTTCGGCAGGCTTTGCAGAAAGGTTTGTGCAACGCGTTTCCAGAGCCTGGGAGGTTACAATTTCCTGGTCCTGGTCCTGGACAACGTGCTGCTGAGGCTTCGGTCAGTCACAGAAGGAGCGGTGGAGAAGGTGGCCGTCTGACCGATGCGTTCAGACAATTTTTTAGTCCGCAGCCCCAAGGTCTGATCGGTTCCAGCAACCATCGCCAGCATCTGATTTACATGGTGCAGGAATACCTAGGGGCAAGATCAGACTTGGAGACCTTTCCAACCGACAATCCTCTGGGTTACTGGGACTTGAGGGTGGATCACTGGCCAGAGCTTGCACAGTATGCAATTGAGCTACTGGCCTGTCCTGCATCCAGCCTTTTTTCGGAACGCACATTCAGTGCTGCTGGAGGCTTTGTAACCGATCACAGGGTGCGCCTGTCCACCGACTTGGTCGATCGGCTCACCTTCATAAAAATGAATCAGTCTTGGATCACCAGTTACCAAGCACCTGATGCTGATGTAACCGAATAATTTTTTATGAATGTGAGATCCCTTCAAGACTGCCTATGCTGATGCTGAGTGACTATCCTGTTATGCTGAGCTTGATAGCTTGTAAGGACATTTGGTTCTGGGCACCACCATCAGTGGCTAAGGTCCATATTTTCTGCCCCTGTTTAACAGGGGCGTGTAGTTACAATTTTTGCTGTAATACTTTGCAGCAGGGCTCATTCCTGCGCTCCAACTAGAGTATCTGTGAGGGGTTGCAGTTTTATGGCACCAGCACCAGTGCCTAAGGCCAGATTTTTCTGCCCCTGTTTAACAGGGGCGTGTAATTACGATTCTTGCTGTAATACTTTGCAGCAGGGCTCATTCCTGCGGTCCAACTAGAGTATCTGTGAGGGGTTGCAGTGTTGTGGCACCAGAACCAGTGCCTAAGGCCCAATTTTTCTGCCCCTGTTTAACAGGGGCATGTAATTACAATTCTTGATCTAATATTTCACAGCAAGGCCTGTTCCTGCGCCCACCAAGAGTAACTGTGAGGGCTTACAGTGTTGTGGCAACACCACCACACCACCACCAAAGGCCCAATTTTTCTGACCCTGTTCACCATGGGCATGTAATTACAATTCTTGATCTAATGTTTCACAGCAGGGCCCGTTCCTGCACCCACCAAGAGTAACTGTGAGGGCTTACAGTGTTGTGGCAACACAAACACCTAAGGCCCAAATTTCTGCAGAATATATAGGGCAGGCCCCTACTTTCAGACATCCGACTTACAAACGACTCCTACTTACAAACGGAGGGAGACAACAGGAAGTGAGAGGAAATCTACCCCTAGGAAGGGAAATTCTCTCCTGTAAGAGTTAATATGGGAAAAAGGTGTCTACACTGATGCTTTATCACCAATCCTTGTTTCCCTAATAACCCCAAATTTTCAAAATCCAATTGTCATTGGGACAGAAAGTGAGGTGAAATCTTCTCAACAGGGGCACAGGCAGCAAAACAAATGTTACAGGGGTGATAACCCTTCCCTATGTTTTCCAAAAAGCTTAAAAATAGATTTTTGGCTGGAGCTACACTTAGAAAATGTACCTGTTCCAAATTACAAACAGATTCTACTTAAGAACAAACCTACAGTCCCTGTCTTGTTTGCACCGCCTATATACTGCTGCTCAGAGTATGTAGGGCCTGGGGGCCCCAGCCATTTTATTTTTTTAATTTGGGTGCGGGGTTCCCCTTAATATCCAAAGGGCTAAAGTAATGGGCTGGGGGGAGGGGGGGTACCCATGCCATTTTTCTCAATGATTTTCATCCATATTGCCGGGACCAGACATTACATTAACCACTTAAGGACCAGCCACTGTATATATACGTCAGCAGAAGGGCACCTGGAGGCACAATCACGTACCTGTACGTGGCCCTTTAACTGCTGACGTCGGGGTCGCGCGCGCGCCGCCGGTGGCGCACTCGCGACCCCCCTGCCTTCCCCGTGAGTCGGGTCGTGGGTCCCACGGACTCGATCGCCGTGGGGATCTCCGCGATCGTCTCACGGAGGCATGGAGTGGAGAGATGTGTGTGTAAACACAACATCTCCCCGCTCTGCTACTGACACTGTCAGCGATCTCCGCTCTGTGTAATCAGAGCGGAGATCGGTGACGTGTCACTCGTAGCCACGCCCCCACACAGTAGTAATCACTCCCCTAGGCACACTTAACCCCTCCAGCGCCCCTAGTGGTTAACCCCTTCACTGCCAGTGTAATTTTCACAGTAAACAGTGCATTTTTATTGCACTGATCGCTGTGAAAATGACAATGGTCCCGAAAATGTGTCAAAAGTGTCCGATGTGTCCGCTATAATGTTGCAGTCACAAAAAAAAAAAATCGCTGATCGCCGCCATTACTAGTAAAAAAAAAAAAAATTAATAAAAATGCCATAAAACTACCCCTTATTTTGTAAACGCTATAACTTTTGCGCAAACCAATCAATAAACGCCGATTGCAATTTTTTTTACCAAAAATATGTAGAAGGATACGTATCGGCCTAAACTGAGGGAAAAAAATTTTATATCTTTTTTGGGGATATTTATTGTAGCAAAATGTAAAAAATATTGAATTTTTTTCAAAATTGTTGCTCTATTTTTGTTTATAGCGCAAAAAATAAAAACCGCAGAGGTGATCAAATACCACCAAAAGAAAGCTCTATTTGTGGGAAAAAAAGGACGTAAATTTTGTTTGGGAGCACGACCGTGCAATTGTCAGTTAAAGCGACGCAGTGCCAAATTGTGAAAACACCTCTGGTCATTATGGTCCGTATTGGTCCGGTCCTTAAGTGGTTAAAGCCGCAAGCAGTTTTAAATGACTTTTATTCCTTTAGAAATTTCATTTTGTGCAGGGACAGTTCTAAACACAGGAAACACGTGCCACTTTACAGGCATACTATAGACACCCCCAGGCACGATATTTAAAAGGAATATTTCACTTTTATTTTTTCACTTTAAGCATCATTAAAATCACTGCTCCCGAAAAAAATTACGTTTTTAAAACATTTTTTTTTGCATTGATACATGTCCCTTTAGGACAATAACGTGCATATTAACCTTTAAAATTTGCACTTTTGATTTCTCACGTTCGAGTCTCATAGACTTTAACGGTTTTCGAAAGTTCGCGCAAACTTTCGGTCCGTTTGCATGTTCTGGATGTGAACCGAACCAGGGGGGTGTTCGGCTCATCCCTAGTATTGACCCTTCCATCATGATGATAGCAGTTCACATGGCAGCACATTATGGAAAATACTCATACTTGTAATGGCACATGCTGCTCAGAAAAAATGTCATCTTTTTTTCACTCTTAAAGAGTAGATTCTGGTCCAGAGGGAACGGTTAATTGAAGCTGTGAATTGCTGCATCTATGACCTACATTTCATCCCATCTACAGGTAATGGAACTATGCCCTGGCATGAAGTGCAGCATTTCTGCCATTACCAGCAGAAATAACATCACTGAATGTCACAGGAAACCCCTTTATCTCTTGTGATGGGTCCCTGGGATTTTATCGACTTTCCATAATTCCAATAACATGTCAAAAATGTATCTTGGGAAGAAATAGAGAACCAATCAAAATGCCTCAATTTAGTAATGTAACACTGAGTTTCAGCATGCACAAGTACAGACAATTCTATAATTATACTCTTCTAAGTATTTTTTGAGACGGAAGGATGTTATAATGAGCTTTAAGTGAAATAATTTTGCCTATTATATACTAATACTAAACTATCAGGTAAAACGATATTTTCCACTTTGTACTAAAAATACATATTTCCATATAGAGCTCTCTTTACTATATCTATTTTCTTTCTGAATGATAAAAATATTCAGAACAGTTTAAGAGTTTCTGGCATAAAATAGATGATATGTGACTAATATAATATATAAGTGCTAAAATGTGAAGGTAATCGCCTGGATTTTAGTTCTGGAACCAAAATGTCACCAATCCGAGTGTAGGGAACACGTACGGTATGTTGGAATTTTTTATTTGAGGGATTTTGTTATACAAATTTTATGATCATGAACCTGTATTAAAAATATTTATCCAAACTGAATAAAATATGTAATGAAATAAAAAAACTGAAAATATTCTCTTAATGGTCAGGAATTACACTCTGCTATGCACACTTCATGTATGTGACAGCTCTTGGGCTAGAGACTGGTTGTTGTAGCATTCAGCAGTTCATTGTTGGAGGATAGGGGGCTGTACAGTTGTGTTCTATACCTGAAAGTACCAGGGATTCCATTAGCTCTTCAGCACAGAGAGAAACTGCAGGCAAGAGTGGGGAAGGTAATGGTGTATAAAAATGAATTCAAAACATGTATACAAGGAGAGGATGAGATTTTAAAGGTGCCAACACAAATTAGTTTAAAAATGTATTATTTTATTATTATAAATGTATTTTATTTATTTATGTATTTATTTATTATTATTTTATAATTTTTATTATAAACATTTTAAAATGGTGGAAATTTCATATAAAACCATCATGGAAAATCCATGTGGCTACAGTAAGGATGCAGTAATTTCAGCTCAACATGTTTCGCCAGACTATGGCTTCTTCAGGAGACTTTGCAAATACTGCATACAAAATTACTACAATTAAAGGAGTCGTAAAGGCAGAAGGTTTTTTATCTTAATGCATTACATTAAGATGAAAACCATTCTGTGTGTAGCAGCCATCCCTGCACCCCCCTATTTACTTACCTGAGCCCCATCTCTCTCCAGCAAAGTCAGTCAGCCAATTTATTCAGCCATTATTCATTATTCCTTTCCCCTCTCAGGAAGGTAATATATTGGTTTGTATTCTCCCCTGTGGTTCACTGATATCTCCACAGAATATCCTTCTGGTGTATAATCTATTGCACTGAGTTATCAGAATTATTGTGTTACAACACAGATGAGAGAGCCCCCCAGATGACCCAGTGACATGTGCACCATTAAGGGAGAATATGCTGCAGTTTTTGCAATGGTTAATCTCCTTAAATATATATATATACACAGTATATATATATATATATATATATATATATATATATATATATATACACAGTGGGGCAAAAAAGTATTTAGTCAGCCACCAATTGTGCAAGTTCTCCCACTTAAAAAGATGAGAGAGGCCTGTAATTTTCATCATAGGTATACCTCAACTATGAGAGACAAAATGTGGAAAAAAAAATCCAGACAATCACATTGTCTGATTTGGAAAGAATTTATTTGCAAATTATGGTGGAAAATAAGTATTTGGTCAATATCAAAAGTTCATCTCAATACTTTGTTATATATCCTTTGTTGGCAATGACAGAGGTCAAACGTTTTCTGTAAGTCTTCACAAGGTTGTCACACACTGTTGCTGGTATGTTGGCCCATTCCTCCATGCAGATCTCCTCTAGAGCAGTGATGTTTTGGGGCTGTCGCTGGGCAACACGGACTTTTAACTCCCTCCAAAGGTTTTCTATGGGGTTGAGATCTGGAGACTGGCTAGGCCACTCCAGGACCTTGAAATGCTTCTTACGAAGCCACTCCTTCATTGCCTGAGCGGTGTGTTTGGGATCATTGTCATGCTGAAAGACCCAGCCACGTTTCATCTTCAATGCCCTTGCTGATGGGAGGAGGTTTGCACTCAAAATCTCACGATACATGGCCCCATTCATTCTTTCATGTACACGGATCAATCGTCCTATTCCCTTTGCAGAGAAACAGCCCCAAAGCATAATGTTGCCACCCCCATGCTCCACAGTAGGTATGGTGTTCTTTGGATGCAACTCAGCATTCTCTCTCCTCCAAACACAACGAGTTGTGTTTCTACCAAACAGTTCTACTTTGGTTTCATCTGACCATATGACATTCTCCCAATCCTCTTCTGGATCATCCAAATGCTCTCTAGCAAACGTCAGACGGGCCCGGACATGTACTGGCTTAAGCAGGGGGACACGTCTGGCACTGCAGGATCTGAGTCCCTGGCAGCGTAGTGTGTTACTGATGGTAGCCTTTGTTATGTTGGTCCCAGCTCTCTGCAGGTCATTCACTAGGCCCCCCCCCCGTGTGGTTTTGGGATGCTCACTGTTCTTGTGATTATTTTGACCCCACGGGGTGAGATCTTGCGTGGAGCCCCAGATCGAGGGAGATTATCAATGGTATTGTATGTCTTCTATTTTCTAATTATTGCTCCCACAGTTGATTTCTTCACACCAAGATGCTTGCCTATTGCATATTCAGTCTTCCCAGCCTGGTGCAGGTCTACAATTTTGTTTCTGGTGTCCTTCGACAGCTCTTTGTTCTTCACCATAGTGGAGTTTGGAGTGTCACTGTTTGAGGTTGTGGACAGGTGTCTTTTATACTGATAACAAGTTCAAACAGGTGCCATTAATACAGGTAATGAGTGGAGGACAGAGGAGCCTCTTAAAGAAGAAGATACAGGTCTGTGAGAGACAGAAATCTTGCTTGTTTGTAGGTGACTAAATACTTATTTTCCACCATACGGTAATTTGCAAATAAATTCTTTCCAAATCAGACAATGTGATTGTCTGGATTTGTTTCCACATTTTGTCTCTCATAGTTGAGGTACACCTATGATGACAATTACATGCCTCTCTAATCATATTTGGATTGTCCATTCATTGGTGAAACACTCATCAAAATAGGCACCTCATCCCAAGCAATTTATAGTAAAGGGAAGGTAGGACAAAAGGGATTTTTGTGGTGCATAGATAAATCAATGAGAGAGAGTTTCTAAAAATATATAATTTTTTATTTGGTACAAATTATTACAAGAAATATAAAAACACAGATCCTAAGTATATTCAATACATAGTATGTCATACAGAGATGGTGGTCATAATACACAACGTTTTGGATGGAATATAAGAACTCGCATAGAAACCCCTAATATATAATTTTTTATTTGGTACAAATTATTACAAGAAATATAAAAACACAGATCATAAGTATATTCAATACATAGTATGTCATACAGAGATGGTGGTCATAATACATAACGTTTTGGATGGAATATAAGAACTCGCATAGAAACCCAACTTTTTTCGCTTAAAAAAGCTTCCTCAGGGTTATGCGAAGACCATCAACGTTTGTCAAGTATGACTATACAAAAAAGAAAAAAGAAATACAAAATTATACCTTTGAATAACTAAACAACCATATTTAGACAAATTGAATACAGACAGGATTAGACTGCAGGGTCAGATCCCTCCCTCTGTCACTTACCAAGCCACCTGTACTGTCTGCAGAGCACCACCAAGAAACACAGGATCAAGAACTACGATCAACCCTTATAAAGACAGGCGCGGTTGTGTGACCACAGCGAACAGTAGATAGGGGACCAGCTATATGTCAAAGACAAAGACAAGAGTAAAAAGAAAGAAAGAGAAAAGAAATAGAAATAAAATTGCAGTAAGATTGGTAAACCAATGAGCAAACCACAGAGGACGGAAAAATCCGTCTACTATGAGTTCAGAATGCAATAAATAAGGTTAACTTACATATAGTCAAGTGAACAAAGATATGTTCACTTGCAGATATTGTGAGGCTGTCTGATTGGAGAAAGACCGATTTTTGTTGTGGAAACCACTAAAAGAAACCACAATAGGTTTAGTTTATAGATATGAATAGCATGGCGTGCCTATATCCTCCAAAAATAAGCACACAAAATCAAAAAGTAAAATTCATCAAGAGAAATTGACGGACTGGATGTATTACAGGATGTGTATTGCATTTAAGCAATATTATTATAAATATTTAAAGTTGTTCCATAAAAAAAAAAAAAGGAGACGAAATGAAACATCATGGACAATAGTCTCCATATATATATAGCAAAGTCAATAATGAAGATGGAAACAATAAATAATTAATTAATTACAGGTCCGACAGTCCAAAATAAAGTGGGACAAGAGCCCACTCTAACCAAATAGAAAACATCATATACATTTGGTATGATCCCTTATTAGTAGTGCAGACTAAGAAGTAGGTTATAAACAAAAAAAAGGGGTATATAGAGGAAACCAAAAAAGAAAAACCAGAAAAACCAGAATTTAGCTGATCCTTACCTATCGATGTCCAAGACACCAGCTTAGGCTCCACCAGCCCACACTGCTGCAACCAGCGTGTGAGCAGGTTATATACTGTCCGCCATTGCGGACAGTATATGACATCACCGACCGCAATGCGGGCTAAGAGCGCATGACGTCAGCCCGTAGGACACAACACACGCCGAGGACTGCGGAAACCAGAATGCACCAGGGCATGGGGAGGAGCCGCTCACCGTCACAGCGGGCGGGACAGACGCAAGCGGACACTCCCCATTGGAATGACCAACCAACAGAGGACGTGCGAACACATCCTCCGTTGGGGATGACGAAGGCAGCCTAAGGCGGACAATGTGCCTGTCACCAAGGATGACGCTGCGCTGGAATAGGGTCATCCGTGGAGGAACATAGATGACCCTGGGCGCCCATATGGTCACACCGCACAAATCAAGGGGAAATCATGGCCTGAGCGAGATGGTGGCACACAACAGACAGGGCAGGTGGCTGATGTCAAAAAATGGAGGGATAAGCACAGATACAAATAAACGGGCCCAGCTGGATATCCAGCTCACATGGCCCGATGCTCCAAGGGAGGGAAAAGAGAAGAGACCCATGTCAATCCCTAAACAGTTATATCAGAACTACATGATACAAATATATAGAATGTTACATAATATCAAACAAATAAAACAACACTTATTATAATGCAATAACCTTTAGATGAAAGTTGAAGCTCAAATGTCCATAACATGAAGGGCCACGAGAATATACTCGTGACCCTTGATGCAGAGACATACACCATTTTACAGTGGCAACAGTAGGCAGCTAATTGGGGAAAAAAAATAAAAAATAAAAAAATTATTGGAAAAGAAGGGGGAAAAAACAATGAATATAAAAAAACAGAAAATCCATCCAGGAGATAACGTCAAAGGAATGGTCTAAAACTGAGACTTTCATTAAATCCAGGAAAATGGGTGGCCCTAAGGTCATAGATCCAGCGCGCCTCGAGTTGGAGCAGGGTCCTGTCTACACTGCCCCCCCTCGAGTCGAGCGGGACATGGTCCAGGGCCAAAAACTTGATAACATCAGGATTAAAGTTATGATAGTGACCGACATGCCCACTGATTGCAGTCATTACTTTTCTCTTCAAAATGGGTCTCATATGGTCCCTTATTCTCTTAAAGAAAGGTCTTTTAGTTTTCCCAACATAGTACCCACCGCATTGACACTGAGCCAGATAGATCACCCCCACTGTTTGGCAGGTGACTACAACTCGGGTAGAGTGCCAATTGCCATTGGGTAATTTGAACTTAGTTTTGGTGTCTACAAAGCGACAAACGTCGCAATGACCACAAGGCGATGTGCCTCCAGTAGATATATTTTTGGAGACTGAAGAGGTCTGAAAATGACTATGAACAAGGCGGTCTCTCAAAGAGGGAACCCGTCTAAAAGTAATCTCTGGGTGTTTTTTAACATATTTATTTACAGTTGAATCTGCTAGTAATAAGGGCCAGAATTTTTGTAAGATGTTTCTCATTTCTTTATGTTGGGAAGCGTACCTAGTAATTAGTCTGACCGTGTCAGTGGTTGCAGAGTTTTTAGAAGAAAAGAGGAGAGCGCTTCTTTTTTGGGTCTTTACCCGATTAAAGGCTCGTTTTAGACATTTATGGCTATAGCCTCTAGCTTTTAGTCTTCGATAGAGATCTTTTGAAGTGTCTCTAAAATCCGCATCCTTACTGCAGTTACGCCTAAGTCGAAGATATTGACTATAGGGAATGCTCTGCAGAAGGGGTGCTGGATGTGCACTGCTGGCATGAAGGATGGTGTTTCCAGCGGTGGGTTTCCTGTATAGACATGAGTTAATTAGCCCTGTGTCATCGATAGAGATATTGAGATCCAAGAAACTAATAGTAGTTTGACTGTAATTAATTGTAAATTTTAAATTAAAGTCATTGATAGACAAAAGATCAAAAAACTGCTGCAGTTGAATTTCATCGCCTGACCAAAAAATCAATAGGTCATCTATGTACCTATACCAGGAGATGATATGGTCCAGGAAGGGAGCAAGGTCATCTCTAGAAAAGACCTGTCGTTCCCACCCCCCCAGGTACAGGTTGGCATACGATGGGGCACACTTGGTCCCCATCGCAACCCCCTGCACCTGGAGGTAGTGGGAAGATCCAAAAAGAAAAACGTTATGTTTCAAAATATAGCTTAATAGCTCCAAAACAAAATCGTTGTATACCCGTGAAGAGGGGCCTCTCTCAGAGAGGTGACCCTCTATAACCTCCAAACCCCTAGCATGTGGTATGGTGTTATAGAGGCTCTCAACATCGAGAGAAACGAGCCAAGTGTTGGCCGGAAGCTGTATACCTTCTATTGTTCTTAATAAGTCGATGGTATCTTTGACATACGATGAAAGCGAGGTAACATGAGGAGATAGATAACTGTCAATTAAAGAGCTAGCGTTTTCAGTGAGACTGGAACAGCCAGAAATAATAGGCCGTCCTGGCGGATTAGTTAATGATTTATGTGTCTTTGGCAAAGCATAAAACGTCGGAGTCCTTGGATTCTTAATATCAAGGAATTTCCATGTATCCTGATCTATAATGCCCCGCTGAAAGGCTTTGAGGATAATGGAGCGATACTTGGCATGATAATTTTCCAAAACAGTTTTAGAAATTGGTCTATACCATTCAGAGTTAGACAAAATCTTCATACACATGATCTCATAGTTTTCCACATCCATGATAACAAGATTGCCGCCTTTATCTGCGGGTTTTATTATTATCTTGGAATTACTTTGTAGAGATTTAATAGCCACTTTTTGTGATGTAGTTAAATTTGAAGCTGCTGGAGAAACAAAGTTCATTTCTTGAATACTATTTGAAACCTGTTGAACAAAGGCCCAAATATTGGGATTGGTGTTCAACAGGGGAAAATTTCGAGATTTAGATCTGAAAGATTGAGGAGGGGGGAAGGACATGCCAGCGATAGATAAACCCGGTACATCACTCCACCAGGAATCATCATCGGGGACATGGCCCTCCTCCCAAAGATCAATCAGGTCTAGCATTGCATTATGTTCAGTGATCTTTAATTTAGTATTGATATCTATGTCACATATAGATGGTTCAACTGGAGGTTTATCATAGATCACTCTATATATAAGGCGACGCGCGAACAAATGCACATCTTTAATAAAATGAAATTTATCAACATTAGAATCTGGACAAAAGGTCAATCCTAATTTCAAAATTTGAATCTCACTTCCAGATAGGTTATAGCTGGACAGGTTGACTATGGATAATTCAAGACCACTATCCACCTGTTTGGCAAGATTAGATGAATTGCTTAAACAGGAAGGGGAATCTATTCTTTCCCTAAAAAAATGGGTGCAATCCTAGTGTCGGATGGTAAAAGTGTCCCCGATGGTGATACCATTATGTCAGTGTTACTCACCTTAGGAGTTGCACCAAGATGCATGGGTGACGCTGTAATAGATGTGTCGCGTGCGGTAGAAACAATCGCGTGCGATGCTGTGAGTTGAGGGCCACGAGGTGCGCCAGAAGAGGGGTGCAACAAAGTGGAAAGGTGAGAAGAAATCAATTTAGGTTGGGTGTCGGATGGTCGACGTGATAAAGGGGTGCCGAGTTGGTGTCGTAGTGATTCGGTTGATGCTGCATCCGAATTGCCTTTACGCTTTTTGGGCAATCTGTCCCCAGACAGATCACGATAAATCGTGGATTGGCTAGAAGATAAAGAAGAGTTAGTAGAAAGATTTGATGCATTTTCATCTTTTTTCGCATTTCTATAACTATTAGATCTGAATGGTTTCTGATTGGAATTGACATTCCATTTATAGGCAAAATTGTTTGTATAAGCATTTTTGTCATGTATAAATTTATCCTCTTTTGTCCTAATGATGTCTATCGTGTAGGATTCTATATGTTCTTTAAGGGCTTGTTCTTTTTTCTTAAATCTTGTACTGGTCATGACCAGACTATAATCATCATACCATTTGGAAACAGAGGCATCCAATGCAGTTAACTCCTGCTCGTATTGGGTGCATAAAATGGTCATCATGCCTTTCGAA
Source organism: Rana muscosa (assembly GCA_029206835.1). Lineage (NCBI taxonomy): Eukaryota > Metazoa > Chordata > Amphibia > Anura > Ranidae > Rana > Rana muscosa. The sequence continues at coordinate 1,086,203,773 of CM055122.1, read as the reverse complement.
CAGGTTTGTAGGTTTGCTTCCCATTGTGTTTTAAGAAGATCCCCTACCTTCCTGAGGTTTGGAAAGATCTGAACCCTCAAGCCCCAGGGTACTATATCATTTTCATTATATTTTTCAAAATATCGTTTGTGCCAAAAAATTCTAACTTTTTTCTCCAGTATCCTCTGAAGTCTGAGAAACGCTTGATCTAAATCTCTATCAGAGATATTGCCAGATTTACTGTTTAGTTGTACCTTATTCATGAGTCCCTCCCATGCTTCGCCACTGAAGGACGGCCATAGTGAAAAAAAAAAAAAAAGGAAGGGTTTCTATGCGAGTTCTTATATTCCATCCAAAACGTTATGTATTATGACCACCATCTCTGTATGACATACTATGTATTGAATATACTTAGGATCTGTGTTTTTATATTTCTTGTAATAATTTGTACCAAATAAAAAATTATATTTCTTTCTCGTACATCACGGGACACAGAGCGACATAGTCATTACTAATGGGTTATATAGTTACCGTCAGGTGCTGGCACTGGCAACTTCCAAAACCGGAAGTACCCTCCCCTATATAAGCCCCTCCCATCCGGGAGCACCTCAGTTTTTTGCCAGTGTCTAAGGTGTTGGCCAAGAAGAAACATGTGTTTTTCACTGAGCTTGCGTACAGGTTCTTTTGGGCCTCAGTAAGCTATTCCGGATCCGACCAAAAAAGCTTCATAGCTAAACGGTCGGTACCCGGGCCTTGCAGAGAAGAGCAAGGTTCTGCCTGTAATGCTTCTCTTAGGAGAGCTGGACCCTGGGATCCAGAGCTCTGGTCATACCCACGACCAAGATGTTTTCTGTGCAGGGTGCTATACAGGTCCAGGGGAGTGGAATCCTTGGGAACCCGGTCCCTGAAGGTTTGATTACAATGCCTGCCGTGATAGGTGAAGTTTGGGCTTTTGTGGACCAAACAAAGTCCTGCGGCGGGGAACAGGTAAGTGGGGGCCCCCAGGAACTTGGTTCTATTGGGGGACCCCCAAGCCTAATTTGTCTTTCTGTCTGTTACCTAACGGTATTCCCGCTAATATCTGTGCATGCCTGTAACTACTAAAAAAATGTAATAATTTTTAATGGTGGTCAAGAAAAAAAAAAAAAAAAAAGAATGTTTTTTTATATATGTTTAGTATATTAAACTGCGGTACCTGTGTTTGTCCACTAGAGGCCGCTGTGGAATGTTTTTCTTGTCATATGGACTAGTTTCTTCTCAGAGAGCAAAGTCCAGGCAGCTGGTGAGTTCTCCTACAGGAAACTGTTTCCTCTGCCATGTTGCAGTGTTCGTCTATCCCCCGGCCTGCGGCAAAGGGGGCCCTGGCTCCTGTCCCTGGTTTCCATGTTTGAAAATTAGCGCCGAGGCGCACGTGGCCGCGCGCGTGCGCGTGCACGCGCCTCTATATATAGAGGTGGCCGGAAAAAGGGGCGGGGCCTGGGGGATGACGCTCTGTGCGCGCCGCAGCGCTTCTGCGCATGTGCGGGCGTCCCAGCAGGTTTTAAAAAGCCACATTATTGCAGTAAGCTGGCTATGAAGTACAGAGACAGAGCTGACAACATTTAAAGGCATACAGCAAGCGGTTGATACAGGCATCCCCTAGAAAGGCACATTAGTAGACACCAACTGTTTATTATAGCAGCATTTATGCTAGACTATTATCAGTAACTGGTGTATTTTCGGCTGGAATACCTCAGCTTTGTGGCTTAGGAATATGCCGTCTAAAAACTCCGGGACTAGAAATTCCAGGAGGAATAGGGGGTCTCCATCGGGCTCTGAGGATCTTGGGCATGCTTTGGCTGCACCAGTCTCCCCTGAAGAATCAGAGGTTAGTGACCGTAGGGCACCCCCAGGAGTACCTGGTACTGTGGCTGTCCCCAGTTCACCTGCTCCTGTGTATGTAACAGAGGAGGTTTTTTCCTCAGCTCTGGGAGGGCTGGAAGAGAGATTGTCAGCACTAATTGCTGCTTCCCTGTCACAGGAGAAAAGCGCTCGATCTCCGTCTCCTCCCTCAGAGTGCCTGTTAACAGAGCAACAGTCCCATACAGAGGTCGACCTACCTGAGGGGGATCAGGATGAGGTTGATTCGGTTGTAGAGGAATCAACAGTGGAGGAGCCGTTCTCAGCATCACATGCTGAGAGGTTATGGGTTCAGTCCCTGACTAATATGGTCCGATCAGCATTTAAAATGCCACTTGCGGAGCCATCCTCCTCTTCTGTCTCCTCGTTGGGATCGCTAAAAGCTCCTCAGACTGTTTGTTCTTTCCCGATCCATCCTTTATTGGAGGGGCTCATTTACCAGGATTGGGAGCATCCTGACAAAATATTTACTCCCCCCAAGAGATTTCCGGTGGTCTATCCTATGGAGGATAAGTTCGTCAGAAAATGGAAGGTCCCTACAGTGGACGCAGCCATCTCTTGTGTGAATAAATCACTGACATGTCCGGTGGAAAATGTCCAAATGTTCAAGGACCCAATAGATAAAAAATTGGAGTCCTTATTGAAATCTGCTTTTTCTACAGCAGGATTGGTGACACAACCAGCAGTGGCAGCTATAGGGGTCTGCCAAGCAGTGAAGGATCAGTTGAAACAGGTCTTAAGGGACGTGCCAGATCAGCAGGCTCTTGCTCTAGCTGATCTACCTAGAGCCTTATGCTTTGCGGTGGACGCTATAAAGGATTCAATCCATCAGGCCTCCCGCCTTACGCTGTCTGTAGTACATATGCGCAGGCTTCTATGGCTCAAAAACTGGTCTGCTGAAGCTCCCTGTAAAAAATTGCTGGTCAGCTTCCCATTTCATGGGGAGCGTTTATTCGGGGAAGACCTGGACAAGTATATCCAGAGAATTTCCAGCGGTAAAAGTACACTCTTGCCGGTCAAAAATAGAGTTAGAGGTCCCTCTTTTAAGAGGCCGGCTTCTCCAGTCCCTAGGACATCGGCTGTGAAACAGTTCCGACGGCCTCCCCGGTCAAATCCCGGAGGTAAAAATCAGGGACAGTTGCAGGGTAACAAGAAGCCCTGGAGCAGGAGAGGTACAAAACCTCCCCCAAAGTCAAATGCATGAAGGGTTGCCCCCACCCAATCGGGTGGGGGGAAGACTTCAGTTGTTCACAGAAACCTGGCGGGACACGATCCGAGACAGATGGGTGCTCTCCGCAGTAAATCTGGGATACAAATTGGAGTTAAAAAACTCCCCTCCTTCCCGCTTTATAAGGTCGAACGTGCCAAGGGATCCCCAGAAGAGAGGATCCCTCCTGTTGGCACTGGAACAATTATTGCTTCAAGCAGTAATTATAGAGGTCCCCCTGGAAGAATGGGGGTTCGGGTTTTACTCAAACCTCTTTACAGTTCCGAAGCCAAACGGGGACGTGAGGCCCATATTAAATCTAAAAGGGCTAAACAAATTCCTGCATATCAGGACTTTCCGGATGGAGTCGATCCGATCGGTAGCCACTGCCCTACAAGGGGAGGAATGGTTAGCCTCGATCGACATCAAAGATGCGTATTTGCACATCCCCATCTTTCCAGCCCACCAAAAATTTCTACGCTTTGCGATAGAAGGGCGCCATTTTCAGTTCAGAGCCTTACCCTTCGGTCTGGCCACAGCACCAAGAGTGTTCACAAAAATTCTGGCCCCATTATTGGCCAATCTAAGAACACGAGGTGTAACGATAATGGCATATCTAGACGACTTGTTGCTGATAGACCACTCAGTGGAAAAACTAGAAGTGGTTGTTCACGAGACAATCAAGTATCTGGAATATCACGGTTGGATTATCAACCGAGACAAGTCAGCCCTAAAACCAGTCAAAAGTCTGGAATACTTGGGGCTAAGGCTGGATTCAGACCAGAGAAAAATTTTCTTGCCTCAAGAAAAGGGGTCGTCTTTGAGAGATTTGATCCACTTAGTGGGTTCAAAAAGACAGCCATCCATACGCCTGTGCATGAGGCTGCTGGGAAAAATGGTGGCATCATTCGAAGCAGTACCCTACGGTCAATTCCATTCAAGGAAGTTGCAAAGGGCCATACTGTCAGCCTGGAACAAAAAAGTTCAGGCTCTGGACGTACCAATGTCCTTGTCCCCTTCCGTTCGCAGAAGCCTCCGTTGGTGGTTGGTTCCCCGGAATCTGGAAAGAGGGAAATCCTTCAGTCCGATTTCCTGGAAGGTGGTCACTACAGATGCCAGCCTTTTAGGCTGGGGAGCAGTACTGGAGCAATGGTCTCTCCAGGGCAGATGGTCGGATGCGGAAAAGGCCCTGCCCATCAATCTCTTAGAGATACGAGCAGCCCGGTATGCCCTAGTAGCATGGACATCCAAACTCCAAGGGTCCCCTGTCAGAGTTCAGTCAGACAATGCCACAGCAGTGGCATATATCAATCGTCAGGGGGGCACCAGGAGTCGTGCAGCCCAAAGGGAAGTAAATTACATCCTGAGATGGGCAGAAAGATATGTCCCAGCCATATCTGCGGTATTCATTCCAGGGGTGGAGAATTGGAAGGCGGACTTTCTAAGTCGCCAACAATTATGCCCAGGGGAATGGTCCCTTCATCCCGAGGTTTTCCGGACAATATGTCAGCGGTGGGGAACACCGGATGTAGATCTGCTAGCATCCAGGTTCAACACGAAAGTGGACAGGTTTGTCTCTTGGACAAGGGATCCCCTAGCGTGCGGCTCGGATGCCCTAGTGTTCCCTTGGGATCAGTTCAAGCTGATATATGCATTCCCACCGCCACAATTGTTACCTCGATTACTCCGCAGAATCAGGGTAGAAAAGAAACCAGTGATTCTGGTGGCTCCAGCGTGGCCCCGAAGAGCATGGTACGCGGAGATCGTAAAAATGTCTGTGGGGAGTCCTTGGACCCTCCCACATCGTCCGGACCTGCTTTCGCAGGGACCGATATACCACCCTTCCTTACCAGCCCTAGGTTTGACGGCCTGGCTATTGAAGCCCACATTCTAAAAAAGAGAGGGCTCTCTAATGCTGTGGTGTCTACCATGATCAATGCCAGGAAACCGGTATCCAGGCAGATCTACTATAGAATCTGGAAGGCGTACATCGCCTGGTGTGAAGCCAAGAAATGGCATCCACGTAAATACGTAATAGGTAGAATTCTGGACTTCCTACAATGGGCTGTAGATAGGAAGCTTGCCTTGAGTACTATCAAAGGTCAGATTTCGGCCTTGTCAATATTTTTTCAAAGGCCCTTGGCTTCGCATTCACTAGTCAAAGCCTTTATACAAGGAGTGATGCGTATTAGTCCTCCGGTTTATATTCCCATATGTCCATGGGATCTAAACTTGGTTCTGTCGGTTCTACAGAAACAACCATTTGAACCATTACAGCATATTTCCTTAGTGCTTCTCACCAGGAAATTGATTTTTCTAGTAGCCATTTGTTCGGCTAAAAGAGTATCGGAATTAGCAGCTATGTCCTGTAAGGAGCCATATCTGGTTATCCATAAGGACAGAGTAGTGTTACGTCCTCATCCAGCCTTTCTTCCTAAGGTGGTATCGAGTTTTCATTTGAACCAAGATGTGGTTCTTCCTTCTTTTTTCCCCAAGCCTACTTCGGTAGAGGAAAAGTTATTGCATTCTTTGGATGTAGTAAGAGCAGTTAAAGCTTATCTAAAAGCCACTGCTCAGATTCGCAGAACGGATACTTTGTTTATTCTGCCGGAAGGCCCCAGAAAGGGTCAGGCAGCGTCAAAATCTACTTTAGCCAAGTGGATTCGACAGGTCATAATACAAGCCTATAGCTTGAGAAGTAGACCGCCTCCGTTCAAAGTTAGGGCGCACTCCACGAGAGCAGTTGGAACTTCATGGGCAGTGCATCACCAGGCCTCCCTGGCTCAAGTCTGTAAGGCCGCAACATGGTCTTCAGTACACACGTTTACTAGGTTCTACCAGGTGGACGTTAGAAGTCAGGAGGATGTCGCCTTTGGGCGCAGTGTGTTGCAGGCCGCAAAAGATCCTCATGTCTGATAGCGCTCAGCTTATATATGGTGTATCCCCCCCCTCATTTGGCATTGCTTTAGGACATCCCATTAGTAATGACTATGTCGCTCTGTGTCCCGTGATGTACGAGAAAGAAAATAGGATTTTTATAACAGCTTACCTGTAAAATCCTTTTCTTGGAGTACATCACGGGACACAGAGCTCCCGCCCCTCTTTGGGGACACTTATTGCTTTGCTACAAAACTGAGGTGCTCCCGGATGGGAGGGGCTTATATAGGGGAGGGTACTTCCGGTTTTGGAAGTTGCCAGTGCCAGCACCTGACGGTAACTATATAACCCATTAGTAATGACTATGTCGCTCTGTGTCCCGTGATGTACTCCAAGAAAAGGATTTTACAGGTAAGCTGTTATAAAAATCCTATTATTTTTAGAAACTCTCTCTCATTGATTTATCTATGCACCACAAAAATCCCTTTTGTCCTACCTTCCCTTTACTATGCCTCTCTAATGTTTTTAAGTGGGAGAATTTGCACAATTGGTGGCTGACTAAATACTTTTTTGCCCCACTGTATATATATATATATATATATATATATATATATATATGTGTGTGTGTGTGTAAATACATATTGGATGGAATGTAGTTGCTTTTTTGGCTAGTGTGTTGTTTTTTAATTCTAGTGATTTTGTATGCAGTATTTGTAAAGTCTCCAGAAGAAGCCATAGTCTGGCGAAACATGTTGAGCTGAAGTTACTGCATCTTTACTGTAGTCATATGGATGTGTGATGGTTTTATATGAAATTTCTGTCATTTTAAAAAGATTTGGATATTTTTATACTAACTTGTGTTGGCACCTTTAAAATCCCATCCTCTCCTTCTATACATGTTTTGAATTCCTTGTAAGGGATGTGGTGCATGGGACTCTCAGACACCAGACAATCTCCTATGTGTATATAAATTAATGAATGTGCTCAAGTTCACAATTGTATTAATTACCATCCTCACTGAATAATAGAAATGTAGTTGGTAGGATATAAGGTAATTATTAGTACAGGTGGTATTATCACACTACAATATTTTTAAAGGTAAAAAACGGAGCACTGTTTTGGCATATCTCAATCCCTCTCTATGCTACCTCTGAAGGAGGAGTGTAAAGTCAGGACTGTGAGTATGTAAATGAGGTTGAGGAGTGGAGAATATGGAGAAAGAGACATCACCTTTATTTTCTACTCTCCCTCTACTGAGATAATGATGTTGTGCTGTACCAATTTCCTTCAGCCAGAAGGCTGAGAGCTAAAGCCAAGCAATTCCATAGACATTTGTATGCATAGTGCTGATAACCCTGGGAGTTGTAGTTTAGAAAGGCAGCCATTTAATGGGAAAAATAGTCTCCTTACACTACAGATCCCAATCTGCACCGTGAAGAAGGAGGAGAGATGATTTTTATTACACTGTCCGGGAAAGTTCTTCCTCTTGGCTCTGAGGAAGTTAAAGAGTTAGTGGGAGTCCATAGCTTCGCCAGCAGAGATCCACCAGTGGAGATCCACGTCTGAGACTGGGAGTGAGGACACCCATCTGCAGCGCAGCACCGCTCACATCACATGCACCAGGGAAACTGGAGCATCTACTCACACTCTGCTTCCCACCACTGATCACTGGAGGCCTTCGGAGGGAGACCAAGGGCGCCTCTCCATCTACAGCGAAAGGTCTCCACAGCATCCCAGGGATCGGTGAGCAGGCTATTTGCCCATTGCTGATACTACTAGCAGGAACTGAGCCACTGAGAGTAGGACACCAAGTTTTCTTATTCTATACTGCACCCATACTGCACTTATTCCAATCTTTGACTGCACCCATACCAACCCTATACTGCATCTGAACCACATCTACCTTGCACTTGTGTTGAGACTATGGCATACCTGCATGCAGGTTAACTGGGACTGTTGTTAGGTGCAAAGACCCTCTTAGAGGGCCCCAACAATAGCCAGCAGAAGAACATCTCAAAAGACTGCCCTTTTCTGTAATAATTCTCCTGCAAGCCCCCTTTGTCCCCCTGCCCCCTTCGCCACCATCCTCCTTTTAATTTGGACAGTGCATACCCAGTCGGACTAGCATCGCTGCCTTTATTGCGCCCTGGTTGGTATAGATCTAGCAATCAGTAGATTAAACTTTACTACTGCTCACTGCTGCATTTGAGGTGGCCTTGCTACTGTATATGCTGATCTGGATGCCAAATGTCATCTTAGCCCCTACTGTTAAACACTTTGTATGCTAAATTGTGTTATTACCATTATTAATCAATTGTGTGCTTGCCTAGTTACCAGCCATATTGGGTGACAATATATTAGGTTTGCCTTTATTACCTGGTCAGACTGGACTAACTACAACCCAGCCAAAAACTAAATTTAGGCAATAGACCTTGGTTAGGACAGGGTGCTACATACTTAATATTTGGGACTATGTGCATTGTAACCTATGATCTGTTGCTTTGTACCTGCATTTGTGTTCAATTTATATTTGTATACATATTTGAAAACTTGTCACTATGTCAAAATGTACAGATTTGAAAAGTCATTTTATAATAAAATTTAAAAAAGCATCTTATGATCCCAGTAATTGCTTAGTCTATAGGTACAGTATATTTAAAACCTTTCACTTGAAAAATATGATGTTATGCTGCTTACATGAATGTGTGGACTTTTATGTTCTATTGGATATGCGTAAGATATGTGTCTTATTTCCATTCAAGTATTTTCTTAATTAGAAAAAGAATACAGCCATTAAAGATGAAGCTAGACCAGAATAATCTCAACTTCGAACACAAGAGAATAAGTTACCACTTTCTATATCTCCGTTTGTTGTTTCTTTTTGTAGCAGACTGTCATTGCCAAGTTGCTGTTTACTTGCTGACTCAAGGTTTTTAGAGCAGCAGACTGAAGACGAAAACATACTTTTTACTGTGAAAACAATATTTCTATCTGATACTTTGATCCCAAGACTTGTTTTCAAGTAGAGATGATCCTAAAAAAAACAAGACTTTAATACATCTATGCAGCTTCTTTTCGGGATATTATTTATCTTTATAACATACAAATACAGTAGCTCACAAAAGTGAGTACACCCCTCACATTTTTGTAAATATTTTATTATATTTCATGTGACAACACTGAAGAAAGGACACTTTGCTACAATGTAAAGTAGTGAGTGTACAGTTTGTATAACAGTATACATTTTCTGTCCCCTCAATATAACTCAACACACAGGGTCAAGTGCCCCCCCCCCTGGCAGGGCTGGTGCTACCTATAGGCAAGTGTGCATATCAATCGGGGGCGCCGCACTGCATGTCCCAGGGCCTGGAGTCAATTATTTATCTCCTCTCCTCCTCTCCTCAGACTGCTGGCTGTGTGTGCTCTGCCTAGACATGTGTGAAAGGCCCAGCGCTCCCTTCCAGATAGGGGCCCCGAGAACACCCAACGCATAGGGCCCCAGCCTTATCTGAGCTGCTTGGCATGTGCAGTAGTTGTTGGAGCCTTCCATCTGCCTTTTCTGGGGTTAGTTAACCATTTAATTCACTTTAATGTCATCTGAAGATTGCAATATAGAAATTCATTGGAGGGGAGTTCTCCATACAAATGATTGTGTATGTATGGGGGGTGTAATGTATCTGGGTGTAATATGTGTGTATGGGGATGTAATTCATCTGGGAGTGTGGGGGATGTAATGTATATGTACTTTGTCTGCAGTCTCTGACCATCTCCTGTATTATGTCTGCAGTCTCTGACCGTGATCACATTGTCGAAAAGGGGCGGAGCATGGGTGACCATAAAATGATGCCCCCCCTGAAAAAAGAACCATGTCCTGTGGTCTGATGAGACCAAGATAAAATTATTTAGTTCAGATGGTGTCAAGCGTGTGTGGCGGCAACCAGGTGAGGAGTACAAAGACAAGTGTGTCTTGCCTACAGTCAAGCATGGTGGTCGGAGTGTTATGGTCTGGGGCTGCATGAGTGCTGCCGGCACTGGGGAGCTACAGTTCATTGAGGAAACCATGAACGCCAATATGTACTGCGACATACTGAAGCAGAGCATGATCCCCCTCCCTTCGGAGACTGGGCTGCAGGGCAGTATTCCAACATGATAACGACCCCAAACAAACCTCCAAGATGATCACTGCCTTGCTAAAGAAGCTGAGGGTAAAGGTGATGGACTGGCCAAGCATTTCTCCAGACCTAAACCCTATTGAGCATCTGTGGGGCATCCTCAAATGGAGGGTGGAGGAGCGCAAGGTCTCTAACATCCACCGTGATGTTGTCATGGAGGAGTGGAAGAGGACTCCCGTGGCAACCTGTGAAGCTCTGGTGAACTCCATGCCCATGAGGGTTAAGGCAGTGCTGGAAAATAATGGTGTCCGCACAAAATATTGACACTTTGGGCCCAATTTGGACACTTTCACTTAGGGGTGTACTCACTTTTGTTGCCAGCGGTTTAGACATTAATGGCTGTGTGTTGAGTTATTTTGAGGGGACAGCAAATTTACACTATTATACAAGCTGAAAAGATAGAATAAAATGTTTACAAACATATGGGGGTGTACGTACTTTTGGGAGATACTGTATGTTAGTATTCCTACATTGCAAGGTACCTGGGTGATGTAGCAAAGAAATCATACAAAAAAAAAGATCTATATGTCACAGTGCCAACTTGAGGTCAAATTATATAAACAATGGGGTCTTTGGTCTTTAAAAATTTAGCAGCAATTCATTATTATCGCCACTAAACAGCTTCCGGACACTCACTGGCATGTTTTAAAGTGTAAACAAGCCAACGGTCATCCGGGGTGATGATATTACCAAATATGGTTATCATTTGTTGACATTCATCAGCTGACCATGAACTGTCATTTTAGGAGTATCGGTGGCAGAGGACCACCAGGGGTGGTTGTGTTAGTGTCTGCAGGATGTCTGGGCATCACTCATTGTGATTGACAATGGATCTACATTGATGGACAACATGACTGATGTTGGATTTACTGTACATTGTGGGATTTTTGCCTTGTTTTTTTAAATACAAGATTTTTTTCTATGGTGTGTTCGTTATTTCCAATTTTTATTTTTTAGTGAATGAGTAACATGGGTTACATTGTACTCCTTAGGCTGGGTTCACACTAGTGCGACACGACATCTGTCCTACTTTGGATCCGACTTTGCCCTGCGACATGAAGCCGACATATGTCCGACTTTCAATGAACGGGGATCCGACTTGGATCCCCGCCAATATCAGGCACTGTGTTTGGTATGAATCTTGAGGGGGAACTCCAGGCCAAATTTTAAATAAAAAAAACGGCGTGGGTTCCCCTCCAGAGGCATACCAGGCCCTTGGGTCTGGTCTGGATTTGAACGGGCGCCCCTACGCCGAAAAAACAGCGTGGGGGTCCCCCCAAAATCCAAACCAGACCCTTATCCGAGCACACAACCTGGCAGGCCGCAGGGGAAGAGGGGGGGACGAGGGAGCGGCCCCCCTCCCTCCTGAACCATACCAGGCCGCATGCCCTCAACATGGGGGGGTTTGGTGCTCTGGGGCAGGGGGGCGACCTGCGGCCCCCCCACCCCAGAGCACCCTGCCCCCATGTTGATGAGGACAGGGCCTCTTCCCGACAACCCTGGCCGTTGGTTGTCGGGGTCTGCGGGCGGGGGGCTTATCGGAATCCGGGAGCCCCCTTCAATAAGGGGGCCCCCGGATCCCGGCCCCCCCACCCTATGTGAATGAGTATGGGGTACATCGTACCCCTACCCATTCACCTGGTGGAAAAAAATTGCAATAAAAAAACCACACAGCTTTTTAAAGTATTTTATTGCACAGCTCCGGGGGTCTTCTTCCGACTTCGGGGGTCTCCGGTGTCGTCGCCGCGCTCTCTGGTTCTTTCTTCCGCCGGGCCTCCGCTAATTTCTTTTTAGCTCTTTTGCTAACGGAGGCCCGTCGCCTTCTTCTTCTCCCGCTCTCCGGTTCTTTCTTCTGCCGGCCCCTCCACTAACTTCTTTAGCTCTTTCGCTAGTGGAGGGGCGCGGTCTTCCCGTCGGCGCCGTCGGCGTCTTCTTCCCTCTTCTCCTTCTCGATGTTGACGCGTCGCTTCCTCCCGCTGTAATACTGGCTCTCCGCTCCGCATTAATATAGGCTTCTCATGACGTCACAGTCACATGTTCCCATGACGTCACAGTCACATGCTCCGGGGCCATGTGCCCCGGAACATGTGACTGTGACGTCATGAGAAGCCTATATTAATGCGGAGCGGAGCGGAGAGCCAGTATTACAGCGGGAGGAAGCGACGCGTCAACATCGAGGAGGAGAAGAGGGAAGAAGACGCCGACGGCGACGACGGGAAGACTCCCCTCCACTAGCGAAAGAGCTACCAAGAAGTTAGTGGAGGGGCCGGCAGAAGGACAACGGAGAGCCGGACGAGACGACGCAGAAGACCGGGCCTCCGTTAGCAAAAGAGCTAAAAAGAAGTTAGCGGAGGCCCGGCGGAAGAAAGAACCGGAGAGCGGCGGCGACGACACCGGAGACCCCCGAAGTCGGAAGAAGACCCCTGGAGCTGTGCAATAAAATACTTTAAAAAGCTGTGTGGTTTTTTTATTGCAATTTTTTTCCACCAGGTGAATGGGTAGGGGTACGATGTACCCCATACTCATTCACATAGGGTGGGGGGGCCGGGATCCGGGGGCCCCCTTATTGAAGGGGGCTCCCGGATTCTGATAAGCCCCCCGCCCGCAGACCCCGACAACCAACGGCCAGGGTTGTCGGGAAGAGGCCCTGTCCTCATCAACATGGGGGCAGGGTGCTCTGGGGTGGGGGGGCCGCAGGTCGCCCCCCTGCCCCAGAGCACCAAACCCCCCATGTTGAGGGCATGCGGCCTGGTACGGTTCAGGAGGGAGGGGGGGCCGCTCTCTCGCCCCCCCCTCTTCCCCTGCGGCCTGCCAGGTTGTGTGCTCGGATAAGGGTCTGGTTTGGATTTTGGGGGGACCCCCACGCCGTTTTTTGGCGTAGGGGCGCCCGTTCAAATCCAGACCAGACCCAAGGGTCTGGTATGCTCCTGGAGGGGGAACCCATGCCGGGTTTTTATTTAAAATTTGGCCTGGAGTTCCCCCTCAAGAGCAGCACAGCACAAGTCGCATGCCAAAGTCGGATCATGCAAGACTGCGGTCCGACTTTGATCCGACTTCAATGATAGTCAATGGGCTGAAGTCGGACCAAAGTCGGACCAAAGTAGTACAGGGAGCATTCTCAAAGTCGGACCGACATGTGTCGGACCAGTTAAGACAGCTCCCATAGGGAAACATTGATTTTCACACGTCATGCGACATGAGCTCCCAATGTCGGAGCGTTTGTCGCCCCAGTGTGAACCAGGCCTTACTCATTAATGCAGGGGGAAGGGTCAGATATCTCGGGGCTCCTTTATTTTAAAGGTGGCTTCATGATTCTTATAAGTCAGGGACAAGGATGTATAGATCAGGCCCTGTAGGGATTAGATCCTTATCCCCATCAATGTAAGGACAAGGTGCCTTTTCAGGAGGACCCACTTAGCAAGGCATTTTCCAATTTTGGGTCTGTAGCTTTGTATGTTTCAGGAAGGGGGAAGGATTCCAGGCTCATTTTCCCGGCCAGCTAGTCTGCATCTTCAAATAAGGATCTAGCATAGGTGTGCATACCCTTTTGTATTAGGGTGTGCATCCCAAAGCTCAAGTACACATGCATGCGTGTGTATGTATGTGCTCAGCCCAGCTTTCCTTCTCCTGGTAAGCTGAAGTCAGTCCCACACTACAGGCTGTTTTTTCTTGTGCATCTTTTGCCTCTCCTGCCCGCTCCAGCTACTGGTGTCTTGTGTTGTAAAGTCAAATAAGGCATGCTGGGGAAGGGGGTGGGTATAGTGTAGTTCCCATTGGCTGAGGAGGCAGCAGAGATGTGCAGCAACTATAGCTTTTTACGGACACTGCATGGTTGGCAACCTTGGTGATTAGGGTGTGGCCAGGCACATCTGACACACCCCTGCCCATGCCTATGGAATCTAGCATGGAATTTTGTGGGAAAGCCCATGAATTTAGTTTTTTATGTGGGGTCCCTCTTAACATTTTGAGGGTGATACTGATGATAATCGAGTCTGTGGAACCCCAAGCTCAATTGGGAAAAATGGGGATTTGTATGGACCACAATGTCATCTTTCTTCAAAATGTACAGGTTAGTAACAATACGATCAGATTTAGAGCTGACATTTTTCATATATAGCACTACCCTCATAGGAGCCGCTAAAAAGATGCCCAGGGTTTATTTTCCCAACAGTTTCCCCACATCCAGGCACATGGTCACAGTTACTCTTCGGCTCAATGAACTGTCCCGGGATTTTCTTTCTTTTTCGTACATCACGGGACACAGAGCGACTTAGTCATTACTAATGGGTTATATAGATTACCTTCAGGTGTTGGCACTGGCCAATTCCAAACCGGAAGTACCCTCCCCTATATAAGCCCCTCCCATCCGGGAGCACCTCAGTTTTTTGCCAGTGTCTAAGGTGTTGGCCAAAGAGTAACATGTGTTTTCACTGGGCTTGCGTACAGGTTCTTTTGGGCCTTAGTAAGCTGTTCCGGATCCCACCAAAAAAGCTTCATAGCTAAACGGTCGGTACCCGGGCCTTGCAGCAGAAGAGCAAGGTTTTGCCTGTAATGCCTCTCTTAGGAGGGCTGGACCCTGGGATCCAGAGCTCTGGTCATACCCACGACCAAGATGTTGTCTGTGCAGGGTGCTATACAGGTCCAGGGGAGTGGAATCCTTGGGAACCCGGTCCCTGAAGGTTTAATTACAATGCCTGCCGTGATAGGTGAAGTTTGGACTTCTGTGGACCAAACAAAGTCCTGCGGCGGGGATCAGGTAAGTGGGGGCCCCCAGGAACTTGGTTCTATTGGGGGACCCCCAAGCCTAATTTGTCTTTCTGTCTGTTACCTAACGGTATTCCCGCTAAATATCTGTGTTTGCCTGTAACTACTGAAAATGTAAAATTTTAATAGTAGTCAAGAAAAAAAAAAAAAAGGGGGGACCGCGGTACCTGTGTTAAACCACTAGAGGCCGCTGTAGTCCATTTTTCTTGTCATGTGGATCTTTGGTTTTTTCAAGTCAAAAGATCCAGGCAGTTGGTAAGTTTCTCTGTGGGAATCCACTTCCTCTGCCCTGTTGCTGCTCTCATCCACCGCACAGGCCCTCCGGCAAAAAGGGCCCTGGCTCCTAGTCCCTGTTTGATTTCGAAAAGGGCACCAATGGCGCACGGGCGCGCGCGCGGGCGCGTGCACGCGCCTCCTATGAAAAAAAAGGGGCGGGGCGGGTGGATGACGCTCGATGCGCGCCACGGCGCTTCTGCGCATGTGCAGGCGTCCCAGCATGGTTAAAAGACACAGTACAAGTGTCAGCTGGATGCAAACAGAGCTAGCAACAAACAGTGGCACACAGAGGCGGTTGATGCAGGCATCCCCATAGAAAGGCACTTTAGTGGACACCAGCTGGTATATAGCAGCAACTGTGTTAGACTATTACCAGCAAAAATTGGTGTATGACGACGGGAATACCTCAGCTTTGTGCTTAAAGGATATGTCGTCCAGACGCTCCGGAAATAGGTCTTCCAGGAAGCCAAAGGGGTCTCCATCGGGCTCTGAGGATATTGGGCATGCTTGTACTGCACCAATCTCCCCTGAGAATTCAGAGGTCAGTAGCCGTAGAAACCCCGCAGGAATGCCTGGTGCTGCGGCTGTCCCCAGTCCACCTGCTCCTGTATATATAACAGAGGAGGTTTTATCCTCAACTCTGGGAGGATTGGAAGAGAGATTAACAGCATTGATCGCTGCTTCCCTGTCACAGGAAAAGCGCGTCCGATCTCCGTCTCCTCCTTCAGAGTGCCTGTTAGTGGAGGAACAGCCCCACACAGAGATCGACCTACCTGAAGGGGATCAGGATGAGGTTGATTCAGTTATGGAGGAATCAACAGTGGAAGAACCTTTCTCAGCATCTCAGGCTGAAAGATTATGGGTTCAGTCTCTGACTAACATGGTCCGATCAGCATTTAAAATGCCTCTGGCGGAACCACCATCCACTACGGTTTCCTCGCTGGGGTCGCTAAAAGCTCCCCAGGCTGTCTGTTCCTTCCCAATCCACCCTTTATTAGAGGGGCTTATTTACCAGGATTGGGAGCATCCTGATAAAATATTTGCTCCCCCCAAGAGATTTCCGGTGATCTATCCCATGGAGGATAAGTTCATAAGAAAATGGAGGGTCCCTACAGTGGACGCAGCCATCTCTTCTGTTAACAAATCACTGACATGTCCAGTAGATAATGTTCCAATGTTCAAAGACCCAATAGATAAAAAATTGGAGTCTTTACTAAAATCTGCTTTCTCTACAGCAAGCATGGTGACACAACCTGCGGTAGCAGCGATTGGAGTCTGCCAAGCAGTGAAAGATCAGTTGAAACAAGTCTTAAGGGACTTACCAGATCAGCAGGCTCTTGCCCTAGCTGACCTGCCTAGAGCCTTGTGTTTTGCGGTGGACGCCATAAAGGATACAATCCAACAGGCCTCCCGCTTTACGCTGTCTATAGTACATATGCGTAGGCTTCTGTGGCTCAAAAACTGGTCTGCTGAAGCTCCCTGTAAAAAACTGCTGGTTAGCTTCCCATTTCATGGAGAACGCTTATTTGGAGAAGATCTGGACAAATATATCCAGAAAATTTCTGCCGGTAAAAGTTCACTCTTACCGGTTAAGAACAAGGGTAGAAGTCCTTCTTTTAAGAGGCCTACTTCTCCAGTCCCGGGCACATCGGCTGTGAAGCAGTTCCGACGGCCTCCGCGGTCAAATTCAGGGGGCAGAAATCAGGGACAATCACAGGGTAACAAGAAGCCCTGGATCAAGAGAGGTACAAAACCTCCCCCCAAGGCATGAAGCGTTGCCCCACTCAATCGGGTGGGGGGAAGACTTCAGTTGTTCACAGAGACCTGGCGGGACACCATCAGAGACAGATGGGTGCTCTCCACAGTAAGTCTGGGATACAAGCTGGAGTTAAAAGGCACTCCTCCTGCCCAATTTATGAGGTCAAACGTGCCAAGAGATCCCCAGAAGAGAGGATCCCTCCTTCTGGCACTAGAACAACTATTGCTCCAAGGTGTAATCATGAAGGTTCCCCTGGAAGAAAGCGCATTCGGCTTTTACTCGAACCTTTTCACAGTCCCCAAACCAAATGGGGACGTGAGGCCCATATTAAATCTAAAAGGGCTAAACAAGTTCCTAAATATCAGGACTTTTCGGATGGAGTCGATCCGATCGGTGGCCACCGCCCTACAAGGGCAGGAATGGTTAGCCTCGATCGACATAAAGGATGCTTATCTGCATATTCCCATCTTTCCGGCCCACCAGAAATTTCTACGCTTTGCAGTAGAAGGGCGCCATTTTCAGTTCAGAGCCTTGCCTTTCGGTCTGGCCACAGCACCACGAGTGTTCACAAAAATTCTGGCCCCATTATTGGCCAATCTAAGAACACAGGGTGTAACGATAATGGCATATCTAGACGACCTGCTACTAATAGACCACTCAGTGGAAAAGCTGGAAGTAGCTATTCACAAGACAATCAAGTATCTGGAATATCACGGTTGGATTATCAACCGGGACAAGTCAGCTCTAAGACCAGTCAAAAGTCTGGAATACTTAGGGCTAAGGCTGGATTCAAATCAGAGAAAGATTTTCTTACCTCCAGAGAAGGTGTCGTCTTTAAAAGATTTGACCCACTTAGTGGGTACAAAAAGAAAACCATCCATACGCCTCTGCATGAGGCTGCTGGGAAAAATGGTGGCTTCATTCGAAGCGGTACCCTACGGTCAATTCCATTCAAGGAATTTGCAAAGGGCCATACTGTCAGCCTGGAACAAAAAAGTTCAGGCTTTAGACTTACCAATGTCCCTGTCCCCTTCCGTTCGCAAGAGCCTCCATTGGTGGTTGGTGCCCCAGAATCTGGAAAAAGGGAAACCCTTCAGTCCGGTTTCTTGGAAGGTAGTCACTACAGATGCCAGCCTCATAGGCTGGGGGGCAGTACTGGAGCAATGGTCTCTCCAGGGCAAGTGGTCAGAAGCAGAAAAGGCCCTGCCCATCAATCTCTTAGAGATACGAGCAGCCCGGTATGCCCTAGTAGCATGGACATCCAAACTCCAAGGGTCCCCTGTCAGAATTCAATCAGACAATGCCACAGCAGTGGCATATATCAATCACCAGGGTGGCACCAGGAGTCGTGCAGACCAGAGGGAAGCAAATTGCATCCTGGAGTGGGCAGAAAAATATGTCCCAGCCATATCCGCGGTTTTCATCCCAGGAGTGGAAAATTGGAGAGCGGACTTTTTAAGTCGCCAACAATTATGCCCGGGGGAATGGTCTCTTCACCCCGAGGTTTTCCAGGCAATATGCCAGCGGTGGGGAACACCGGATGTAGATCTGCTAGCATCCAGATTCAACGCAAAGGTGGACAGATTTGTGTCTCGCACAAGGGATCCTCTAGCTTGCGGCTCGGATGCCCTAGTGTTCCCTTGGGATCAGTTCAAGCTGATATATGCATTCCCACCGCCACAATTGTTACCGTGATTACTCCGCAGAATCAGGGTAGAAAAGAAACCAGTGATTCTGGTGGCTCCAGCGTGGCCCCGAAGGGCATGGTACGCGGAGATTGTAAAAATGTCAGTGAGGAGTCCTTGGACCCTCCCACATCGTCCGGACCTGCTGTCGCAGGGACCGATATATCACCCTTCCTTACCAGCCCTAGGTTTGACGGCCTGGCTATTGAAGCCCACATTCTGAAAAAGAGAGGGCTCTCTAATTCTGTGGTATCTACCATGATCAATGCCAGGAAGCCGGTATCCAGGCAGATCTATTATAGGATCTGGAAAGCATACATTAAGTGGTGTGAGGCCAAGAAATGGCATCCACGTAAGTACGTGATAGGGAGGATTTTGGACTTCCTACAGTGGGCTGTAGATAGGAAGCTGGCCTTGAGTACTATCAAGGGTCAGATTTCGGCCTTGTCAATATTTTTTCAAAGGCCCTTGGCTTCGCATTCACTAGTCAAAGCTTTCATACAAGGAGTGATGCGTATTAGCCCTCCGGTTAGTATTCCCATACGTCCTTGGGACTTAAACCTGGTTCTGTCAGTTCTACAGAAACAACCGTTTGAACCATTGCAACACATTTCCTTGGTTCTTCTCACCAGGAAATTGATTTTCTTAGTAGCCGTTTGTTCGGCTAAAAGAGTATCGGAATTAGCCGCCTTGTCCTGTAAGGAGCCATATCTGGTTGTCCATAAGGACAGAGTAGTATTACGTCCTCATCCAGCCTTTCTTCCTAAGGTGGTATCGAGGTTTCATTTGAACCAAGATGTGGTTCTTCCTTCCTTTTTCCCCAAACCTAGCTCGGTAGAGGAAAAGTTATTACATTCCTTGGATGTAGTAAGAGCAGTTAAAGCTTATCTAAAAGCCACTGCTCAGATTCGCAGAACGGATACTTTGTTTATTCTGCCGGAAGGCCCTAAAAAGGGTCAGGCAGCATCAAAATCCACTTTAGCCAAGTGGATTCGACAGGTCATAATACAAGCCTATGGCTTGAGAAAGAGACCGCCTCCGTTCAAAGTTAGGGCGCACTCCACAAGAGCAGTTGGAACTTCATGGGCAGTGCATCACCAGGCCTCCCTGGCTCAAGTATGTAAGGCCGCAACATGGTCTTCGGTACACACGTTTACTAGATTCTACCAGGTAGACGTTAGAAGTCAGGAGGATGTCGCCTTTGGGCGCAGTGTGTTGCAGGCCGCAAAAGATCCTCATGCCTGATGGCGCCCAGCTTATGTATCCCTCCCCTCATTTGGCATTGCTTTGGGACGTCCCATTAGTAATGACTAAGTCGCTCTGTGTCCCGTGATGTACGAAAAAGAAAAAGGGATTTTTATAACAGCTTACCTGTAAAATCCTTTTCTTGGAGTACATCACGGGACACAGAGCTCCCACCCCTCTTTTTGGGACACTTATTGCTTGGCTACAAAACTGAGGTGCTCCCGGATGGGAGGGGCTTATATAGGGGAGGGTACTTCCGGTTTGGAATTGGCCAGTGCCAACACCTGAAGGTAATCTATATAACCCATTAGTAATGACTAAGTCGCTCTGTGTCCCGTGATGTACTCCAAGAAAAGGATTTTACAGGTAAGCTGTTATAAAAATCCCTTTTTTTGGTGTTTTTATTTTTGGGTAACTTGGATAGGGTTAGGGAATTGAGTGGAATACCCCAAAAACTATGTACGAATGGGAGGACACTTATCTTCTATAGAACTATGAGCCTGTAGCAAGTTTGAGGATTGTAATCTTCCTCTGGTAAACAGCCCAAGCAAAGTCCTTTCACTGGGAATTAAATAGACTAAGCTCCTCTGGACACCGGGCCCTTTGTCCCCTTTACACGCACACAGCTGACTCTTACCCAGGAGGGAAGGGCCTCAGCTCAAAGTCCCTTGGATCTTTTTTACCAGTCTGTACTTACAAATGTCTTTGGAAAACTGGTTGCCTCCTTCCAATATTGATGCAACACTTTCTCCCTGTGATACAAAACTTGATCCTCAGATGCCAATCCCTCAGTCAGCTTTCTGCAGTTTTCAGCAGCTGTGCACATGTGCTAGAAGAAAGAGCGAGGTCACCCACCTGAGGCCTTGACACCCCACAGGTACATGGAAGAATGGCCTAAGGAGACAAGCGATCTCTTTCCAATGATAAAGACCAGGATTCTCTGTGTCTCAGTGTATTTTTACAGACTCCCAACAGCCATCTGGGCCACCCTCCCAGGGATTGGCCAGGGCTGTATAAATATTCATACTGGCCATTTGCCTTGCTTCACACTTATGTTCCAGAACAACCCACGGTTCTCCAGAAAGTAGAGAGAGCAATCAAACCTAAAGCAGGTGAAACACTGAACAGATCAGAATAATCAACACAATCACGCGGGATACAGGGAGCCAAAACTAAATTTGCCTAAAAACAAACTGCAGCTTCATTGGATACACTGTGAGCCATAACTAAGTTTACCTAATCCTAGCACCTATCTAGGAGGGTGTTACATGTATAACCCCTACTACATCAACCAGCTTGAGCAGATCAAGTTGAATAAACAGTACTTAGCAGTGGCGGCTGGTGCTCCATTTTTAGGGGTGGGGTGGAATAAGCGTTCAGGTGGTATGTTTGGGGTTTGCAGATTTTCTTATGTGTTTGACGAATGTTCAGTGAAGCAAATTTTGCCTGGTTCACTCATCACTAT
Source organism: Rana muscosa (assembly GCA_029206835.1). Lineage (NCBI taxonomy): Eukaryota > Metazoa > Chordata > Amphibia > Anura > Ranidae > Rana > Rana muscosa. Next base: position 1,086,182,445 of record CM055122.1, on the reverse strand, counting down.
TCCTTAATAGCCACAAAGGATTTAAATCCACTGTGTATGCACCCAGTGTCTTTACAAACCAATATATTAGATATTGGTCACTTCATCACTGTGCTGCAAATAGCCTACGCAGATGGCAGAGCTGTGGATGTAGCCTAGCATTTTTACCCACTACAGGCTACCTGCAGAAATCGAAAGGAGAGGTACAAGACTAGTCATCCTGCGCAAGCAGGAAGAGCAGCTGTGACTGATTTTGATTATAGAAAGCTCCTGCACTGGACTAATGCACAGATCTGGAAAAAAATCCCACAAAGCACACCAAGATTTAAGTAACAAGTAACAATACATGTATAACTCCAAAAACTGGAGTTATACTTTTAAAAACAATTATATGCAGTTTTAAATGGAACTATGTTATGTACCTGATTTTTTCTTGATATCAACCTGTTGCAATCCCCTGTATAACAGCATTCAGACTGAGAGAAAGGAGGTATCATTACTTAGGGCTAATCAGTCTCTGCAGCTGTGCACATGTACTAGATCAAGGAGCAAGGTACATGCTGGCAGGAGGAGTGAGAAGAGTTATAACATCATTATTATGCCTTCATTGTCCAATCAGCAGGCTGTGGACATTTTCTTGACCAAGCTGTGATGCCAATATAGTGGAGGTCAGGAAACTGGCTGTGCTGTTTGGCATATAGTCACACACAGTATTTTCCATAGTTCAAAGATATTATTAGCTACAGTACTTCTGGTTCAGAATTTTCTGCGATCTAATGGTCCTCCACCCTGCTTACCCCTGTTCTCAGCTTGTTCCCTGCTGACCTTCAATCCTTTACCCTGCTCCTGTACACTGCCCTGCTCCCTCCTGTCCTCTGCCCTGTTGACCCCTGTACACTGTCCAAAAAAACAATAGTCTCTGTACACTGCCCTACAAACCGCTGACCCTATCCTCTGCCCTGCTGATGCCCTGTAAACTTCCCTGTTGTCCTGCCATCCTCTGCCCCCCTGACATTTTTTACTGTACCCCAACATCAGACAGGTTAGGTCCGGCCCTGTAAAGTACAATCTTTTTATTCAGCAGCTCCAAGATACATGAAACATTTACATGTAATTTTTTTTAAAAAACAATATTTTTTTAGTAATGATTCTTTATGCAAACTAATCATATAGTTGCTAGCACCCTTCTAGATAGGTGCTAGTGTGAAGGAATGTGATGAGCATAATGTTTAACTAGAAAATGTCTATTCTCTATGCATCTTTACTATACTATGAAGTCTATATTGCTTTCTCATGTACACCACTGCTGTAATTCTTCCTTACTCAAAATCAGTTTATAATAACAACCCCTCCCATCGAAAGGACTGGAGAAGACAGAAAATGGCGAATGGCCCCTGCTCCCACACACCTTTGGAATGCGGATATGAAGATAGGACCAGAGGACAGCCCAGCTTAATCATCACGTTTCTGTACCCTTTTGTATTGTAGCCAATGAGATGTGTTTATTAGTGTCACAATTAACATAGTAGTGACGTATCATGCTGTGTGTAAAAACTTAGTACTGCCTAGAATAAATTATTAGATACAGAAGTAACGGACCTGAACGGATGTGTCAGTCTCTGCTTCCAAGTTGCATGCAATGATATCTAAACTTTACAATTCGGAACAGCAGTAGAATCCATATTAACCCCTTTGTGGTTAAACGACCATTACAAATGACGCCCAACATAGGGGCTCCAGGTTTTTGACCGAAGGAAGACCGCAATCTAAGGGCTAAGTTGCCAATCGGGACTGACCGAATACAGTGACTTGCGCACCCCTGGGGTACGGTGAGTACTTATATACTTACCCCTGTACAAATTCGTTCTGTCTCGGTTGGCGGCTGGCTTTGTCGGCTTCTGGAGGCAAACTAAGAGGCAGGTACTTTGTATATCTCGCCTGGGGCTGTTTTAACGAACCTGCTATTGGATCTCTACTGACTGTATTTGTTTGGTGTTTGCATTTGTTCAGTGTCTGTTGTCCTGGGCATGGCGGCTCCTTGGTAGATTGAACGGTTGTTGCAATTAGTGCCCTGACTCAGGTGAGCTGTTGGCCCCATGGGAAGACGGGACGTGTCCAGAGGCGAGCTGTCTGCCCCTCTAAAGGACGGTGTAGAATTGCAACAAAGGTCACTCAGGGGTTACGGTGTACCATGTTCAGAAATGGTTAACCCCTGAGGGCGTGGTTCAGCTGCTGAGGTTTTGCGGTGCTTAGGGGCTGCAGGTGTGGTTATGTCCTGTTCTCAGTGTGTTTGTGGAAAGTAAAAGAAAGCGGCTACCTGAAGGAACAATTGGGTCACAAGTCGCTGTTCCCCTTCACCCCTGATGTGTTAGTTTTGAGATTAAACGTTCATTACCCAGTGAAAGAGGGGATAGGAAAAAAGCTTGTTAGTATCCCCACACAACGATACGAGCCCCCACTCTCGAGAAAGAGAAAGGGAGGGGGAGGATGGGTTAGGATATCTCATGGACACATTCCTGTGAGAAATGGTGTTTAATAAATGTTAACCCTTGCTAGATATGAAATCATCAGTGTAGCATACGATGAGATGTAAGGAATCAGCAAGGAAATGGTTAAAGAACTTGAAAGTGACATGCACTAGAAGCGGAAGATTTGAAAAATTAACAAGATTTGTTGGATGTGAAATAAGAACATTGCAAGCGTTGTTGTAGCAAAAGTTTGTGAATTGGAAGACTGCCAGATAAGTGGCACATGTTGATAAGACGGAACAGAAAGTAATTCTATGTGATAAAAGCTTATTGCAAGTGCCAGAATCTTGGTTTCGTGCTGCTAAAACATTGCATGAAGAAGCGAAGAAAGATGGCGATTGTATTGTATATGTGTACTACAGAACTGATAATGTGTGTGTCCGAAACTCCCCCTTACGGGATTTGGAACAAAGGAGGGGAGGGACATTCCTGCCCTTCCCGGCTCGAGACAACCCACTCTGCACCTCCTCCCGGCAGCCATCTTAGTGCACCCATGCCCTCACTTCCTGCCCAGTACACTTCCTGCAAGTGGTCATCTTGGTACACCCAGAAGGCCCAACCAAGGCCTCTACCCAGTTCTCCCTGTTTTAAACCAGGATGGTTCCTACCACACTCCTGTCTTCCCCAATACGGAAGTGCCATATATTAATGATGAAGAAGCATCCGAGTGGGAAGACCACCAGCAAGCAGCAAGGCCCCCCCGCTGATTTAACCCCCAATCCAGCTCCAGACTCACAGTTCAGAGAGAATCTCGAACGTATGCTGGCAACCATAAAGAACAGTGCCCCTTGTCAGCCCCCGCCCCAACAACAATCTCCGTTGCCAGAAGGGGCACCGATGATGTGTGTCTCTTTTACCCCATCACAAGCAGCGGCTTTAGTGACAAGTCTGCCTGACCCAGAGAAACAACCGATGCCCTTCTACCGCAGGATGGTGCAGATACAAGAAACGTATTCAGCTGCTTGGAGAGATTTGATCAGCTTATGCCAAATTAAAGCAGGACATGTCTTTTGGCCGGTCATGCAGGCGGCCTTCAATGATGCCTGCTTAACAAGTGCCACTTCCTATTCTTCGAGTGTGGAGTTCTGCGCCCAACTCCACGAATGGGCAAACCCCTGTCACCCCTTATGGCAGTGTTCTCTACGTGTCCCATGAATTTGCTTGGAGCTGATGTGCTGTCCAGACTACAGGCCTCAATCATTTTCACGCCTGAAGGAGGAGTGAAGCTACATATTCCCCTATCATTGGAAGACTCATCTGCTTTGTGTTCTCTGCCTCTCATGATGATACTTCATGAAGCGATAACTCCAAGTTACATTCCACAGGAAGTACTTGACAGAATTCCTGCATGCCTATGGTCCATGGGACCGGAAGACATCGGTCACCTGAAAGTGCCACCAGTTTTAGTCAAGCTCAAAGAGGGAGCATCATTGCCCCGGAAACCACAATACCCCTTGAAGCCTGCTCAATCCGCAGCCATCTCGAGACAGGTCGAGACACTTGTGTCCAATGGAGCTCTGATACCCTGTACTTCGGAATCCAATACACCCTTGTTCCCAGTGAAGAAAGGAACCCTAAGAGGAGAACCAAAAAAAAAAATACAGAATGGTCCAAGACCTCCGAGCAGTTAACGAAGCCACAGTGTTGGACACCCCAATTGTGCCAAATCCACATACCTTATTATCAGGTATACCTCCAACGGCTGAGTACTTCACTGTAGTGGACCTAGCTTACTGCACGCGTGGATCCCTGATGCATCGATCCTCATGCAACCGTTCTAAGATGCTCTCAAGTCTGTGCCATTTACCCTGTCAAGCGAGGCCATGGACAATTTCTTTCTGCTGAAGCAAGCAATATCCACATTTCCTGCTTTGGGCCTCCCAGATTATGGAATACCCTTTAAACTGTTTGTGTTGGAAAGAACTGGCCATGCCACAGGGGTCCTAGCTCAATCACATGGAGGCCGAACTAGACCCATTGGGTACTATTCATGCCGTTTAGACCCCGTGGTTAGGGGTGGCCCTTCCTGTTTAAGAGCTGTCTTTGCTGCCCAAGCGCTGCTGGACAAAAGTTATGACCTCGTTCTAGCACACCCCCTGCTTCTTTTGGCACCACATGACATTGCTGCCATCCTGAATCAGGTGCAACCCCGCCACCTGTCCACCGCCAGACATCTTCGGTTACATATCTCCCTCCTCCTTCCAGACAATGTGACCCTTCAAAAGGTGTCTCACTCTCAACCCGGCCACACTTCTGCCGTTTTTCAAGGGGGGACAATAAGAAGGAGATGGTGAAGAAAAAGACCCCTGTACTGCTCCACGTGACTGCCTTGAAATGATGCGCATGGAAACCACACACTTACCTACAGTGAGTGAAACTCCTCTGGAAAACCCTGACTACACACTTTTTGTGGATGGCTCCAGATATGCAAATGAAGGAGGCAAGTACCACACAGGTTTTGCTGTGACCTCTGAATTTGAAGTTCTTCAAGCAGGAGCATTACCACCAACTGTATCTGCTCAGGAAGCGGAGCTCCAGGCCCTCACTACAGCGTGTAAGATAGCAGAAGGTAAAAGAGCCAACATTTACACAGACTCAAGGTACGCCCTGGAGGTGGCTCATGACTTTGGTGTCATCTGGAGGGCTAGAGGATTTCTGACAGCGTCCGGAACGCCGGTGAAACACGGCACAGCCATCAAGAACTTAATGGATGCACTACTCCTGCCTGACAAAGTGGCTGTCTTGAAGGTTAAAGCACATGGCAAACTGAATTCTCAAGAAGCCAGAGGGAACCACCTGGCGGATATAGCTGCCAAAGAAGCAGCGAAAGACCAACGGAAAACGGCTAAAGTGGCCGAAGAGGAGAGTGAATCTTTCGCGCAGATGCCTGTGGCAGTCTATGTGCCATCTGACAGGCAATACCTAGCCTCTATGCAAAATGCAGCTCACTCAGAAGAACTTTCGGAATGGATCGATAAAGGAGCGGAATACGATGGAGATCTATATCTGATGAGAGGAAAAACCTGTTTACCAAAATATATGTATCCAGCAGTTGTCCAATGGGCACATGGACCTGCACACCTCTCTAAGAACTTAATGAATTCACTGATCAGCAAGTATTACTGGGCCCCAGGGATAACCTCCCTAATCAGGAATTACTGCACCTCATGTGCAGTATGTGCAAAATGCAACCCGGGGACAACAGAGAAGACACCGCAGAAGCATTTGGCGAAACCTCTCTATCCATTCCAGAGGATACAGATTGATCATATACAGATGCCAAAAAGTGGCCCATATGAATATGCCCTAGTGGTGGTGGACATGTACTCCGGTTGGCCAGAAGCCTACGCTGTTACAAACATGACAGCCAAGACCACGGCTAAGAAACTACTGAGCGAGCTAGTATGTAGATTTGGGGTTCCAGAGGTGATAGAGAGCGATCAAGGCCCAGCCTTCACAGCAACCCTTACAAAAGAGATTTGGGCAGCACTGGGAGTTCAGTTAGCTCTACACACCCCATACCACCCTCACCAGCAGCGGGAAGGTAGAAAGGATGAATGGGACTCTAGGGAAACATGCTCTGTCCCCTTATGAAATTTTGTTTGGTTCAGCCCCCAGACCTGGCTGTTAGTTCCCACAGTAGTTACAGTTACAATTTGATGTGTTAACTAGCTATGTCACACGTTTGTCTAGAGCATTAACTAATATCCATTCTCAAGTGTTTTCTTCCATTCCAGATCCTAAAGTAGATAAAGGAACACACCAACTACTGCCAGGAGATTGGGTGCAAGTAAAGAAGTGTGTGAGGAAGCACTCCCTTTAGCCAAGATATGATGGTCCATTTCAAGTTTTGCTGACCACAGCTACATCAGTAAAGCTAGAAGGGAAAAGCACCTGGATACACGCCTCCCACTGCAAGAAAGCTCCATCTCCTGAAGACAAGATCCTGACAACACCACAATGATGGTGTTGTATATCCTTTTCCTGTTGGGATTAGTGGGGGCTCAGCAGGTAGCCATTACACAAAATGACAAGTTATTCACCACATTCTAGTATAACTCTTCAAACACACATGTGGCCACCTTCATTTTTGATTACTGTAACATAGTCTCCTGTCCTCCAGTTCCCTGGCAATGTAACTTATACCGTGACACACCCAGTTACAGGAGGAAGCGAGCAGCTCCCTCCGGAAGCTTTGACCCTCATATGTACATAAATGCCATAGGGGTCCCAAGGGGGGTCCCTGATCAATTCAAGGCCGGGGACCAGGTAAAAGCTGGTTTTGAGTCTTTGATCCCCATATTAACTGTCAACAAGAATGTAGATTGGATTAATTACATATACTACAACCAACAGAGATTTGTAAATTACACCAGAGACGCCCTCCAGGGAACTGCTGACCAGTTAGCCCCCACTTCCTATATGACATTCCAGAAATAATCCTAGTTCTTTTAGCTCTGGTTGTATGCTGTATTCTGCCTTTTGTAAAGAAGTTAATGAGCAAGGCTGTAGATAACAGTACACCTACATTTCTCCACCAAGAAGAAGAGGATCTACTTATGAAGGAAGAGGATAAACCCATCACTCCTTTACAGTCACTCCCCGTCCATAATTTCACAGTCCTATAGGGATAGGATAGGGAACCGCCTGACTGTCCGTCCCGGCTTTGTCGAGGGGGGTAGTGAACTAGTTACTGCCCTTCTCTATACTTAGCCTAAAAAAAGGTCCTGGGGAATGGTCCAGGTGGTGGTCAGGTTCTTTAGTTTGAGGGACAGATAGAAAATAGCCATTTTAGGGGGGTCTGTGAAGGAATGTGATGAGCGTAATGTTTAACTAGAAAATGTCTATTCTCTATGCATCTTTACTATACTATGAAGTCTATATTGCTTTCTCATGTACACCACTGCTGTAATTCTTCCTTACTCAAAATCAGTTTATAATAACAACCCCTCCCATCGAAATGACTGGAGAAGACAGAAAATGGCGAATGGCCCCTGCTCCCACACACCTTTGGAATGCGGATATGAAGATAGGACCAGAGGACAGCCCAGCTTAATCATTACGTTTCTGTACCCTTTTGTATTGTAGCCAATGAGATGTGTTTATTAGTGTCACAATTAACATAGTAGTGACGTATCATGCTGTGTGTAAAAACTTAGTACTGCCTAGAATAAATTATTAGATACAGAAGTAACGGACCTGAACGGATGTGTCAGTCTCTGCTTCCAAGTTGCATGCAATGATATCTAAACTTTACAATTCGGAACAGCAGTAGAATCCATATTAACCCCTTTGTGGTTAAACGACCATTACACTAGGATTAGGTAAATTTGAGTTTGGGCTCACTGTATCCAGTAGAGCTGGAGTTTGTTGTTAGACAAATTTAGTTTGGGTCACTGTAAACAAACTGTGTTGATTTTTCTGGTCTATTCTAAGATTCAGTGGCTGCAGAACTGGCTTCTTCCCCCTGGCCGGTCTAAAAATGTTCTGAAAGTTAGCGGGAGGTTAAATTCTAATTAACAGCTGAATATTCATACAGTCCTGGCAAATCCCTGGGGGAAAGGTGCCTAGATGGTGACTAAGAGTCTGTATAAGTACTCTGAGCCAGAGAGCAGCCTGGTCTTTTTCCCTGAGGAGGAGATCACAGCCTAGGGGGGCTGCTAACCCTCTAGGCCATTCTGCCATGTACCTGCTGGATGTCAAAGCCTCAGGTGAGCAACCTGGAGGCTTGCTTTGCTGAGAGGTGCTAAAAGCTGACTGAGGGACTTTTGTCTAATGCCGTGTACACACGATCGTGATTCACGGCGGTGAAAACACTGCCGTGAATCACGACAGGAAAAATGAGGGAACGGCTTGGTTCCCTACACACGTCCGTTCCTCTTTGTCGAGAAAAACGACCGTATGTGGGCTCCGCGGCAGTGTTTCCCTATGGGAAAACTGCCGCGGAAAAAAATGACAGGAATCATGACAAGAAAAATTAGAGCATGTTCTAATTTTTCTCGTCGTGATTAATGCCGTTTTTCCCGTCTGGAAAAATCACAAAAAGCCCACAGACGATCGTTTTTCTCGTTCAAAGGAAAAAATGGCATTTTTCTCGATGGGACAAATGATCGTGTGTACGCGGCATAAGGATCTACTCTGGTATCACAGGGTTGAAGTGTTGCAAGGATACTGGAGGGAGACAACCAATATTTCCAAGGACATTGGTCAGTACAGGCTGGTGAGAGAGATCCTAGAGACTGAGTGCAGTTTGCCATCCCTCGTGTGTTAAGCCTCGTACACACGGTCTGATTGTTAGACGACCAAGCTAATGATTTTTGTCAAAGGGGAGTGTGCAGGATTTTGTCTAGCATAGTAACTATCTTCAAATTGTCGTTTGACAAACACGAACGTAGTGACATATTATGAGTGTATAAAGAGGAAGTAAATTTCTCAAGCGCCACCCTTTGGGCCCCTTCTGCTAATTTCGTGTTCCTAGAAGTTTGGTGAGCATTGGTTCGCTATTTTAAGATCATACAAAACAAATGCCTTTTAAAATATGTTTGGCATAACTACATGCAAAGCAGCTTCATTATTATCCCATTAAGAAGATGAGAATTTTGACATTTCATCCATTGCCACATCACGAATGTTAATTCTAGATTACAAACAGTAGTTTACAAGACCAAACTCTTCCCAGTCGTTCCTTGATTCTGAGCATGTGTGTTTGTATTTTTGGCTTTTGTGTGACGGTTTCTTTACTGACCATCGGAAAATCAGACGTTGAGTTCACATCAGACAAAAATGTTATAGCCTGTCATCCAACATTTGTTGTCCGAAAATTGGAAAACAATTGTCTTAAGCCCTGTACACGCGATCGGTTTTACCGATGAAAACAGTCCGATGGACTTTTTTCATCGGAACAAACAGATCGTGTATGGGCCCCATCGGTCTTTTTTCCCATCGGTGTTAAAAAATAGAACATGTTTTAAATTTATCCGATGGAAAAAAAAACGATAGCAAATTACTATCGTTGGTGGGGAACTCCATCGGATAAAAAACCCACACATGCTCAGAATCAAGTCGACGCATGCTCAGAAGCATAGAACCTTATTTTTCTTGGCTCGTCAGAGTGTTTTACGTCACGGCGTTTGGGACGATCGGTTTTTTGACTGATGGTGTGTAGGCAAGACTGATGGAAGTCAGCTTCATCGGATTTCCGATGGAAAAATCCATTGGTTTAAAATCCATAGAAAAACCGATTGTGTGTACAGGGCTTAAAGGAGCGTACTAACTGTAAGAATTTCATCCTGTCAAACGAAAATCCCCTTCTGATTTTCGTACCCTGTGTACGAGGCTTTAGAGTCATCTGGATAAAATGGGACATAGTGTCCTGAGTCTAATTAATTCCCAGTGAAAAGAATTTGCTTGGACTGTCTACAGGAGAAGATAAATATCCTCAAGTTGCCAATTCATAGCCTAGTCTACTCTTTACTTCTACAAGGGCTTGGCCCATAGTTCTACAAGAGAAAGTCTAGTGTCCTTAAATTGTTGCTAAGGGTTCTGGAGCATCCTATCATTACCCACTATCTATCCAAGTTCTACAATAAAGCATCAGAAAAAGCATACCCCTAGAATGGTTAACCACTTAAGCCCCGGACCATTTCGGGCCATTAGGACCAGGCCTGTTTTTGGGATTCGGCACTGCGCTGCTTTAACTGTAAATTGTGCGGACATGCAATGTTGTACCCAAATGAAATTTGCGTCCTTTTCTTCCCACAAATAGAGCTTTCTTTTAATGGTATTTGATTGCCTCTGCGATTTTTATTTTTTGCGATATAAACGGAAAAAGACCGAAAATTTTGAAAAAAAATGATATTTTCTACTTTTTGTTATAAGAAAAATCGAATAAACTCAATTTTAGTCAGACATTTAGGCCAAAATGTATTCAGCCACATGTCTTTAGTAAAAAAAATGTCAATAAACGTATATTTATTGGTTTGCGCAAAAGTTATAGCGTTTACAAACTAGGGTACATTTTCTGAAATTTACACAGCTTTAAATTTATGACTGCCTATCTCATTTCTTGAGGTGCTAAAATGGCAGGGCAGTACAAAACCCCCCCAAATGACCCCATTTTGGAAAGTAGACACCCCAAGGAAATTGCTGAGAGGCATGTTGAGCCCATTGAATATTTTTTTTTTTTGTCCCAAGTGATTGAATAATGACAAAAAAAAAAAAAAAAAAAAAAAAATTACAAAAAGTTGTCACTAAATGATATATTGCTCACACATGCCATGGTTATATGTGGAATTGCACCCCAAAATACATTTTGCTGCTTCTCCTGAGTACGGGGATACCACATGTGTGGGACTTTTTAGGAGCCTGGCCACGTACGGGACCCCGGAAACCAAGCACCGCCTTCAGGATTTCTAAGGGCGCAAATTTTTGATTTCATTCCTCACTACCTATCACAGTTTCGAAGGCCATAAAATGCCAAAATAGCACAAAACCCCCCCAAATGACCCCATTTTAGAAAGTAGACACCCCAAGGAAATTGCTGAGAGGCCTGTTGAGCCCGTTGAATATTTTTTTTTTTTTGTCCCAAGTGATTGAATAATGACAAAAAATAAAAATAAAAAATAAATTACAAAAAGTTGTCACTAAATGATATATTGCTCACACATGCCATGGTTATATGTGGAATTGCACCCCAAAATACATTTTGCTGCTTCTCCTGAGTACAGGGATACCACATGTGTGGTACTTTTTAGGAGCCTAGCCGCGTACGGGACCCCGAAAACCAAGCACCGCCTTCAGGATTTCTAGGCACAAATTTTTGATTTCACTCCTCACTACCTATCACAGTTTCTAAGGCCATAAAATGCCAAAATAGCACAAAACCCCCCCAAATGACCCCATTTTGGAAAGTAGACACCCCAAGCTATTTGCTGAGGAGGCATGGTGAGTATTTTACAGCTCTCATTTGTTTTTGAAAATGAAGAAAGAAAATTTTTTTTTTTTTTTTTTTTTTTTCAATTTTCAAAACTTTGTGACAAAAAGCGAGATCTGCAAAATACTCACAATACCTCTCAGCAAATAGCTTGGGGTGTCTACTTTCCAAAATGGGGTCATTTGGGGGGGTTTTGTGCCATCTGGGCATTCCATGGCCTCCGAAACTGTGATAGGCAGTGAGAAGTAAAATCAAAAATTTACACCCTTAGAAAGCCTGAAGGCGGTGCTTTGTTTTTGGGGTCCCGTACGCGGCTAGGCTCCCAAAAAGTCTCACACATGTGGTATCCCTGTACTCAGGAGAAGCAACAGAATTTATTTTGGGGTGTAATTCCACATATGCCCATGGCATGTTTGAGCAATATATCATTTAGTGACAACTTTGTGCAAAAAAAAAAATTAAAAAAAAAAAATTGTCTTTTTTCCGCAACTTGTGTCAACATATAAAATATTCCATGGACTCGACATGCCTCTCAGTATATAGCTTGGGGTGTCTACTTTCCAAAATGGGGTCATTTGGGGGGGTTTTGAACTGTTCTGGCATTTTATACACAACATTAGGAAGCTTACATCCACTCTTCTAACCACTTGCAGACAAAGCCCTTTTTGACACTTTTTGTTTACATGAAAACATATTTTTTTTTTGCAAGAAAATTATGTTGAACCCCCAAACATTATATATATTTTTAAAGCAAAGGCCCTACAGATTAAAATGGTGGGTGTTGCATTTTTTTTTTCTACACAGTATTTGCGCAGCGATTTTTCAAACGCATTTTTTGGGGAAAAAATACACTTTTTTTAATTTTAATGCACTAAAACACACTATATTGCCCAAATGTTTGATGAAATAATAAAGATGATCTTAGGCCGAGTACATAGATACCAAACACGACATGCTTTAAAATTTCGCACAAACGCGCATTGGCGACAAACTACATACATTTTTAAAAGCCTTTAAAAGCCTTTACAGATTACCCCGTTAGATTTACAGAGGAGGTCTACTGCTAAAATGACTGCCCTCGATCTGACCTTCGCGGTGATACCTCACATGCATGGTGCAATTGCTGTTTACATATGACGCCAGACCGACGCTTGCGTTCGCCATTGGGCAAGAGCAGGGCAGGACAGGGGTGCTTTTTTTTTTTTTTTTTTTTTTTTTATTATTAATTTTGCTTTTTTATTTTATTTTTAAATTGTTCCTTACATATATTTTTTTTTTTATAATTTTTATTGTTATCTCAGGGAATGTAAATATCCCCTATGATAGCAATAGGTAGTGACAGGTACTCTTTTTTTGAAAAAACTGGGGTCTTCTAGACCCTAGATCTTTCCTCTGCCCTCAAAGCATCTGACCACACCAAGATCGGTGTGATAAAATGCTTTCCCAATTTCCCAATGGCGCTTTTTATATCCGGGGGGGGGACATTCCCTCCCACTGCTTGTAAAAGCAGTCCAGAGGCTAATTAGCCGCTGTGATTGCTTTTACATGAAAGCTGGCCGCTGGCTGAAAAGAATGATACCAAGATGATGCCTAAACCCGCAGGCATCAATCTGGTATAACCATTCAAAGTCCAGCAACATACCAGTACGTTGCTGGTCCTTGTTGGACATGTATTGTAATCTTTTTTTTTCATGCAGCCTGTTGGCTGAACGAAAAAAGAGATTGATTGGTGGGTATGCCCACCATTAGAATACCGCCCTTCATCCACCCACTTCTAATGATGGGCATACATGCACCATTTATATATGCCGAAGCATGGGGGCATCCTCCCGCAAAAAAGTTATGCCGCACACACATGGTCAAACGTTTCCACGGGCAAGCCTCCGTCGGAATTTCGACCGTATGTATGCGGCATTAGGAGCAAAATTGCTCCTCCGCCCTGCTGCCCCTGCTGCCCCCATGCTTCGGCATATATGCTTTTTTTTTTTTAACTGTGGTGGTGAAATCACCTCCTACAGCACTGGAGTTGCAGGGATCAGGCCTGTCTCTGCGAACGCTGCAGTTATGTGTGTTGTGTTTTGTAAGTGACAGTGATCGATCGATACTGCACTTGGGTGGCCTGGGCTGGACGGAGGGGCAAAACGCAGGTGCTAGCAGGTATCTGGGCTGATCCCGCTAACACTGCGTTTTTGGGAACCCTAAACCGCTGGTATAGATCTGATCAGATCAGATATTGATCTGTTCAGATACTATACCACTAAGGGGGGTGTATGCTTTACGCGTGGGTGTTAGCGTTACTGGCACTAACCTGACGCTGCCTGGGGTGTGACGCAGACCCTCTCTGACGCTAAAACCTAATTGATATCACCCACCGGGCGATCAGGGGGTTAAACCTTTATTGGGTTATATACGGCGGGTGCCCTGACACTATAAAAAGCAAACTAACTAACCAGCGTCACCCGTAACACTTATATGGTGATCACTGGTGAAAGGGTTAACTAGGGGCAATTAGGGGGTTAAAACCTTTATTAGATCATATTTGGGGGTACCTGACGCTATAAAAACCTGCGGCGAACCTAAAAAAAATGACTGGCTACCGATTGGCATCACCGACACGAAGACAGCGATCAGAAAAACGATCGCTTAGTGACAGTGGTGATAGGGGGTGAAAGGGTTACCTGGGGGGCGATCAAGGGGGTTAAACCTTTATTAGATAATATATTGGGGTACCCGACGCTATAAAAACCTGCGGCGAACCTAAAAAAAATTACTGGCTACCGATCGCCATCACTGATGCTAAGACAGCCATCAGAAAAATGATCGCATAGCGACAGCGGTGATAGGGGGTGAAAGGGTTACCTGGGGGGCGATCAAGGGGGTTTAACCTTTATTAGATAATATATTGGGGTACCTGACGCTATAAAAACCTGCGGCAAACCTAAAAAAAATTACTGGCTACCGATCGCCATCACTGATGCTAAGACAGCATCAGAAAAACGATCGATTAGCGACAGCGGTGATAGGGGGTGAAAGGGTTACCTGGGGGGCGATCAAGGGGGTTGAACCTTTATTAGATAATATATTGGGGTACCCGACGCTATAAAAACCTGCGGCGAACCTAAAAAAAATTACTGGCTACCGATCGCCATCACTGATGCTAAGACAGCCATCAGAAAAATGATCGCATAGCGACAGCGGCGATAGGGGGTGAAAGGGTTATCTGGGGGGTGATCAGGGGGTTAAACCTTTATTAGGGGGGGTTAGGGGGCTACACTGGACCTAAAACTAAACTTTAGTGACACTTTCACAGTCACAAATGTCACTGATTGCAGTGATCACTAAATAAATGGTCACTGCAATCAGTGACACTGTGACTGGGGGCTGGGGGGTGATCTGGGGGGTGATCTGGGGGGGTCTGGGGGTCCTGGGGGGGGCGATTAGTGTTCCTATGTGTCCTGGTGTCAGTGTAGTGTTGTGCTCACTGACCTGATGTCTTCTCTTGTACGGCGCTCGGTATATGTGAGCGCCGCACAGGAGATGACATCACTTCCTCCTGCTTCCTCTGTCTGAAACAGACAGAGGAGGCATTTCCATTCGCCGGGAGCGATCGCGAGGGGGGGGCCGGAATCGAAAGGCCGCCCCCTCATCTGGGATCGCTCCCGGTGAAGTAACGACCGCTCACGGCACAGAAGGGGGGTCCGGATGGACCCCCCAACTGTACAAAGGCAGTCACGTAGATCTACGTGATTCTGCCTGTCCGTGCCATTCTGCCGACGTAAATCGGCGGTGGGCGGTCGTTAAGTGGTTAATGAGCCTGAAAAGTGATTGAACTGTGTTGTGCTGTGAAGAATCTATTGGGAAAAGGATGAGGGCAAACTACTTAGTGGCTCCTTTGGGGGTAGCGCTACATAATAAAAAGAAATATCTTCATTCAGACAATGAAAATGTGTGCTCTGCTTACAAGAGCATATGCATGAGACATCAAACAAAAAACACGTTCATATCTGATTAATGTAATGGATGTCAGTGACAGATTTTTTGTCATAGGAGAGATTGTAGTGAACATGGTATGTAACAGCTTCCAAGTATAAAGCTATGCCTTAGGGCACAATTGTTCCTTTCTGGATAGTGTTCTTCATGCAGAAATAAATATTTAGAAAATCCCTCAGGAATTATCACCCTCTAGAATTAACAAGTGTCCATTGTATCCAGGTAGCTGAAGTTTATGGCAAATATATATAAAGGTGTTGATTGTTGAATAGGTCCTGCAGCAAACTTAATGCCACATTCTATGAGGGTGATCTTAGAGTGCATAGAAGAAAATTAAAGTATTTTTCACTATTAGCAGGTTAGTTGGAACAATACATTTTCCAGGTCATAATAACTGGCAGGGCTTCAGTACATTGACCTGAAAGCACAAGTAAGAAAGTGGACGTTTTATGGTTTAAACAAGTTCCTTCTGAGGAATAAAGAAAATTAACTGAGCAAAGTGTGCTATGACGCTGCCATAATTGTTGGGCATAGTGAAAGGGGAGTTCCTAATTAACATGGTTGATTGCGACAGCCCTTTTTTATATATTCCAGCATCAGATTTCTTTACAGTTCCTGCCATTTGGTCAGAAGATACCAAAGGAAGTCAGTGCTGGAAGACTTCCCTAGATAATGTGATCAAAATTTTAAAATTTTAAAATTTTAAAAGTGAAAAAGGTAGTTATATAATGCGCCCCATCTGTCATGGACTACAGGTCCTGCTCTTATCAATGTCTGAATTGTGAAATATTTTTACTCAGGACCACATGTCCAAAATATTAAATGCTATCTAAAGCAATGGTCAAGGCAGGGACAGTAGTGTTTAGAGAGAAAGGACCTGCTGCTCACTCCTGTTGGAACTAACAGATTTAGCTAATTCTGCAAAGGCCCACTACAGGCAGAGACTCTCAATTCCTTGACAAAGGTGCATCCCTGTGGCCACTGATTCCAGCTTCACTTGCTTGCAGAAATGCTGCCACCAGCCACCAGCCACCCCTGGCTGATCTTCCTCCCAGTCCTCCCAACTTACTTTCTGCCCCAGTTCTGCCCAACTGGCACACACACATGGAGACCTCCCAGGGCAAGGTTAGATGAAGACTTGGCACTATGTGGGTCTTCAAATAAGCAGTCTGACAGTCTTTCCCCTTGTCTTGTCCCTGCACTGTGCTGATCCACTCAGTGTCTCTCCTTGCTCCTTCCTGCTGCCTCTCCTGCATGAATCCATCCACTGCCTCCTGTATTAGGATCCTTCCAGGCCAGCTTTCCTAAGCTCCCAGCCCGAGGTAAACCCCCCCAGTAAGGGGTCCATCAAGGGCCACAAAAGCCTCTCCTCAGTACTGATTCTCCATCTTCCACCCAACTCCCCCTGCTGACATGGCTCAGGTCTATTTATAGGGGTCCCAGTTCCCTGCCAGCCCACTGCTGGGGATTGGCTGAGAGCCCATAAATATTCAAGGCAGCCCCTCCTAGCCCCCACCTTCTTGTTCTAGAAGGTTCTCCAACCTTCTAGATACCAGGGGGAGGCACTAGAGGGCTGCCAGGGTGAGTCATCCAGCTCTGGCCTCTAGTAACCCTGACCCAATTCAGTGACTCAGGTTTATTCCTGGCCAGAAATATGCTTTTAGCTACTCATACTTCTAGTAGCACACACTAGGGTACTACAGTTGTATGGAGGAATATATAAAAGGACCCTTTCTTGAGGGTTTTTCTATCCTTTTTTGCAATAAATATATTTAAAAAGGCATGGACAGTTAATGATTACTTATATAAAATAGAACAGGATATATACTGTATATTATCAATTTGTAGGATTGTCTTAAAAAGCCTATTTTCTATGTATAATTTGTAAATTATATATTAATAAGTACCTTGTATATATGGCAGCTATATTTGTTACTTACACATGGAGCTTTGTCTTCCTTTTATGTAGTTTTACATCATATGTAGTTGTTAGGGATAGTGTTTGGGCTGTAAACTGGGTAAAAAACCTTGGGCACCTTCAACAAAATTATTGTTGAATAGGTGGCTGGACCTAGGTCATGTTACTATTTACAGTGATCTGTTAGTGAGGGCGGAGGCATTTCAGAGCTAAACCAGCTCTGCCCTAGCTGGAGGCTTCAGCTTGACCTATGATATCACATCACTTTCTCTGTAAATGTGGAAACATTGTTTTTTTTTTTAATGAAAGGCAAATCCTCTTTGCACTACAAGTGCACTAGAAGTGCACTTGGAAGTGCAGTCGCTGTAGATCTGAGGGAAAGATCTGAAATGAGGGGAAGCTCTGCTGATTTTATCATCCAATCATGTGCAAGTTAAAATTATGTTTTTTTATTTTCCTTGCATGTATCTCTCAGATCTACAATGACTTGCAGTGCACTTGTAGTGCAATGTGGATTTGCCTTTCGTAAATAACCCCCATTGTAATGTAGTGTCTTGCTAGTGAGGGCTCTTGGCAGGATTGCAAACCCAGGAGCTAATCAATACAGCTCCTGGACTTAGTGCTGAGCTTGGGTCTGACAGCCAGGGAATTCAGCATTGACGGCAGCAGGGACTCTAGGTACCACTGAGCAGTGGCGTAGCGTGGGTTGTCAGCACCCGGGGCAAGGCAAGTAATTTGCGCCCCCTAACCTGCGGACTTTTCGCACTCCCCGAGTCCTTTCCTACAATAGTATTGACCTACCTGATTCCTATACTGACCAATACACTGACCTACCTGATTCCTTCATCGACCACTACACACTGACCTACCTGATTCCTATACTGACCACTACACTACACACCACACCAACCTACCTGATTCCTACATCGACCACTACACTACACACTGACCTACCTGATTCCTATACTGAACACTACACTACACACTGACCACTGCACACTACACTGACCACTACACAATACACTACCCACAGACCACTAATCAATGCACAACATACTGACCGCTACACAATACTCTACCCACAGACCAATACACTATACACAATACACTATACACTACACACTATCCACTACCCACAGACCACTACTCAATGCACTACATACTGACCGCTACACAATATTCTACACACAATACACTACATACTGACAGCTACACAATACTCTACCCACAGACCAATACACTACACACAATACACTACACACTATACACTACACACTATTCAATACACTACATACTGACCGCTACACAATACTCTATCCACAGACCAATACACTACACTACACACTATACACAATACACTATTCAATACACTACATACTGACCGCTACACAATACTCTACCCACAGACCAATACACTACACACTACACAGAATACACTATACACTATTCAATACACTACATACTGACCGCTACACAATACTCTACCCACAGACCAATACACTACACACTACACAGAATACACTATATACTATTCAATACACTACATACTGACCGCTACACAATACTCTACCCACAGACCAATACACTACACACTACACTACACACTATACACAATACACTACATACTGACCGTTACACAATACTCTACCCACAGACCAATACACTACACACTACACACAATACACTATACACTATTCAATACACTACATACTGACCGCTACACAATACTCTTCCCACAGACCAATACACTACACACTACACACAATACACTACACACTATACACAATACACTATTCAATACACTACATACTGACCGCTACACAATACTCTACCCACAGACCAATACACTACACACTACACACTATACACAATACACTACATACTGACCGCTACACAATACTCTACCCACAGACCAATACACTACACACAATACACTATACACTATTCAATACACTACATACTGACCGCTACACAATACTCTACCCACAGACTAATACACTACACACTACACACAATACACTACACACTATACACAATACACTATTCAATACACTACATACTGACCGCTACACAATACTCTACCCACAGACCAATACACTACACACTACACACTATACACAATACACTACATACTGACCGCTACACAATACTCTACCCACAGACCAATACACTACACACAATACACTATACACTATTCAATACACTACATACTGACCGCTAGACAATACTCTACCCACAGACTAATACACTACACACTACACACAATACACTACACACTATACACAATACACTATTCAATACACTACATACTGACCGCTACACAATACTCTACCCACAGACCAATACACTATACACTGAACACATTCTATTTTTCACTCTTCAACAAAGCCAGACATAATCTCTGCTGCTTTTTCACAATGACAACAGCAACAGCATGTAAAGTGATTAGCTATGACTGCAGGCAGTCATAAATAAAAGCAAGGTTGCTTTTATTTCTGACTGCCTGCAGTCATAGCTAATCACTTTACATGCTGTTGCTGTTGTCATTTCTTTATGCAAAAATCACTGGTGGTCTCAGTGGTGCACAGCCAATACCGGCAGATTTCGCTTAGCACCTGGTTTGGAGCAGGAGTGTGTCGTGGTTTGGTGACGTCAGATTGGAAATGGCGGTGGCGACAAACTAAGTGAAACTTAGACAGCACAGACCTGCTTTGTTGGTGCCGCCTGCTTCACGATCCCCGGCGCCGCTTGCTCCTCCAGGCTCCACTTTGTGTCCCTGCGCTTCGCCATATTCAGACTCTGGCTCCCTGTGATTGGGCGTATGGGGGTCATGTGCAGCGGCAGGGCTGGCCTGTTAACGAACGCGGTTGCTCCTGAAGTCACGCCTTCGCCCAATCACAGGGTGCAGGAGACTGAACATGGGTGGAGGCGGGACTCCCGGATCTAACGCGATCGTGGACAGGCCAGCCCCGCCGCTGCACATGACCCCCATACGCCCAATCACAGGGCGCCTGAGACTAAACATGGCGGCTGAGTACGGGGACACAGGAAAGTATATTTAGGAAGGGGCAGCCACTGTGACACATACTGGCGGGCGCCCCCCAAAATGTTGCGCCCGATGCCACGGCCCCCCCTGCCCCCCCCACGCTACGCCACTGCCACTTAGTACCATTTTAAAATGGTGGTGGGACGAATCGCTGTTATTTTAGCATCATTTTAAAACAGCACCTAGGACTTAAGTGGTTAATACAACCAAAATATGGAAGAGCAAGCTTGTAAAAATTAAAAGTCACAAAAAATGACTGCAATATTAACTTAAATGAACCTTAACTCAAAATAATACCTAAACTAAAGTGAACTAAAAATTCACCGACCTTTATCTTTACGTTTATGAATGGATTTTCCACATGTTCAGAGACCACACATTTGTGTTCTTTATTCAGCATTTGAGGCTGAGGACAAAGGTATACTGTATATTATTTCACTTTTTATTCCATACCATGACTTCAGAGACCAGGCATGCCATAAGAGAAGAACTACGCAAGTATGCCAAGAATTATCTCATCTAGGAAACTAGACATAGTGATACATAAATTAGGGCTCATTTGTACAATAGTAATGTTTTGTTTTTTTCTCCAGCCAATTTATCAGGAAAATTTAAAAGTTTAGATGTTTGCAAATATTCAATCAATTTACCAACTTACAGTATTATATTCATATACTGTACATAGAAAGGGCCTGCTCAATCATGTGTGATTAGCTAGAAAAAAATTAATGCTTGCTCTGCAAAAAGGAAATATGAAAAGACTTGAAAATGAACAAAAAAGAAGGGAGGCCTTAGATAAAGCCTGCACCAGAAACCATTTTAATTCAAAAGCAAATGTACAAAACTAGCACCACAAGAGATCATAAACACAAAACCACACTTAAATACATGTAGAATCCTTTGATATATGTATCAGGCAGTGTCCCATGGTAGGAAAATAAGCATTCGTCTAAGGAAAACAGACCTATCTAAGCATTTGTCTCACAATTAACTAACAAACATAGACAGCTGAGTACAATCATTTATATCAACCTTATATCAAAGTAATACATCCTGGAAATGTTCTGAAGAAAAAAATGGAAATAGAATAAAACATAACTAAACACAGTATGATAAAAGGATAGAGAAAAAAGAAAGTAAATATACAGAGATTTAATGATAAGTGTAAAAAAAAAAAAGGGTAAGGCATGGAAAAATGCCAGCAAAAGGTGGTGGCTCAGCCTGTAGGCAAGTGGATCGGAAGGCCTCTGCTGTTGGTAAAAAGTGATTGTATTGCTCCATCAGATCAGTGGTGTTGGGAAGTGATGCAGCAATCCTGCAATCTCTAAATCACTTGCCTTTCTGGCACTGTAAACAGAGTGGTCATATAAATTCTGTTTACTGCTGGCACTAGGGGAAGCCCAGCACGGGATGTGTCTTCTGCCATGGGTTCTGGATGCCATCTTGGGAGAGCCTGTGTCTAGTTTTCACACAGAGCTCTCTCAAGATTTAGGCAGCAATTGTGTGACACAGATGAGCTATGTAGCACACTATGTGTCACCATGGGGCACTACAGTGGGAAGTACAGATAGGTACAGAAACCCATCTGGTAGGAATAGGGCGATTTTGCAGATAAGCATAGGAACCTGCAGTGTCAGTTGGGGCTGGATTTTTTCTTACCCCTTGAAGCAGGATGGGAAAAGGAACTGCAGGTTCCATTGTTGGACTCTCATGTGCCTGAAAACACACTGTGTGAACCTTTGGATAGTTGCTAGGGAAGCTTAATATTTTAAAGACTTCAGGGAAGCAATCTTTTGTGATTCCCAGAACCAAAGATTTGATAGCTGAATCTGTTAATCTTGTTGAACTACCTTACTGCCCTGAAATATGTATATGGTACTCTATTGGTTGCAGAATTCTTTCTAGAAAACTGTCAGTGTAATTATTTTGGGTTACCCCGATTTCTGAGCTAGTACTTGTTACATTGTGACGTAGTCAGCAAGAAGATGAAACGACCCTCTACTTTGGAATGTGCATCTAGAGGAGTAGTATTGGGGCCAATGGGAGCTATTTTGATGCTAATTCCAAAATGTATTTGTGCAAATGTTCTCAGATTGGGTAGAACATTTGAAAAGCTCAGCACACCGGTATCAAGTACTGGCTGAATATCTACCAGATCTGGCCATAAATTCTCAGATGAACAGTGTCTGTAGGGTTGTCTTAGTTTTATCTGAAAATGAATGGCTACTTTGAATGCAGTGGTGTCATGGTTGCAAAACCTGTATGACAACATTACCTCTGTGGTGGTACGCCAAAAGAAATTCTTTACACATAGCCAATATGAATACAGGACCCTTCCACAATTCAAAGTGACCTTACAAATGAATTGGATTGGGGACAAGCAAGCGCCCCCCCCCTCCTGAACCATACCAGGTCACATGCCCTCAACTTGGGGGGGGGGCTTTGGGGCAGGGGGGGGCTTGAGTTTGATCAAGTGGGCATCCCATATTACCCTCAACCCCATCCGAATTTAATTCACCTAAAAAACACCATAAAAAACTGCAAGGACCGATTCCTGTCTCCAGAGTGTGGTGGAATATTTTCTGTGCCTGGCTGTGCAGGGCGGGAGATATTTCATTCACCACTGGCTCCTGCGAGGGTAGCGCTATACATGTTAAAATGCATTTTTTAGTGTGTAAATGTTCTTGCTTGAAAAATAAATTACAAAGATATTATTGTGAGACATAGACATAATCTAGCAGAGGATTTGGTCATTTTTATTAGGGTTGTTTATTGCAAACATTTCCTAAATCTAAAAATAACATTGTGTGATAATGGGAAAATTGTAATGGCTGCAAGCCTAAAAATCTAAAACTCTGTGATAAATGTGAAAATAATCCATGATTAAATACGTGAGCTTAAAGGACAATTTTTACACTGTTCCTGGGTTTCTTTCCTTGTTTACCCTGTCCTTTTTCATTGGCTGTTGCTTTTTTTGCTGCAGTAGGTATTAGGGTTGGGGAGTGTGTTTTTTTTCACCCATACTGCCATCTAGACATGTGCAATTCATTTAGTTTCTAATTGGTTTTTCCCGAATTACCGACATTTTTTAATTTCCGAATTTCCCAAAAAACGAATAAAACGAAAACGAAAACAAATTTTTTGAATTTCCGAAAAAAGCAAAAAAATGAAAAAAACGAATTTCCAATTTTCGGAAATTCTAAAAAATCGGAATTCGGAAATTCAACTTTCCAAATTTCCCATTTTTGAATTTTAGATTTTCGAATTTTCGAATTTCCGAAACTTTGAATTTTGGAAATTTGAAAATTTGAAAATGGGAAATGTTTTTTTGCTTTTTTGGGAAATTCGAAAAATTTGTTGTTTTCGTTTTATTCGTTTTTTGGGAAATTCGGAATTCCGAGTTCCGAATTTTCCGAAAAAAGAAAAGAAAAGAAAAAAACGAAAGTGAAAAAAATGAATTTTTCGGCAGTGCACATGTCTACTGCCATCCTCAGCTATTTTGCCTCACTTCATCAAACCAACCTCTCCCACTTATTTGTTGTTCTGAGTGATATACAGTATTTTCATGTTTTCTTTTCCCCCCCAAGTACGATGGGCACTGGTGATACAGAATTTTTGGGGTTGAGATTAAGGCTGTTCAAATTGCAAGGTGAATGACGTTAATTTAAAACAGTAAACAGTAAACAGTATGATAACACAATACCAAATCATGTACCAGCAAAAATTCTGTTCTTTTTCTCATTTCCCTCAGATGTGATTGGGTATTCAAAGCAAACACAGATTTACCTTATAGGCTAACATTCACTGTGTCAAGTCAACATACACTTTGCAACTAAACCCTTCCTGTCAGGGGTGCATATAGGGAACATTGAAAGCAAAATCTCGGCGTATGCCGATGATATGCTATTCTCCCTTACAAATCCTCTGATCACAATTCCCAACTTGATGAGCGAATTCGAGAAATATGGCCGGCTTTCCAACCTTCGTATTAATTTTAGCAAGTCAGAGGCAATGGGGGTTAATCTACCACAAACCCGGGTTGAGCAACTCAAACAAAACTTCAAGTTCAAGTGGACTAATAAAGCATTAACATATCTGGGTACTCTAATCCCATTGAACATAACTAAGATCTATGAGTTAAATTTTCCCCCACTTCTGCAAGAAATTAAGATACTATTAAATAAATGGAAGGCTGGCCTATATACCTGGCTGGGACGCTGTAACATCATTAACCACTTAAGCCCCGGACCATTTCGGGCCATTAGGACCAGGCCTGTTTTTGGGATTCGGCACTGCGCTGCTTTAACTGTAAATTGTGCGGACATGCAATGTTGTACCCAAATGAAATTTGCGTCCTTTTCTTCCCACAAATAGAGCTTTCTTTTAATGGTATTTGATTGCCTCTGCGATTTTTATTTTTTGCGATATAAACAGAAAAAGACCGAAAATTTTGAAAAAAAATGATATTTTCTACTATTTGTTATAAGAAAAATCGAATAAACTCAATTTTAGTCATACATTTAGGCCAAAATGTATTCAGCCACATGTCTTTAGTAAAAAAAATGTCAATAAGCGTATATTTATTGGTTTGCGCAAAAGTTATAGCGTTTACAAACTAGGGTACATTTTCTGAAATTTACACAGCTTTAAATTTATGACTGCCTATCTCATTTCTTGAGGTGCTAAAATGGCAGGGCAGTACAAAACCCCCCCAAATGACCCCATTTTGGAAAGTAGACACCCCAAGGAAATTGCTGAGAGGCATGTTGAGCCCATTGAATATTTTTTTTTTTGTCCCAAGTGATTGAATAATGACAAAAAAAAAAAAAAATTACAAAAAGTTGTCACTAAATGATATATTGCTCACACATGCCATGGTTATATGTGGAATTGCACCCCAAAATACATTCTGCTGCTTCTCCTGAGTACGGGGATACCACATGTGTGGGACTTTTTAGGAGCCTAGCCACGTACGGGACCCCGGAAACCAAGCACCGCCTTCAGGATTTCTAAGGGCGCAAATTTTTGATTTCACTCCTCACTACCTATCACAGTTTCGAAGGCCATAAAATGCCAAAATAGCACAAAACCCCCCCAAATGACCCCATTTTGGAAAGTAGACACCCCAAGCTATTTACTGAGAGGCATGTTCAGTCCATGGAATATTTTATATTTTGCCACAAGTTGCGGGAATATGACAAACTTTTTTTTTTTTGCACAAAGTTGTCACTAAATGATATATTGCTCACACATGCCATGGGCATATGTGAAATTACACCCCAAAATACATTCTGCTGCTTCTCCTGAGTACGGGGATACCACATGTGTGGGACTTTTTCGGAGCCTAGCCGTGTACGGGACCCCAAAAACCAAGCACCGCCTTCAAGGTTTCTAAGGGCATACATTTTTGATTTCACTCCTCACTACCTATCACAGTTTTGAAGGCCATAAAATGCCAAGATGGCACAAAACCCCCCCAAATGACCCCATTTTGGAAAGTAGACACCCCAAGCTATTTGCTGAGAGGCATGTTGACCCCATTGAATATTTTTTTTTGTCCCAAATGATTGAATAATGACAAAAAGAAAAAAAAAATGTACAAAAAGTTGTCACTAAATGATATATTGCTCACACATGCCATGGTTATATGTGGAATTGCACCCCAAAATACATTCTGCTGCTTTTCCTGAGTACGGGGATACCACATGTGTGGGACTTTTTGGGAGCCTAGCCGCGTACAGGGCCCCAAAAACCAAGCACCGCCTTCAGGATTTCTAAGGGCGTAAATTTTTGATTTCACTCCTCACTACCTATCACAGTTTCGAAGGCCATAAAATGCCAAAATAGCACAAAACCCCCCCAAATTACCCCATTTTGGAAAGTAGACACCCCAAGCTATTTGCTGAGAGGCATGTTGAGTCCATGGAATATTTTATATTTTGCCACAGGTTGCGGGAATATGACAAACTTTTTTTTTTTTGCACAAAGTTGTCACTAAATGATATATTGCTCACACATGCCATGGGCATATGTGAAATTACACCCCAAAATACATTCTGCTGCTTCTCCTGAGTACGGGGATACCACATGTGTGGGACTTTTTGGGAGCCTAGCCGCGTACGGGACCCCAAAAACCAAGCACCGCCTTCAAGGTTTCTAAGGGCATAAATTTTTGATTTCGCTCCTCACTACCTATCACAGTTTTGAAGGCCATAAAATGCCAAGATGGCACAAAACCCCCCCAAATGACCCCATTTTGGAAAGTAGACACCCCAAGCTATTTGCTGAGAGGCATGTTGAGCCCATTGAATATTTTTTTTTGTCCCAAATGATTGAATAATGACAAAAAGAAAAAAAAATGTACAAAAAGTTGTCACTAAATGATATATTGCTCACACATGCCATGGTTATATATGAAATTACACCCCAAAATACATTCTGCTGCTTCTCCTGAGTACGGGGATACCACATGTGTGGGACTTTTTGGGAGCCTAGCCGCGTACGGGACCCCAAAAACCAAGCACCGCCTTCAAGGTTTCTAAGGGCATAAATTTTTGATTTCACTCCTCACTACCTATCACAGTTTTGAAGGCCATAAAATGTCAAAATAGCCCAAAACCCCCACAAATGACCCCATTTTGGAAAGTAGACACCCCAAGCTATTTGCTGAGAGGCATGGTGAGTATTTTACAGCTCTCATTTGTTTTTGAAAATTAAGAAAGACATTTTTTTTTCTTTTTTTTTTTCTTTTTTTACATTTTCAAAACTTTGTGACAAAAAGCGAGATCTGCAAAATACTCAACATACCTCTCAGCAAATAGCTTGGGGTGTCTACTTTCCAAAATGGGGTCATTTGGGGGGGTTTTGTGCCATCTGGGCATTCCATGGCCTCCGAAACTGTGATAGGTAGTGAGGAGTGAAATCAAAAATTTGCGCCCTTAGAAATCCTGAAGGCGGTGCTTGGTTTTTGGGGTCCCGTACGCGACTAGGCTCCCAAAAAGTCCCACACATGTGGTATCCCCGTACTCAGGAGAAGCAACAGAATGTATTTTGGGGTGTAATTCCACATATGCCCATGGCATGTTTGAGCAATATATAATTTAGTGACAACTTTTTGTACATTTTTTTTTTTTGGTCATTATTCAATCACTTGGGACAAAAAAAAAAAAATATTCAATGGGCTCAACATGCCTCTCAGCAAATAGCTTGAGGTGTCTACTTTACAAAATGGGGTCATTTGGGGGGGGTTTGAACTGTCCTGGCATTTTATGCACAACATTAGGAAGCTTATGTCACACATCATCCACTCTTCTAACCACTTGAAGACAAAGCCCTTTCTGACACTTTTTGTTTACATGAAAAAAAAAATTTTTTTGCTAGAAAATTATGTTGAACCCCCAAACATTATATATTTTTTTAAAGCAAAGGCCCTACAGATTAAAATAGTGGGTGTTGAATTTTTTTTTTTCCACACAGTATTTGCGCAGCGATTTTTCAAACGCATTTTTTGGGGGAAAAACACACTTTTTTATTTTTAATGCACTAAAAAACACTATATTGCCCAAATGTTTGATGAAATAAAAAAGATGATCATAGGCCGAGTACATGGATACCAAACACGACATGCTTTAAAATTGCGCACAAACGCGCAGCGGCGACAAACTACATTCATTTTTAAAAGCATTTAAAAGCCTTTACAGGTTACCGCGTTAGATTTACAGAGGAGGTCTACTGCTAAAATGACTGCCCTCGATCTGACCTTCGCGGTGATACCTCACATGCATGATGCAATTGCTGTTTACATATGACGCTAGACCGACGCTTGCGTTCGCCTTTGCGCAAGAGCAGGGGGGGACAGCGGTGCTTTTTTTTTTATTTTTTTATTATTTATTTGGCTTTTTTATTTTATTTTTAAACTGTGCCTTCCATATTTTATTTTTTTCCCATTTTTATCGTTATCTCAGGGAATGTAAATATCCCCTATGATAGCAATAGGTAGTGACAGGTACTCTTTTTTTGAAAAAAATTGGGGGGTTAGACCCTAGATCTTTCCTCTGCCCTCAAAGCATCTGACCACACCAAGATCGGTGTGATAAAATGCTTTCCCAATTTCCCAATGGCACTTTTTATATCCGGGGGGGGGGCATTCCCTCCCACTGCTTGTAAAAGCAGTCTAGAGGCTAATTATCTGCTAGAATTGCTTTTACATGAAAGCCGGCTGCTGGCTGAAAAGAATGATACCAAGATGATACCTAAACCCGCAGGCATCATTCTGGTATAAACATTCAAAGTCCAGCAACATACCAGTACGTTGCTGGTCCTTGTTGGACATGTATTGTAATCTTTTTTTTCATACAGCCTATTGGCTGAATGAAAAAAAGAGATTGATTGGTGGGTATGCCCACCATTAGAATACCTCCCTTCATCCACCCACTTCTAATGATGGGCATATATGCCGAAGCATGGGGGC
Organism: Rana muscosa; assembly: GCA_029206835.1. NCBI lineage: Eukaryota > Metazoa > Chordata > Amphibia > Anura > Ranidae > Rana > Rana muscosa. The sequence goes on along the minus strand of CM055122.1, from coordinate 1,086,153,582 downwards.
ATCCTCCCGCAAAAAAGTTATGCCGCGTACACACGGTCAAGCCTTCGTCGGAATTTCGACCGTATGTACGCGGCATAAAAGGTTATGCCGCGTACACACAGTCGGACTTTTCCACGGGCAAGCCTCCGTTGGAATTTCGACCGTATATACGCGGCATTAGGAGCAAAATCGCTCCTCCGCCCCTGCTGCCCCCATGCTTCGGCATATATGCTCTTTTTTTTAACTGTGGTGGTGAAATCACCTCCTACAGCGTTGGAGTCACGGCTTTATGTATCGTGGGAGCAAACGCTGTTGCTGTCAAGATAAATAGATCCGCGCTGCAACTGAATGGCGTACCTGCTAAGCAAATGGTGGTTAACATTAAAACAAAGTAACATTACAGTACAACAGTAAGACCTTACCATGCCATACCTGCAAAGCAAATACCAAAACAAAACCTAGTAAAAAATAAAAAAATGTTTTAACGCAACCTGTGCCTAAAATATATATATGCCGAAGCATGGGGGCATCCTCCCGCAAAAAAGTTATGCCACGTACACACGGTCAGAATTTTCCACGGGCAGGCCTCCGTCGGAATTTCGACCGTATGTACGCGGCATTAGGAGCAAAATCGCTCCTCCGCCCCTGCTGCCCCCATGCTTCGGCATATATGCTCTTTTTTTTAACTGTGGTGGTGAAATCACCTCCTACAGCACTGGAGTCACGGCTTTATGTATCGTGGGAGCAAACGCTGTTGCTGTCAAGATAAATAATTCCGCGCTGCAGTTGAATGGCGCACCTGAAAACAAAAAATTACATACCTGAAAAGCAAGCATGATAAAACATTGCAGAATAGAATACAGTAAAAAAGAGCAGAACAATAGAGAGAAAATAGAGAGAGAGAGAACAATAAAACGACAACTATTTTTGGTTTTTTTATTTTATATTTTTTTTGTGTTTTGTTTTTTACGTTTTTTTTTTTCTTTTTTACACTTTTTTTTGTAACTTTACAACTGTAATGGTTCGGGTCTCTCAAAATGTAATGGCATCTTGGGAGACCCTGTGTAAGTGTGTCCTTGTCTGTGAAATGCTGTACCCTACGCTAAAACTTCACTTTTGAGTGGTAGCGTTCAAAACATTCACCTTGGCAAAGACCAGGCTTGTCAGGACAGAGTGGACAAAAACTACGGGTGTCACGCCTAAATCCGTGCTTGCTACAGACACGACATCTTTTTTGGGGGTGGCTTTGGGTAGGGGTACTCGGGAGGACATACGAATAATGCCTCTCATGCAGCCGGTTTACTGCATTTGGTTGGGGATGGTGAGGTGCAGAACCGCCTGGATACAGGAATTCTGTGACTATCTCATTCTGGAATTTTAGAAGAGATAACGTCCCGCCTGAAGCTCTGTATAGCACATGAGCGTTCAGCAAAGCCAATTGGAATAATGATAGAGACACTTTTTTGTACCAGCGTCTCGCCTTACGGTCAATTAGATACGGCGCCATCAACTGGTCGTTGAGGTCCACCCCTCCCATATTTTGGTTATATTCGTGGACACAGAGGGGTTTCTCCACAACACCAGTCGCCGTACGAATTTGGACTGTCGTGTCTGCATGAAGGGAGGTAAGAAGGAAAACATTCTTATTGTCCCTCCACTTCATAGCGAGCAAGTTATTACACTTCAAGCAGGCTCTCTCCCCCAGCCTAAGACGGGCATCTACAAGCCGCTGGGGAAAGCCCCGGCGATTAGGTCGCACGGTGCCACATGCTCCAATCTTATGATCAAACAAGTGACTAAACAGTGGCACGCTCGTGTAATAATTGTCCACATACAAGTGGTACCCCTTTCCGAATAAGGGTGACACCAAGTTCCACACTATCTTGCCAGCGCTCCCTATGTAATCCGGGCAGTTGACCGACTCAATCTGACTGTCTTTTCCCTCATAAACCGTAAAGTTCACTACATAGCCTGTTGCCCTGTCACAGAACTTGTAGAGCTTGACCCCGTATCTGGCACGCTTGCTGGGAAGGTACTGCTTGAAAGACAAGCGGCCAGAAAATTTAATCAGGGACTCATCAACGCAGACAACTTGATTGGGAGTAAACAAGGCTGCAAAACGTTCGTTGAAGTGGTTTATGAGGGGCCGAATTTTATAGAGCCGGTCGTATTCAGGGTCCCCACGTGGACGACAAAGTTCATTGTCGTTGAAGTGCATGAACCGCAAAATCTGCTCGTATCGTGCCCTGGACATGGAGGCAGAGAACACGGGCATGTGGTCAATTGGGTGCGTGGACCAATAAGCACGCAATGACGGAAATTTATGTGTGCCCATGTTGAGGGAAAGGCCCAGAAAGGTCTTAAATTCAGAAACCGTAATTGGTTTCCAATTTCTGGCAATTTTAGGCAACTGGGGGTTAGCGGCGATAAATTGACCAGCATATAAATTACTCTGGTCCACAATAGATCTATAGAGATCTTCCGTGAAAAACAGCGAATAAAAATCAATTGGAATAAAATCAGCTGTTTCCACCTGAATACCGGGTTGGGCAGTGAATGGGGGAAGTACGGGTTCTGCAGAAGTGGTGGGGACCCAATCAGGATAGGCGAATTCTGCAGGAAGGGCAGTATGGGCACGACGGGCCTGCCTTTGTCTTCTTGGTGGCAGCGGGACACTACTTGTGCTTGCCACCTCGCCAGCTTGAACTGCACTTATGGGACTCGCCACGTCACCAAGTGTTACTGCAGTGCTGGATGTACGTCCAGGCTGTACTAGGCCGCTGGTGCTTGCCAGTTCACCAGAAGGAATAGCGGCGCTAGTACTACTCTGCTCCATGATACGAGAGACCTGCGGTTCTTGCTCCTCAACAACCTCAGAAGATCGGGATCGGGTACACCTGACCTTAGCAGGGACCTCAACTTCGTCGTCAGAGCTATCTGACGTGGGGCCGCTGACGTCACTGTCTTCTACGGGAAGATATTCTGAGCCTGAATCTGACAGATACGTGACCTCCTCTTCACTATCTGTCATGCTCAGAATCTCGTAGGCCTCTTTACTAGTGTACCTTCGTCTTGCCATTTTGGGCTCTAAATTTAGGGGTACACTAGTAAGATTCACAGGAAAAAAAGCACCTGACTGTCGTCAGCAAATATATCAAACGCTACAAAAAAACTGTTAGCGATCGCAGGGATCAGGCCTGTCTCTGCGAACGCTGCAGTTATGTGTGTTGTGTTTGGTAAGTGACAGTGATCGATCGATACTGCACTTGGGTGGGCTGGGCTGGGCTGGGCTGGGCGGAGGGGCTAAACGCAGGCGCTAGCAGGTATCTGGGCTGATCCCGCTAACACTGCGTTTTTGGGAACCCTAAACCGCTGGGGATGCTAGTATAGATCTGATCAGATACTATACCACTAAGGGGGGTGTATGCTTTGCGCGTGGGTGTTAGCGTTACTGGCACTAACCTAACACTGCCTGGGGCGACGCAGACCCTCTCTGGCGCTAAAACCTAATTGATCTCACCCGCCGGGCGATCAGGGGGGTTAAACCTTTATTGGGTTATATACGGCGGGTGCCCTGATGCTATAAAAAGCAAACTAATCAACCAGCGTCACCCGTAACCTTTATATGGTGATCACTGGTGAAAGGGTTAACTAGGGGCAATCAGGGGGTTAAAACCTTTATTAGGTTAAATATGGGGGTACCTGACACTATATAAAAACCTGACGGGTAACCTAAATAACTAAATAACTTACTGGCTAACCAGTGACACCAGTGACGCTTATACGGCGATCACTGGTGAAAGGGTTAACTCTAGGGGCAATCAGGGGGTTAAAATAATATATGGGGGTACCTGACACCAATAAAAACCTGCGGCGAACCTAAAAAAAAAATAACTGCCTATCTAAAACACCAGCGACACGAATACAGCGATCGGAAAAACAATCGCTTAGTGACGCTGAAGTTAGGGGGTGAAAGGGTTACCTGGGGGGTGATCAAGGGGTTAAACCTTTATTAGGGGGGGGGTTAGGGGGCTACCCTGGACCTAAAGGGGCCTAATCCTAACTGCCCTGCAACTTTTTACAATCACAGATGACACTAAATGCAGTGATCAGTAAAATAAATGATCACTGCAATCAGTGACACTGTGATTGGGGGCTTTGGGGTGACCTGGGGGGTGATCTGGGGGTGACTGGGGGGTGATTTGTGTGCCTATGTGTACCTACGTGTCAGTGGACTGTTGGAGCACTAACCTCTGTCTTCTCTCCTCGGCGCCGGGAACGAAAAGACCGCGGCGAGGGAGATGACATCACTTCCTCCAGCCTGTGTTTACATCACATGGCGGAGGAAGCAATTTCATTGGCCGGGAGCGATCGCGAGGGAGGGGGCGGAATCGAGCGGCCGCCCCCTCATGCCTGATCGCTCCCGAACACTTAACGGCCGCTCACTGCAGTGAAGGGGGGTCCGCATGGACCCCCAACTGCACAAAGGCGATCAAGTAGATCTATGTGATTCTGCCTGTCCGTGCCATTCTGCCGACGTAAATCGGCGGTGGGCGGTCGTTAAGTGGTTAAGATGAGCATTCTCCCTAAATTTTTGTATCTACTACAAGCATTACCTATATATATCCCACCAACTTACTTCAAGCAGAGCCAGAAACAAATTTTTGATTTTATCTGGGCAAGCAAGCACCCCCGGGTGCAATGGAAACAATTAATGTTACCTAAAAGAAAGGGGGGACTAGCGGTCCCAGATATACAGAGATACCATAAAGCAATACATATGAGCAGGGTCATTGATTGGAATAGACATAGGGATACTAAGCTTTGGGTGCAGATCGAACAGGGTCAAATTCCGATACCCTTGGGTAGAGTGCCATGGTGCCTTTCCTCTTTACCTAAAGAGGTGATTAAACATCCGCTAATAGGAAATACGGCTAAACTTTGTTCAAGGATACTCCCTATGGCTGGTATAATACCTACCACTTCCCCTCTGTACCCGATATTGGGGAATCCCCTATTTACACCAGGGTATGAGGATGTCGCATTTAGACACCTGGTGAATAAGGGGTATATACAGGCATTAAACTATATAAAAGGGGGAGGATGGCTGACAATTGCGGAATTGACTGATCAAGGAGGTAACTTTGGACTAAAGCTTTGGAATGCCGTACAGATTACTCATTTCCTGAATACCCTCCCACTATCGAGACAATTTGATAGACCGCTCAATAGATTTGAGAAACTATGCGCAGAGGAGGGGAAAATATCCCACTCTCTAGCGGCTAGTTACGAAATACTGACGACATTGCCAGAGACTTATTCTCTGAAATGCATTCAGGACTGGGAAAGGGAATTGGGGGAATCTTTCAGCTTGGGGCAACGGCAGCATATTTTCAGATTCACACATGAATCTTCAATCTGTGTTAAAACGCAACAAACTAATTATAAGATCCTTACCAGGTGGTACAGAACACCAGTGAGATTAAATAAAATCTATCCTGACACCTCAGATCCAGGGATGAGCCGAACACCCCCCTGTTCGGTTCGCACCAGAACCTGCGAACAGACAAAATGTTCGTGTAAACTTTAGAACCCTATTAAATACAATGGACTCGAACGTTCGAAATCTAAAGTGTTAATTATAAAGGCTGATATGCAAGTTATTGTCCTAAAAAGTGTTTGGGGACCTGGGTCCTGCCCCAGGGGACATGTATCAATGCAAAAAAAAGTTTTTAAAACGGCCGTTTTTTCGGGAGCAGTGATTTTAATAATGCTTAAAATGAAAAAATAAAAGTGAAATATTCCTTTAAATTTCGTACCTGGGGGGTGTGTATGATATGCATGTGAAGTGGCGCATGTTTCCCGTGCTTAGAACTGTCCCTGCATAAAATGTCATTTTTGAAAGAAAAAAAGTCATTTAAAACTGACTTGCGGCTATTAATGAATTGTCGGCTCCCGGCAATACATTCAAAAGTCATTGATAAAAAAAAAAAAAAAAAAAAGCGTGGGGGTTCCCCAGAATTCAATTACCAGGCCCTTCAGGTCTGGAATGGATATTAAGGGGAACCCTGCCGCAAATTTTAAAAAAAATTGACGTGGGGTTCCCCCACATATCCATTCCAGGCCCTTCAGATCTGGCATGGATTTTAAGGGAAACTCCACCCCAAATTTTTTAAAAAAATGGCGTGGAGTCCCCCTAAAAATCCATACCAGACCCCTTATCCGAGCACGCAACCTGGCCGGCCGCAGGGGAAAAGGGGGGGACGAGAGAGCGGCCCCCCCTCCCTCCTGAACCGTACCAGGCCACATGCCCTCAACATGGGGAGGATGTCCCCATGTTGATGGGGACAAGGGCCTCATCCCCACAACCCTTGCCCGGTGGTTGTGGGGGTCTGCGGGCGGGGGGCTTATCGGAATCTGGAAGACCCCTTTAACAAAGGGGACCCCCAGATCCCGCCCCCCCTATGTGAATTGGTAAGGGGTACATTGTACCCCTACCATTTCACGAAGAAAGCGTAAAAAAAGTTTAAAAAAAACACACAAAGACCTTGAAAAAGTCCTTTATTTAAAAAAAAACAAAAACATTCCAGCGGTGAAATCCAGTGTCCCGCGGCGATCCCGATGTCCAGCGCTGTCCTTTATTGGTTGTGCCTGAGCGGACCTGATGGGGAACTCCCTCTCAGTATTTTAAATGTATAGACCCGCCCCTTCTAAAGTTCCCCATCAGGTCCGCTCAGCGGACCAGATGCGGAACATGAGAAGGGGCGGGTCTATACATGTATTGCCAAAGTGAGAGCAGTTCCCCATCAGGTCCGCCCCCTCGGTATGTCGGACCCGCCTACGTCATTGGCTTGAGCGGGGAACTTCCTTCACTATGTAAATTTAAATTACACAGTGAAGGAAGTTCCCCGCTCAAGCCAATGACGTAGGCGGGTCCGACATACCGAGGGAGCGGACCTGATGGGGAACTTTAGAAGGGGCGGGTCTATACATTTAAAATACTGAGAGGGAGTTCCCCATCAGGTCCGCTCAGGCACAACCAATGAAGGACAGCGCTGGACATCGGGATCGCCGCGGGACACTGGATTTCAGCGCTGGAATGTTTTTTTTTTATTATTATTTTAAATAAAGGACTTTTTCAAGGTGTTTGTGTGTTTTTTTAAAAAAAAAATTACGCTTTCTTCGTGAAATGGTAGGGGTACAATGTACCCCTTACCAATTCACATAGGGGGGGCCGGGATCTGGGGGTCCCCTTTGTTAAAGGGGTCTTCCAGATTCCGATAAGCCCCCCGCCCGCAGACCCCCACAACCACCGGGCAAGGGTTGTGGGGATGAGGCCCTTGTCCCCATCAACATGGGGACATCCTCCCCATGTTGAGGGCATGTGGCTTGGTACGGTTCAGGAGGGAGGGGGGGCCGCTCTCTCGTCCCCCCCTTTTCCCCTGCGGCCGGCCAGGTTGCGTGCTCGGATAAGGGGTCTGGTATGGATTTTTAGGGGGACTCCACGCCATTTTTTTAAAATTTGGGGTGGAGTTCCCCTTAAAATCCATGCCAGATCTGAAGGGCCTGGAATGGATATTTGGGGGAACCCCACGTCAATTTTTTTTAAAATTTGCGGCGGGGTTCCCCTTAATATCCATTCCAGACCTGAAGGGCCTGGTAATTGAATTCTGGGGAACCCCCACGCTTTTTTTTTTTTATCAATGACTTTTGTATGTATTGCCGGGAGCCGACAATTCATTAATAGCCGCGTGTCAGTTTTAAAAGACTTTTTTTCTTTCAAAAATGACATTTTTTGCAGGGACAGTTCTAAGCACGGGAAACATGCGCCACTTCACATGCATATCATACACACCCCCCAGGTACGAAATTTAAAGGAATATTTCACTTTTATTTTTTCATTTTAAGCATTATTAAAATCACTGCTCCCGAAAAAATGGCCGTTTTTAAAACTTCTTTTTGCATTGATACATGTCCCCTGGGGCAGGACCCCTGTCCCCAAACACTTTTTAGGACAATAACTTGCATATAAGCCTTTATAATTAGCACTTTAGATTTCTCCCATAGATTTTTCGAATTTGACGCGAACACCCCAATTTGTTCGCTGTTCGGCGAACGGGCGAACAGGCAATGTTCGAGTCGAACATGAGTTCGACTCGAACTCGAAGCTCATCCCTACTCAGATCTGTGCTGGAGATGCCAGGAAGATAAAGGCACTATGCTACATATTTTTTGGAGCTGCCCTAAACTGAGGAACTTTTGGAGGGAAGTCAGACGAATTCTTCAAACCTGCTCAGACCAAAGGATACCGGAGGACCCGGCGTTCTTTCTTTTACATGCCAATCAGATACCAGGGAAAGAATATAGCGAATCTAGCATAGGTCACCTGTTAGATGCTGCCAAGACATGCATCCCTTTGAGATGGAAATCATCGGTACCACCGATGATTGGAATGTGGATACGTAAAGTTAAAGAAATAAGTCAATTAGAAGATTTAGTGCTCTCGGCACGCCATCAGCAGGAACGCTATTCTAAGACCTGGTGTTCCTGGAATATCTTCCTAGCTTCAGAAGAGGGAAGAACCCTTCTTGATAGGGATTGAAATAACTAAAGGGGTAGTCAAGAAGTGCCTGAGTAGTTGGCCTTTTTGGCATTGGTTGAGACACCCGGAGGTCTCCATAGGGGAACTTGCACCATACCACATCCTAAATTTTCCCCCCTTTTTTTTTTTGTTGTTTGTTTTTTTTTGTTTTTTTGTTTTTTTTTTTGAGCAGTGATGTTTTTTGTTTTTTTTCTCTGGAACTGATAGGCGGTTAATGTAATTATAGAGACAGATATGGATCTGGATTAGGAAGAGATAGTAGAGGAGAGAAGCCTGACTATACGTCAATAGACGAGAAGATTATTGTGTTTTCTTTTTATCTTGGTTTGAGGAATCAGGCTCCAACTGAGGGTAAAGGGGTAATAATTTTGCATTATAAAACTGTGAAGGTTAATTAAAATGCATGGTTCGGTCCCATGTAGATCTATGTATTTATGGAAATATGTTTGGTTTACCCCTTGATTAATTCGGAATACCTATTTGTTTTATGTGATATCAGAGATGTGATATGTTTAAATAATAATAAAATGATTGATTTGAAAAAAAAAAAAAAAACCCTTCCTGTCCAGCCCTGGCATCCCTTTAAGTGGATCCATATGCCCGGGGGCAGGATGGACTTCTCGATCATGTCACCATTGTAATTGGCTGTCACATCTTTATGACAGCCCTCAGCACAAAAATCTTAACCATCAATAGATGCATTTGTGCATCGGGTGGGCATTAAAGTCCACCCTCTTTGCCACTGCACATATGCATTACATGGGCAATAAGAGGTTACACATCCTGTACTGCTTTAATAAATCAACACCATGGGTTACACTGCTAATGCCGCATACACACAACCGTTTTTCATGACGTTAAAAATGCCATTTTTTTAAATTGGTCATTAAAAACGATCGTGTGTAGGCTCCAGAGCATTTTTAATGACGTGAAAAATGGCCTAAAAAAATTAGAACCCGCTCTATTTTTTCACGTCGTTTTTCACGTCGTTCTTTTTAACGTTATGAAAAACGGTAGTGTGTATGCTTTTACGAGGGGAAAAAAATGCGCATGCTCAGAATCAAGTATGAGACGGGAGCTCTCCTTCTGGTAAAACTAGCGTTCGTAATGGAGATAACACATTCGTCACGCTGTAACGGACTGAAGAGCATGAGGCGGAAAAACGTGAATCGTCTCTCACCAAACTTTACTAATACGAGGATCAGCAAAAGCAGCCCAAAGGGTGGCGCCATCCGAATAGAACTTCCCATTTATAGTGCCGTTGTACGTGTTGTACGTCACTGCGCTTTGCTCGAGCGTTTTTTTCATGAATGTGTGTATGCAAGGCAGGCTTGAGAGGAAACACGAAAAATCACGTCGATAAAAACTTCGTTTTTTTTAATTACATTAAAAACGGCCGTGTGTACGCGGCATAAGAGTCAAGGCATTATTTTCTTTTCTCTTTGGATTTAAATGCCAGCATTTCATCAGTGCAGAATAAAGGCCCAATCCAGGCAAAAATGAAATTTTTTTTTTTTACATTTAGTGCATTGTGCGTCAATCTTACTCCTGAGTCTTGATTCCAAACAACTCTTCTAAGCAATTATACAGTGTAATGTATCAAAGTTACAGTTACCGTATATACTCGAGTATAAGCCGACTCGAGTATAAGCCGAGGTACCTAATGTTGCCTCAAAAAACTGGGAAAACTTACTGACTCGAGTATAAGCCGAGGGTCATCCTTACTGTTCCTATCCTCACTGTTCTTCTTTCCTCACTGTTCTCCTATCCTCACTGATCTCCTATCCTCACTGTTCCCTAGCTCGCTATTTTACATTGTAAATCGTACCTGTAAAGAAGTTGTGGCTGCGGCGTCCATTGTTCGAATTCCGCGGTCTCTTCCTGTTCCTTCCGTGATAGGCGGAGAGTGTCTGATGAGAATCGCCTATCACGATCATTCTCTCATCCTCAGTTTCCCTGCAGACACTGAGGATGAGAGAATGATCGTGATAGGCGGAGAGTGTCTGATGAGAATCGCCTATCACTAAAGGAACAGGAAGAGACCGCGGAATTCGAACAATGAACGCCGCAGCCGCAACGTCTTTACAGGTACTATTTTCAATGTAATTTTTTTTTGCTGACTCGAGTATAAGCCGAGGGGGGGACTTTCAGCCCCAAAAAAAGGGCTGAAAATCTCGGCTTATACTCGAGTATATACGGTACTTCTAAGAGTCAAGCTAATTTCCTACCCCGAGGATGAGGCATGTTTCCCTGTTTGTTATCTTCTTGGGCACTGGTCCCCTTACTGCCCCTGTGAGTTATTTTGCTTCTGGAGCTTATGAGAGAGGACAAGGCCACTGTGTCACCTCCACCAATAGGAGATGTCCTCATTGTGCAGACAGTGATGTGGTCAACCAAATAAGTACCACAGGAAGTAAAGAATAAAAGAGAGAAGGGTCATCACATAGCAGTGGCTACAGATAAGTAAAATTGACATTTGGGTGGCTTTTTTTTTTATACAAGTGGTTGAGGGAGGGATGCTAATTTCCTGGAGTTGGGCTTTAATACACTCTTTATTTTCCTATTTTGGAAGTGGTCCTACCAGACCCTGTTGACTATGTTAACTAAACCCCAGGCCATAGCATGCATTGTGTACAGACTGTTCAAAAAATAATGTTTTGTCAAAATGATTCAATTATATATGGATCCTTTTTCTTAATGCAGTTCATCACATCTTGTACAGTGTTATTGCCTACTGTCTTTCTTTTTATTGAATGATCAGCCCTCAAAAAACGAATATTTCAGTTTTTGGAAGATGCTGGAGAGTGTACTGGAGTTTCTGGGTCTGCACAGCTGCTGTGACCATTGTGAAGGGGCCCCACTGTGTGTGAATGTTCTATTTGTATTGGGTTAAGTGCAACAGGAGGCAAGAACACTAAAATCTCCAAGGGGCTTTTTCAAAATGTGACCACTTTAGAAACAGTCACTTTGCTACCTACTGTGTTGTTCTACAGCAGAACTGTATATTTTTCAAAGCAGACATATGCACCTGTTATATGGCAGATTATTTATCATTTCACACAGACTGTTTTCTGCCACTAGAGGCCAATCTGTTCCTAGTAGCTTTCCAGCAATGGATTTCAGACTATCCCCAAATGGCCACCGCAATTTACATATAAGGGATAGTTACTAAAAAAGAGACACATTTACGGCCTGTATTGTGTGACATCATAGAGAGAAAAGTTCTGCAGCACAGTCTGGGAAGAAGTAGATTGGTGAGGGAGCTTTTTGGAAGAAGGTAGTTGAGAGAAGTATATATCCTGTGGTTCAGATTCCGGTTTGTTCAGCTCAGAGAAGCTGGAGCCGATTACATCTGTTTCTCAATGGTTGCATTGTAAGTGCCACATGGTCTTCACGAGTAAGTTGCTTGTGCTACAGTGACTAAATTTACTTTATTTTTCTGCAATATGGTTTTACAATATCTTTAGCTAGCTATTTATCTGACAGAAGCTAGTATGCATAGTCAAAGAGAGACTGCCTATTAAAATATAGATTCACCTTCTGAATATGTGACATGTTACATTTGTACTTAGGGTGCAAAATGTAACATTGAACATGTTACATTTTGCACCCTAAGTACGAATGTAACATGTCACACCCCCAACTCATGCCCCCGTCCTTCCCTGTGATAGCAGGGATTCTACTCGCCGCAGCCAATGTCACATTCTAAAAATGGGGTGGCTGTTTGGGTCTCCACCCGCAAAGCTGTGTCTTTCATTTACAGCAGGGGTGCCCAACCTTTTGAGGAGCAAGGACCACTTAAGCGACTTGGTAACCAGTCACAGGCTGCAATGAGCGGAGAAGGTGGATGACAGGTCCGTGTCCTCTCTGCATATGCAGTGCGGACATGGACACAGCTCGCTCTACTCTATGGGCCGTCCAATCCAATCAGCCCAGATGGAAGGTGACGAAATTCCTTAGCGGATCAGATTGAAGGTAGGCGGGTGTAAACGGACACAAGTCTGTTTACATCTGCTGCTCCATAGAGGTGAAAGGCGGACCTGAACTGAACCTGAACTGACCAGTCGTGTGAAAGGGGCCTAAGGCTGCTTTCACACTGATGCGCTGCAGTTTAACCGCACCACGGGTGCAGTGCAGTGCACCGGCAGGCTAGCAGCACCTTGCCATAGACTTCCATTATATCCTGCAGGTGTGGTGCACTTTCTGAAAGCGCACCAAACCTGCAGGTAATAATAGAAGTCTATTGCCCCGTACACACGACCGGGTTTCCCGACAGGAAAACTGCGAGGAGAGCTTTTGGCCGGGAATCCTGGCCGTGTGTATGCTCCCTCGCAGTTTTTCCGACGGGAAAACTGGCAAACCCACCGGAAAAAAAAAAGAGAACCAGCTCTTTTTTTTTTCGCCGGGATTACCGATGGACTTTTATCCGTCAGAAAACACGGCCGTGTGTAGCAGAAACCGGCCATTTTTGGCAGATTTCCTGTGAGCATAAAACACGGTCGGGATTCCCCAGGAAAAGTTCTCATCTGAGTTTTCCCGACAGGAAAACCGAGCGTCTGTACGGGGGAAAAATAGAGAGCAGGCTCTCGGTTTTCCCCTCGGGATTTCCGACAGATCTTTTCCTGTCGGGAATCCCGGTCGTGTGTACTAGGCATTAGGCTCAGTGCAGGTAACCCACAGGTGCACTGTGCAGAACCTTTGGATCAGTTTGAAAGCAGCCCAGTAACCACTGCAGAAGAGATACACTCATTATACAATGTGATTTTGAATATAAACTGACTTTTAATAATAAACTTCCATTCAGGAATCTCCCTTGCTACAGGTTTTGCCAGCTGTTGCTGTCACAAGTGCAGTGCAATCAGTGGCGTATCCAGGGTATGGCACTCCATGGCAAGTGCCATGGGCGCCCTGGGGGGGGCGACAAAATAAACTAAACGAAAAAAAAAATTCCCATCCGCACCTGTCCTCCTGCGGGCCACCTCCCGCACTATAGCCCCCGGCGGCGGCACAGCACTTCACTCTTACTTGACTGGATCTGGATGGCAGTGTTATGGAGAGTGACAGGCGCGGGTGCCCCCATGCTTATAGATGAGTGGGACCGTCCACTGCATCTCCAGACCGTCATTCGGCTAACTGGTGGAGGCGGAGCTTTCCTCCTCTGCGCTGGTGGACTGGGCATGGGGATGGGTGGAGATTTCCCCCCAGGAAGCCTACCTTATTGATAAAACGGCCGCGCTGCCTTAGCCTGTGTTTACTTTTTTTTTTTTTTTTCTGTCTGTGGCTGTGCAGTGCGGCGGTACTAGTTGCAAGTATTGTGAATGTGTATGCGGGGGGCGGGGCCGAGGGCGGGGGGGGGTAGTACAGAGCGGCCTCCTCCATTAGCAGCCGACATATTCGACTGGCGGAGGCGGAGCCTATAGCTCCGCCCACCCTCTCCGTGCGGCTGTGGTCCACTGCATCCTCTCTTGAGGAGGGGTCTGTCTGATGACAGGAGGAGGAGGAGAGAGAAGCACGAGGAGAACCCCCTGGCAAGGACAGAAGGTAAAATGTAATAAATTACTCTTATGATGATACACAGTCAGATCATGATTTTGCAATAAAGTGATCCATGCTGCAAACTCAACAGTCTCCCTTCAGTGAAAGTTCATGTTTTGCAAACTTTGCAGTACATGAACTTTCACTGAAGGTGGACTGTTTAATGAGTTTGCAGCATGAATCACTTTATTGCAAAATCATGATCTGTATATTAATGAACTTTCAATGAATGTGGTCTGTTTAACGAGTTTGCATTGAGTTCAGCATGTGCAAAGTGTTCCACGTATGCTGAAATCAATGCAAACTCATTAAGGAGGTGGAGGCTGCACTCATTGCCACTGATTAGGCGGCACTCTAAGGCTACTTTCACACTGAGGCATCAGCGGTAAAGCACTGCTATATTTAGCAGCGCTTTACTGTCGTTTTTGCGGCACTATTTGGCTGCTAGCAGGGTTTAACCCCCGCTAGCGGCCAAAAAAGGGTTAAAACCGCCCGCAAAGCGCCGATGCAGCGGCTCTTTGTTGGCGGCTCGGCAGCGCTGCCCATTGATTCCAATGGGCAGGGGCGCTGTAGGAGCGGTGTATACACCGCTCCTACAGCGCCACAAAGATGCGGCTTGCAGGACTTTTTTTACCGTCCTGCCAGTGCACCGCTCCAGTGTGAAAGCCTTCGGGCTTTCACACTGGAGTGAAAGGAGAGACTCTTTCAGGGCACTTTGCAGGCGCTATTTTTAGCACTATAGCACCTGCAAAGCGCCTCAGTGTGAAAGTAGCCTTAAGCTGCACTGATATGCTACACTGATGGGCACTGATGAGGCCGCACTGTTGGCCACTGATAAGCTGCACTGGTGAGGCTGCATTGTCGGGCACTGGTGAGGCTGTGCTGATGGGTACTGGCGAGACTGCACTAATGGGCACTGGTGAGGCTGCATTGATGGGTACCAATGAGGCTGCATTGATGGGCATTGGTGAGGCTGCATTGATGGGCACTGGTGAGGCTGCATTGATGGGCACTCATGAGGCTGCATTGATGGGCACTGGTGAAGCTGCATTGATGGGCACTGATCAGCCTGTGTTGATGGGCACTGATCAGCCTGCGTTGATGGGCACTGATCAGTCTGCACCGATGGGCACTGTCTGCACTGGTGAGGCTGCATTGATGGGCTCTGATAAGGCTGCACTGATCAGGCTGCACTGATGGGCACTGATCAGGCTGCACTGATGGGCACTGTCTGCACTGGTGAGGCTGCACTGATGGGCACTGTCTGCACTGGTGAGGCTGCACTGATGGGCACTGTCTGTACTGGTGAGGCTGCACTGATGGGCACTGTCTGCACTGGTGAGGCTATGTTAATGGGCACTGATCAGGCTGCATTGATGGTTCAATGGGCCACTTGACTGGACTTGCCCCCCAGGCCTAAGGCTGCCAGCCCTCCCCTGGAGCCTGCTTCCATCTTCTCCCCGAGCGCGAGCGGGTCGGTGACGTCACGTGAGGTGAGGTCGCCGTCGCTGAGGAGGATCCCTTGATTGATTGCTGAGCTCCAGCACGTGTACATCTCCTGAGCCATGGGCCTCTGCTACAGCCTCCGACCATGGCTGTTCGGTGATTCTAGCGGCTCCATCTCCAACGCCCCCACCAACTCGGACACCGAGCAGCCCCCTGGAGCTGTTAGTGCCTATGAGAGCCAGGGACCTGAGGATCACAGCAGCAGCTCAGGGGGGGGGGGGAGCTCTGTAAACCGACTAGAGAGGGGAAAGTTCCAGACGGGCTGCTTCTACTACTGCAGAACTGGGGAGATAGCACCAGCGGCACTGGGGACAGCAATAAGCAGCAGCACAAGCCCAGCAAGTGCACCATCAACAGCAACATTCTCTGCAGAAGGGATGGGACAAACTCTGACTGGAGGAGAAGGAGGCCAAGATAGTCAGCAAGAGCATAGATCGGGTACTGAAGGAGCAGAAGAGGGAGTACAAGCAGACCCATAGACTGCTCCTCCTAGGTAAGTGCCTCTCCTTCCATTTCTACACTAACATGGGGGATAGGTGGCCGGCCATGCCTGCTGACACTGCCTGTCTGCTTTATGTTGTCCTTGACATTTTATGGTTGGCCTGCATCCTGGGCATGCCTCTGGACTCTACATGCTCTCTCTCTCTATATATATATATATATATATATATATATATATATATATATATATATAAGGCTTCACTCCTGCCCAGCACACTAGCTGCATGGAGTTTGCATGTTCTCCCTGTGGGGTTCCTCTCCCACTCCAAACACATGCAGGTAGGTGAATTGTACCCTGTGTACAGACTGGCAGTGTACATGGCTGATCACATTCTACACTGACCCTACAATCCTAGAGGACCCTACACATATCTATGTATACTTCCATTCAGTCCTGTCCAGCTCTTGGCAGATTTTGGGCCAGAGATCATCTTAAATCATTTTTCGGACATGAGGGTGGCATGCAGAATGTGATTGGCCATATACATTGCCACTTCATACAGACAGGTGACCATCACCTACCAACATGGCTTTGGAATGTGCCAGGAAACTGGAGTACCTGGAGGATGCCCACACAAAGAGAACATGAAAACTCCATGCAGATAGCTTCCTGGCCCAGATTCAAACCAAGTGAGGCAAGTGCCAACCACTAACCTACTGTTCTCCCTATATAACTGTATATACTGACAGCATTATCTGAAAGTAGGGTTTCCAATGTTTTAAAAGGGGCGCATTTTCAGTGCTTGCCATAGGCGCCATTTTCGCTAGATACGCCTCTGAGTGCAATGGGTATCATTCAGCCTGTGGCAGGAGCCAGTGCTATACAGGAAGGCTCATGCGGCTCTGCTCCCTCCGCAGCCTGGCTTCCTCTAGCACTGATTGATGCTCTGGGATGGCAGGTTGGGAACTTGCAATTTGTTTTTGCCGACCCAGAGCAGGAGGTCGCAGGCCACATCAGAGGACTCCGTGGGCCACACGTGGCCCTCAAACCAGTAAACAGTTAAAGAGCGTTATCCCAATGATTAGTTGCAGCTTATGACAAAAAATATAATTTTTAAACAGTTACATTATATAATTGTACCAATCTTAGAACACCCTACATTTTACTTTTTCCTAACTTGCTGTGTTCTTGCTGTGTTTTTTAGGGTCAAGGAGAGTTATGGAGTATGGACCATCACTGCTTAGTGTTATGCCACGCACACACGATCGGAATTTCCAACAACAAACCGTGGTTTTTTTTGGCGACGGATTTTCGCTCAAAATTGTCTTGCATACACACGGTCGCACAAATGTTGCTCAGAAATTCCGAATGTCAAGAACGCGGAGACGTACAACACTACGACGACCCGAGAAAAATTAAGTACAATGATTCCGAGCATGCGTCGAATTGATTCCGAGCATGCGCAAGATTTTTGTGCGTCGGAATTGGATACACACAATCGGAATTTTCTTTTGTTGACGGAAAAATTGAGAACTTGCTCTCAAACATTTGTTGTCGGAAATTCTGACAGCAAATGTCCGATGGAGCCTACACACGTTCGGAATATCCGACCAAAAGCTCACATCGAACATTTGTTGTCGGAAATTACGATCGTGTGTACGCGGCATTAGTATTTTGAATGTTATGTTCACTCCTTTATATTTCATAGGTGATTGAAAACACAAAGAATGTACTTCTAGCTATTCTTCTTGTCTCCTCATTAAAGACTATTTCAGGACACAGAACAGTACCCTGCTAGTAGTTTACATGCAGATGCAAGAACTTACTAGACATGACAGGTACACAGCTTGCTAGAGCATTGTGTAACTGACTGCTTTGACATCTACAGCATTTAAAAAAATACTGCATTGTGGTGAAGTAATGCAGGGTTTAAGGTGAAGAGTTTACACACACACACACACACACACACATATATCACACACACATATATCCCACACACACACACACACAGTGCCTTGAAAAAGTACCCCTTGAAATTTTCCAAATTTTGTCATGTTACAACCAAAAACGTAAATGTATTTTATTGGAATTTTATGTGATAGACCAACACAAAGTGGCACATAATAGTAAAGTGGAAGCAAAATGATAAATGGCTTTCAATTTTTTTTTACAAATAAATATGTAAAAGTGTGGCGTGCATTTGTATTCAGCCCCCTTTACTCTGATTCCCCTAGTGGAACCAATTCCCTTCAAAAGTCACCTAATTAGTAAATAGGGTCCATCAGTGTGTAATTTCAACTTAGTATAAATACATCTGTTCTGTGAAGCCCTCAGAGTTTTTTTTTTTTAGAGAACCTTAGTGACAGTGGCGGCTGGTGTTTTTTGGGGCGGCAAACATCCACCCCCCCCCCCCCCCGGAGCACAGTCGGGACACCAAGGCCCCACACTTACCCCATCTAGGAAGAAGCGGGCAGCTTTCTTCCTCCTCCTGTGGTATGGATCATGGCTCCTAGGCTTCCAATAGGATCGCCTGACCTTTCAGTCAATCGGGAAACGGTATGAGATCCACACTTCCTGATTGGCGGAGAGGCGATTCAGTGTTAGAAAAGCGAATATTTATTCGCTTTTCTAACACACCTGGGTGGGCTCCGAGCGCAATGCTCTGCGCCACGAGTCCACCCTATTTTGAAGCATATTAGAGTGTATGGCTCTAATCAGGTCCTTCAAAAAAACACCCCTGCCACTGTAATTCATACCCTTTGGCATCCTGAAAGAGGCTGGACGCATTAATAGGGGGTGGCCACAGCGGCCGTGGATAGATTCATGCTATGCATGAATCTATCTATTAATCATATAGGGGGTGGCGTGGAGGGGCCAGGCTGACCCTGCTTAGTGAACAAACAGCATCATGAAGGCCAAGAAACACACCAGACAGGTCAGGAATAAAGTTGTAGAGAAGTTTAAAGCAGGAATAGGTTATAAAAAAATATCCCAAGCTTTGAAAATCTCATGAAGCACTGTTCAATCCATCATCGGAACATGGAAAGAGTATGGCACAACTGCAAACCTACCAAGACATGGCCGTCCACATGAACAGACAGGCTGGGCAAGGAGAGCATTAATCAGAGAAGCAGCCAAGAGGCCCATAGTAACTCTGGAGGAGCTGCAGAGATCCACAGCTCAGGCGGGAGAATCTGTCCACAGGACAACTATTAGTCGTGCACTCCACAAATATGGCGTTTATGAAAGAGTGGCAAGAAGAAAGCCATTGTTGAACAAAAGTTATAAGAAGTCCTGTTTGCAGCTTGTGAGAAGCCTTGTGGGGGAGACAGCAAACATGGGGAAGAAGGTGCTCTGGTCAGATGAGACCAAAATTTAACTTTTTGTCCTAAAAGTAAAACGCTACGTGTGGCGGAAAACTAACACTGCACATCACCCTGAACACACCATCCCCACTGTGAAACATGGTGGTGGCAGCATCATATTGTGGGGATGCTTTTCTTCAGCAGGGACAGGAAAGCTGGTCAGATTTGATGGGAAGATGGATGGAGCCAAATACAGGGCAATATCGAAGGAAACCTTTTAGAGCCTGCAAAAGACCTGAGACTGGGGCAGAGGTTCACCTTCTAGCAGGACAACAACAATAAACATACAGCCAGAGCTACAATGGAATGGTTTCGATCAAAGCATATTCATATGTTAGAATAGCCCAGTCAAAGTCCAGACCTAGATCCAAATGAGAATCTTTGGCAAGACTGGAAAATTGCTGTTCAAAGACACTCTCCATCCAATCTGACAGAGCTTGAGCTATTTTGCAAAGAAGAATGTGCAAACATTTAATTCTCTAGATGTGCAAAGATAGTAGAGACATCCCAAAAAGACTTGCAGCTGTAATTGCAGCAAAAGGTGGTTCTACAAAGTATTGAATACAAATGCACGCCACACTTTTCACATTTGTTTTGAAAAATAAAATGGAAAACCATTTATCGTTTTTCTTCCACTTCACAATTATGTGCCACTTTGTGTTGGTCTATCACATAAAATCCCAAAAAAATACATTTAAGTTTTTGGTTGTAACATGACAAAATGTGGAAAATTTTGAGGGGTATAAATACTTTTTCAAGGTACTATATATATAATATATATATATATATATATATATATATATACACACACACACACATATATATACATATATATACAGTATATACACACTGCTCACTGTCTGACATTTTTTTTCCCTACTCATCTTTTCGGACTGTTTTTCACTAGTTTTGCATTTGGTTAGGGTCAGTGTCACTACTGGTAGCACGAGGCGATACTTGGACCCTATAAAGGTTGCACAGGCAGTCAAACTCCTCCAGGATGGCACATCAATACGCGTGTCACGTACCTGATGGTTGTGAGCCTGAATTGCAGAGGACGGCCTCCCCTACGGCTCCCACTCGCGGCCCCCTGGTAAGGTAACAGTAGGCACAGGAGTAAGGAGTGGCACGGGTGCCTGGCAGGATCAACAGAGGTGAGGACGTGGATCAGACAACCGGAAACTTCCTTGCAGGAACTGGGATACAGGAACTGGATCAGCTAAGCAGACTGGATCAGGAACAGCTCAGCAGACTGGATCAGCTTAGCAGACTGGATCAGGAGCAGCTCAGCAGACTGGATCAGCTTAGCAGACTGGATCAGTAACAGCTCAGCAGACTAAATCAGCTTAGCAGACTGGATCAGGAGCAGCTCAGCAGACTGGATCAGCTTAGTAGACTGGATCAGCTTAGCAGACTGGATCAGCTTAGCAGACTGGATCAGGAACAGCTCAGCAGACTAAATCAGCTTAGCAGACTGGATCAGCTTAGCAGACTGGATCAGGAGCAGCTCAGCAGACTGGATCCGTTTAGCAGACTGGATCAGGAACAGCTCAGCAGACTGGATCAGCTTAGCAGGCTGGATCAGCTTAGCAGACTGGATCAGGAGCAGCTCAGCAGACTAGATCAGCTTAGCAGGCTGGATCAGCTTAGCAGACTGGATCAGGAGCAGCTTAGCAGACTGGATCAGCTTAGCAGACTGGATCAGGAACAGTTTAGCAGACTGGATCAGCTTAGCAGACTGGATCAGGAGCAGCTCAGCAGACTGGATCAGCTTAGCAGACTGGATCAGGAACAGCTCAGCAGACTGGATCAGCTTAGCAGGCTGGATCGGAACCATGAACAGATAGGACCAACACAGGGATAGTCAGACAGGCCAGGTCAGGTATCAGGCGGGCAGTAAAGGTACAGGGGTGCAGGCAAAGAATAGTCACAAACAGGCCAAGGTCAGATTCAGGCAGATAACTGGATGGTCAAAAGGTAAGCCAGGTCTTAATACAGGTAACATTCTCAGATCAGGTTTTAAGGCACACAATGCTGTAGAGCAGACAGCAGGGAATGTATGTGACAGGCGGGCCTAAATAGCCCGCCTGGTGCCAACAGAGGTGCGCACGCACGTGCATGCGCGGTTGCACCCACGATCGTGAAGCGAAGAGTCTGAGGCGCCTGTTTCTGGCAGGATCTTTATGACAACGTGTCATTGCCAGAAGGTTTGCTGTGTCTCCCAGCACAGTCTCAAGAGCATGGAGGAGATTCCAGGAGACAGGCAGTTACTCTAGGAGAGCTGGACAGAGCCGTAGAAGGTCCTTAACCCATCAGCAGGACCGGTATCTGCTCCTTTGTGCAAGGAGGAACAGGATGAGCACTGCCAGAGCCCTACAAAATGACCTCCAGCAGGCTACTGCTGTGAATGTCTCTTACCAAACAATCAGAAACAGACTTCTTGGGGGTGGCCTGAGGGCCCAACGTCCTCTAGTGTGCTCTGTGCTCACTGCCGGACACTGTGGAGCTCGATTGCCATTTTCCATTGAACACCAGAATTGACAGGTCCGCCACTGGTGCCCCATGCTTTTCACAGATGAGAGCAGGTTCACCCTGAGCATATGTGACAGACGTGAAAGGGTCTGGAGAAGCCGCAGAGAACTTGCTGCCTGTAACATCGTTCAGCATGACCGGTTTGGTGGTGGGTCAGTGATGGTCTGGGGAGGCATATCCATGGAGGAACACACAGACCTCTACAGGCTACACAATGGCACCCTGACTGCCATTAGGTATCAGGATGAAATCCTTGGACCCATTGTCAGACCCTACACTGGTGCAGTGGGTCCTGGGTTCCTCCTGGTGCACGACAATGCCCGGCCTCATGTGCTGTGAGCATGCAGCCAGTTCCTGGAGGATGAAGAAATTTATACCATTGAATGGCCCCCACGCTCACCTGACCTAAATCCAAAAGAACACCTCTGGGACATTATGTTTCGGTCCATCCGGTGCCACCAGTTTGCACCTCAGTCTGTTCAGGAGCTCAGTGATGCTCTGTTCCAAATCTGGGAGGAAATACCCCAGGACACCATCCGTCATCTCATTAGGAGCATGCCCTCAGGGCCGTCGGAACAGGACAGGCAAAACAAGCAATTGCTTGGGGCCCCGAGCTGGCCTAGGGCCCCAGCCTGCTGCCTGTCACTGTCCTCGATTTTCGCCCGGAGCCGATCCGCGGATTGCAGCCTTAGGAAAGGCCGCGGCTTCGGCCTAGCTCCGGAGCGGCGGCCATCTTGGTACACCCGGCGGTGACAGGCCGCCGCTATTGCTTATGGGAGTTGTAGTCCACAACGGCGGCTACGTGCTGATGCTTCCTGCTCCTGGGGGGAGGAGTCAGTGTCAGTCACAGTCACTCAGGAGGGCAGCGTAGGCGTGATACAACTCCCATTGCGGTCGGATCAACTTTTGCCCGCCAGACAGTGCCTCTGGAAAAGGTAAGTCAGTGAATGACTTTTTAATGGAGTGATAAAGTCTCTAATAGTTCCACAAATAAAAAAAGTAAATACGTTTTCTTGAAAAGTAGTAAAGAATCTGTCTTTCTTTGGCTCCACAAGCATGTACTTGTACTGTTGTACATGATTATTCTGTTCTTCTGTCCAGTAATTCAGCCAGGCCAGGATCAGGATCCCTGAATATTAGTGCGCGGCTGCAAACAACTTCCTGGTCACAGCAGCCTGCTTCTCCATCCCAATCCCCACTATTGGAGAAATGTCCAGTATCAGGGTTTTTTTTTATTTTTTTATTTAAATTAAAAAAAAAAAAAACCCTGATACTGGCCTTTTCTCCAATAGTGGGGATTGGGATGGAGAAGCAGGCTGCTGTGACCAGGAAGTTGTTTACAGGAGAAAAGCGCACGAATATTCAGGGATCCTAATCCTGGCCTGGATTACTGGACAGAACAGAAATCATGTACAAGTACATGCTTGTGGAGCCATAGAAAGACTGACAGATTCTTTACTACTTTTCAAGAAAACGTATTTACTATTTTATTTGTGGAACTATTAGAGACTTTATCGCTCCATAATTATTTTTGAATACTTTTATTATTTTAACAGTGGACATTACAGGGGGAGATGTGGACAGTACAGGGGGGAGATCTGGATATTACAGTGGGGGAGATGTGGACATTACAGGGGGAGATGATGTGGATATTACAGTGCGGAGTCCCCCTGTCCATCCCACGGTCCCCCTGTCCATCCCACTGTCCATAAACAGTCCTAAGCAGCATCTTAATGTTAATGTGAGTGTGTATGTGTTTTAAGTATGTTGGATTATTTGCAACAGCAGTATTTGCACTGTAAACCTTTTTTATTTATATAAAGTGTGGGTGAGCTTAAACTGTATTGCTATGCTGTGGTTCCTGTAGGCTTTGCGTGAGTGCGCGCGGGGGGGGGGGGGGGGGGTTGGGGGGGCCTCCATGTCCATTTTGCTTGGGGCCCCCAAATTCCTTCAAACGGCCCTGCATGCCCTGATGTTGTCAGGCATGCATACAAGCACTTGGGGGACATACAAACTACTGAGGACCATTTTGAGTTGTTGCAATGAAATTTCAGCAAAATGGATTGGCTTGCATAATTTTTTCACTTTGATTTTCGGGAGGTCTTTGAATTCAACCCTCTGTAGGTGGATAATTTTCATTTCCATCAAATGATGTGCCATCCTTTCATTCCTAGCACATTACCCAGTCCATATCAGTATGATATCCAGCATGAGATTTGTGCCCGTTGAGATCTGATGTGTTTTCAAAGTGTTCCTTTCATTTTTTTGAGCAGTGTGTGTATATATATATATATATATATATATATATATATGTAGCGATACCTCCAACTAAGGAGGCCGCAGAATTAGATTTGGGCCCTGAGTGCAGCTCCGCCAACCCCCGGCAATAGGCTCTACCCCCTTCTGGCACAGCTAGTACTAACAATCAATGATATGTCCTATGCAATAGAATAACTAAGCAAGGACACAGTAATGAATTGTAATAGGTAAAGTGTTTTACTCATTAATTCTCAATATGGATAAAGGGGTAACAGTAATCACAGTTCCAGATAATCACTCCTAAGGGCAGCGTCCTGCCACTCTAACACACTATATAGTAACACACGCTACAGTTGCGCCATACGGGCGACCGTTAACTAAGTGCCCTATGGCGCAGTAATCAAACACGCTAGAATCCCCACCAGGCCTGGTTCTAATATTTAACTTAGTCCTTCTTTCTTCACCGGCAGGTCTGTAATGGTGGTGCACTTTAAACAGAGTATAACTTTGTAATCCAAGGGGTATGAAAATAACTTGTAGGCCACGGCAGTCTATAGGCCTATATACAGCAACAGTATCTTAGCTGGGCTTACGCCCTCTCACCCGCCGGACTACGGATCCAGTCCGGGAAACCTCCACCGGTCGTGTCACACACACTCGATCTCTCCAACGATCGGGCCCCCGATCCGACAAGGCTGTAGCTCACAAAGTCAGATGCCACCCAGGCTCGCAGAGGGGAGGGTGGAAGGCTCTTTGGTGCAGGCTTCAGGCCTTGCACTCCGACACATCCGCACAGGAGGATCCGTCTGCGAAGTCTCGTGTCCCCAAAGAGGCCGAGCCCGGCCTCGCCTCCTCCTTTTATAACCCCTCCCATGAGTCTCTGCGGTGGAACATCACAAGAATGGGGTTATGGGTAATGTAGTTTCTTCCCAATATAGGGGAATACCCCGCTACACACTCCCCCCACTTAAACTCTTTGGTCCCCAAAGATAAATTTTAGCAACAACTATATACAACATTGGACAATTCTGAAAACGATGTTGGGATAGGGGATTCCCACCATAACTGAGGGGTTGAATTCCCTTGCCCACAGGTCACATTATCATGGGTGGCCTGCCTAACTGTGCCAGAGAGTGAGCTGGGGTTGCCTTCCACCAAATGGACAGTGGAGGGATCCGGAATCTCAGCATTTCTCCTAGCAGTGACCACAGAGTCTTCCGAACTGTTCCCCATCTGGGGGTAGGTCAGCTTCTTAGGAGGTCGAATGACTCTTTGAGCTCTTTGCTCTCCTGGAATCTCTGGCTCTGGCGCCACAGGCTCCTCTTCTTCGGAGCAACTATCAGGGGCATCTTCCCAGTAATCTGCTGAAGGACTGAAAGGGATGAATTCTGTAGCCTCTGGGTTCAGTGTTTCATCTGTGGTATCTTGGGTGACTGGAAGATCTATGATAGAAGTTCCTGGAGTTGGGGAAGACCACAGCCAATCAAGCTCTCCTTCTTCATCTCCACTAAGTTGGGAGGCTTCTCCATTTCCAGCTCGGGAGGTCTGTGACCGAGTGTGCGGCCTAGGAGTATCCAAGATAGAGGCCGGTGCAGGGGAGTCTCCCACGGAAGGTATTCTAACTGCCTCCGCAAGTGGGAGCAGGTGGTTTCGATGCCATGTCTTCAGTGGGCCTACCTTTCCCTCTGGCTTCACCTTGTAGACAGGTAGGCCCGGCAACTTCCTGCAGATGACATAGGGTTCAGATCTCCATCTGTCTGCAAGTTTGTGCTTTCCCGGGACTCCCAGATTGCGCAACAGTACTCGATCCCCGGGCTGTAGGTCTTGTACCCGGACCTTCAAGTCGTAATTTCTTTTATTCCGAGCTCCCCTTTGATCTGAGGCCGCTTGAGCTTGTTCATATGCTACTTTCAGGCTGTGTCTGAGCCTGTCCACATATCCTTTGTGGGAGCTGACTGAGGAATGGTCCAGTGAGGTGCCAAAAGCCAGGTCCACCGGTAGTCTCGCTTCTCTCCCAAACATGAGTCGATATGGGGAATAGCCTGTAGCATCACTGATGGTGCAGTTGTAAGCATGTACTATGGCTGCTATGTGTTTGCTCCAATGTTGCTTTTTCTCGCTTTCCAGAGTCCCCAACATGTTGAGCAAGGTTCGGTTGAACCTTTCCGGCTGAGCATCTCCCTGAGGATGGTAAGGTGTAGTTCGAGTCTTCTTAATTCCCAACGAATCCAAGAGCTTCCGGGTCAGCTTACTCTCGAAGTCCCTCCCTTGGTCTGAATGGAGTCTCTGTGGCAGCCCATAATGGACAAAATACTTCTCCATAAGTACCTTGGCCACGGTGGAGGCCTTCTGATCTTTGGTGGGGAAGGCCTGGGCATATCGGGTGAAATGGTCGGTTATCACCAGAACATTTCCTAGTCCACTCAGGTCGGGTTCGAGGCAGAGAAAATCAATGCACACCAGGTCCATGGGCCCTTGGCTCTGTAGATGGCCCATTGGGGCAGCTTGATGAGGCAAAGTCTTCCTCTGGATGCATCGCGCACATGAGTGGCAGTACTCCTCTACCTCTGCCCTCATGCAGGGCCAATAGAACCGACTTCTGACAAGTTGAAAGGTCCTTTCAGCCCCTAGGTGGCCATGATTGTCATGCAAGGCCATCAGAACAGTCTCCCGATGTTTCTCTGGGAGGAACATCTGCCACTTATCTTCTGAGTCATCAGAGGGGCCCCTTCGGTAGACCACTCCCTGATGTAACTGCAACCTATCCCACTCCTTCCTCAGTAGGCGAGCTTCTTTTGAAGGTTGACGCATGAGTATGTTTGGATCCTGATTTTTCAAGGCCTCCACGACCAATCTCCCCATGGGGTCTTCCAATTGGTCACACCTCAATTCCTTCTTGGACAGTCTTGGTAGGTTGTCCTCTTCCAATTGAGCTACTCCACAGTAGTGTTTGGGGACTCCCACCGTGGTAACTCCTATTTCCTCTGCTCTGGAGCATCCTCGGGCTTGGAATGCAGCTCCTTGACAAAGAGCCTGCACCCCGTCCGGTGCCACTTGGGTCCAATCTTCTATTTCAATGGTCGGGGAATGAGATCTTCTGGACAGGGCGTCTGCGTCTCGATTCCCCACTCCTGGTCTATACTTAAGGCTGAAGTTGAATCCAGACAGTGCGGCCAGCCACCTGTGTCCAGTGGCATCCAGCTTGGCCGTGGTGAACAGGTAGGTAAGGGGGTTGTTGTCGGTCTTCACAGTGAACTCTGCTCCATACAGGTAGTCTTTGAGCTTGTCTACTACCGCCCACTTGAGGGCCAGGAACTCCAGCTTGTGAGTGGGGTAGTTCTTCTCAGAGGGGGTCAGGCTCCTACTCACATAGGCAACAGGCCACAATTGCCCCTCATGTTCTTGGTAGAGTACTCCTCCCAGACCGTCATGACTAGCATCCACGTGCAGTTCATAGGGTTTGGTTGGGTCTGCATAGGCCAAGACTGGTGCAGTGGTCAG
This sequence comes from Rana muscosa, assembly GCA_029206835.1. Classification (NCBI taxonomy): domain Eukaryota; kingdom Metazoa; phylum Chordata; class Amphibia; order Anura; family Ranidae; genus Rana; species Rana muscosa. The sequence goes on along the minus strand of CM055122.1, from coordinate 1,086,125,861 downwards.
GCTCCTCTTCAATTCCTGGAAAGCCTCTTCACACTTCTGATTCCACTGATCTCTGATGGACTCTCCTGGCCTCCTGGGCCCCGATCCATTAGACTTGTGCACAACGGAAAAATTTGTTCCGTTTCGGTTCGTTTCTTTCCGGTCCTGTTGATTCGTAATCATTCGTAATTTTGCTAGACGGGATTTTTCGTGTTCGGACTCATTCGTATTTTTGCAAGCGACATTTTTCGTTGAATTTTTTGTTGCTTTATAATTCGTACTTTCGGTAGAGTACGTTGTTTTTCGTTGATTCTGGACACAACTCCTACTTTCGTAACTTTTTTTGGGTTCGTACTTTCGGTAGAGTACGTTGTTTTTCGTTGATTCTGGACACAACTCCTACTTTCGTAACTTTTTTTGGGTTCGTTGATTCGTAATTTTCCGTGTCTCTCTCACAACGACGCTGCCTATTATGCCTAATGTGCTTCGAATGGATTTGTACTTTTCTAAATACATTGCGGTTATTTGTAACGATTCGAAATCTCGTATTTTACTTTCGTTTTTTACATGCGGCTATAGCCTCTGCCCCTGTACACCATTTTGAGAGGGTTCAGCACGGTGAGGGAGAAGCAGAGAGCAGAGCAGAGTGTTATTGTGCTTCGAATGGATTCGAAATCTCGTATTTTACTTTCGTTTTTTACATGCGGCTATAGCCTCCGCCCCTGTACACCATTTTGAGAGGGAGTTCAGCACGGTGTGGGAGAAGCAGAGAGCAGAGCAGAGTGAGTGTTATTGTGCTTCGTATGGATTCGTACATTCGTAACTTTTTCATAACGAATTATGCCGAAGACATTCGGGCATTCGCTATTTGCGGTATAATTTATTTCGGATTCGGTCTTATTCGTAATTGCTTTGTTCGGAAATTCGAATGCTTCCGAATGTCCGAAAGTTGCTAAATTCGGACGAATTTCAATTCGTTACGAAACGAATTGCACAAGCCTACGATCCATCCTCCTCTCCTTCAGTCTTGAGCAACTCATTCAATGGTCTAGCAATTCGGGCAAATCCCTCCACAAACCTCCTGTAGTAGGAGCAGAAGCCCAAGAAGGATCTGAGTTCTGTTACTGTGGTGGGCTGTGGCCAGGAGGTAACTGCCTCCAATTTCTCAGGGTCTGTAGCCACCCCTTCTTCAGATACTATGTGCCCCAGATAGTTCACAGAAGACTGGTAGAACCGACACTTCTCAGGCGAAAGCTTAAGTCCCCTACTGTCTTCTCCATGAGGCGTTGGAAAGTAGCTGGGGCTCCAGACAGACCTTGGGGCATCCGGTCGAATTCAAAGAACCCCACTGGGGTTATGAAAGCTGTCTTCTCCTTGTCTGCTGGGTGCATCGGAATCTGATAGTACCCACTCTTGAGATCCATAACGCTGAACCATTTGGCTCCAGACAAGCTCTGTAGGGCATCCTCTATCCTCGGAGTAGTGTATTGGTCAGGTATGGTTCTCCTGTTGAGAGTCCTGTAGTCTATACAGAGCCTCAATGATCCATTCTTCTTTCGGACCACCACTATGGGAGAGGCATAGGGGCTTCTGGACTCCCGTATCACACCAGTCCTCTTGAGTTCTGCAAGTTGTTCCCTCAGATCCTCCAGATCTGCTAGCGGGACCCGCCTGACCCTCTCTCGGAAGGGCTTATCTTCCTGGAGGCGGATCCGATGGGTGGCACTCCTTGCACACCCCACATCAAACTCATCCTTAGAGAAGATCTTCTCCCATCTATTCAACTGGGCCTTGGCTCTCTCTTTCCAAGCCCTGGACAGATTCGGGTTTTCCATGGTCAGCTTCTCCCAAACATCCCCTTCTTCACCTGTCCTCTTCACTTCTGACAGGGTAACAGGGGCCGCCGGGCTCACCTGGCCTAGCAACATTCTGGCTGGGATGTCCATGGGGTCTTTGGTAGTATTCCTAACACTCACTGGAACTCTATAATGGGCCTTCTTCAGGACCTTCAGCGGAATCACTTCCGGTATCACCTCCAGGCCTGAGGACTCACCCCTTGGGTCTGACTCCAGCATGACAAAGGGACCAGGCTGTTCCCAAGTAAGCTTCACAGTGGCCCTGAGACAGGTTACTTCACCGGGCTGCAACACTACCCCTTCTCTTCCAAGTCTCCACACCTTCCCTATCTCCTCTCCAGGGGTCTCCCGCTCTTGGACCAGCCGTTGGTAGGCTGTCTTCAGCATGGGATGGATCTTGGTAGCTGCTTGTCTTTCTTCTGTCACGAGAGGGGTCAGGAGTCTTCGGACCAGGTCCGTGTTTGTCCCTATTATAAGGGAATTCTTGTTGGCTCCAGGCGGCCTAGGACACACAACTGCCAGGGTGTCAAACACTTCGGCCTTCCCAGCCACGGATGGGTCAAAGGTCATTTGGATGGGAAGGTAGCCGTCGTAAGGGAAACTCTGGGTTCCAATTCCCCATATTTCCAGCTCCTCTATCTTCTGGATAGGCAGATGACTCAGGTGCCTGTCGTAGAAGTCCCGGTATAGTAGGGTCACTTGTGCCCCGGTATCCAGGAGGCCCCTGGTGTAGACTCCCTCCACTTGAATGGGCACTATAGGGGATGGGCCTACCAGCTTCTCTGGATATGGTCCGGCAGGAGCCGCCTTCTTCAGACCTTTTCCCTTTGGACTCTCTCTTGTCCTATTCCCTTTGGACTTGAACCTTTCTTGAGCCTGGTATGCACTGACTTCCCTCCTTTTAATGGGTGTAGGAACCCGCTGAGGCGTACTATTATTTTTCTTGGGTGGGCACCCCCTTTGGGGGGTGCCGTGCCTCTCCTGAGGGGTCTCCCCCCTTCTTCTTGGAGTATAGCTTTGTTGAGGGGTATTGCGTTTCCCCTTTGGTGTTCTATCTCTCTTTTTGTTTTTCTTCGCATTCAGCTTGGAGTTTACTGAAGATGGTGGGCACCCGGTTGACTCCTTCACCGGGGCCCTCTGGAGTTTCCCGCCGGCTTGCAGTTGTCTGGTCTCTTCTTCTTCGGACTAGAACATGTGGCTGCAATGTGGCCAACTCCCCCACAGTTGAAGCAGACTATATCTCCCCATTCTTGTAAAGGTTCGGGTGCTGAGGCAATCGGGAACAATTCCTTCCTTGGACTTTCCTTCTTCTTGGGACACTCTGTGTCTTTTGCTATCAGAGAGGTCAATATCTCTAACACCTTGGACATCTGAGTTTTTAGGGTGTCTATCTCCGCCTCTCTTTCAGGGGTCATTACTGGATTGACCAGCACCTGTGCGGGTACAACAATTGTCTTATCCTTCTGCTGGTCCTGTTGCAGCGCCTCCTCATCTCTGATAATTTTTATTAAATCAGCATAAGTCAGCAACATTCCTCCTCCCAAGGTTTTCAGGTGCAGCCAGACTGGATCGGAGCGTAGCGCTCCCTTTAAGACTTGCTTCATTCTTGCCGCATCGGCATCTTGGGGCTTCATCCCTTTCTTTAACACAATCTTGCACAGCAGCCTGTTTAGCCTTCTGACATACTCGGAAAGTTTCTCCTCCGGTTTTTGGAAAGTGTGTTCAAACTGGTAGACCGTCTCTGTCACCTTGTCTAATTGACCAAACTCTTCCTGCAGCATAGCTAGACAATCCTGCGCCGTGCACCCTGCATTCCCAAACCGGAAACTTTTCACTGCTTCTGCTGCTGCACCTTTAAGGCTTTCTAACACTCGCTGCCTCTTCTGTGCCTCCGGCACCTCCCATGCCTCCACCGCCTGTAATGCCTGTTCCACCCAAGTATCAAAATCTTCTTCCCCTGCCGGGACAGGGAGCTTCCCTGAGAATATTTTTAGTCTCCGGTAGCTAGTTTCCACATGCACCGTACTTGTCTTCTGACATTTGGCTAGCAAATCCCCTATTGCATTTATCAGTTCTGGTGATATAGCAGTGGCCGATGCAGGTGCCACCGGGGGTGTCGCCCTGTCTTCTCTTTCAGGTGTAGTTCGGGCCGCAGCCTGTGGCGATCCCATAGGGGATGGTTCCCTTTCTACAGTTATTGCGTGCGCCAGCCTAAATGTTCTGTTGTCTGGCGTCCGCAGACACTTGTGCTTACAGGCCTCTGGCATCCCGTCCCAATATTCCACTAATGCGTATTGATATGAGATGTTTGGGTCTGTCTTCATGTCTATCACCCACGGTGTGTGATCTGGGGACACTGAACTCATCAGTTCCTCTACCGTCTCACTTGACCATTTCTCGCCAGGGAGACTAATGGCTATCGACTGTTTTGGCTCTGTATTAGCGGCTTTGCACCACTCTTCTACCGCTCTTGGATCCATGGGGTCCATGCCGGCACTTCTGGCGTTCGCTTGCTGCATCAGGATCCCGGACGAGAACCCCCACGTGTAGCGATACCTCCAACTAAGGAGGCCGCAGAATTAGATTTGGGCCCTGAGTGCAGCTCCGCCAACCCCCGGCAATAGGCTCTACCCCCTTCTGGCACAGCTAGTACTAACAATCAATGATATGTCCTATGCAATAGAATAACTAAGCAAGGACACAGTAATGAATTGTAATAGGTAAAGTGTTTTACTCATTAATTCTCAATATGGATAAAGGGGTAACAGTAATCACAGTTCCAGATAATCACTCCTAAGGGCAGCGTCCTGCCACTCTAACACACTATATAGTAACACACGCTACAGGTGCACCATACGGGCGACCGTTAACGAAGTGCCCTATGGCGCAGTGATCAAACACGCTAGAATCCCCACCAGGCCTGGTTCTAATATTTAACTTAGTCCTTCTTTCTTCACCGGCAGGTCTGTAATGGTGGTGCACTTTAAACAGAGTATAACTTTGTAATCCAAGGGGTATGAAAATAACTTGTAGGCCACGGCAGTCTATAGGCCTATATACAGCAACAGTATCTTAGCTGGGCTTACGCCCTCTCACCCGCCGGACTACGGATCCAGTCCGGGAAACCTCCACCGGTCGTGTCACACACACTCGATCTCTCCAACGATCGGGCCCCCGATCCGACAAGGCTGTAGCTCACAAAGTCAGATGCCACCCAGGCTCGCAGAGGGGAGGGTGGAAGGCTCTTTGGTGCAGAGCAAGGCCTCAGGCTTCAGGCCTTGCACTCCGACACATCCGCACAGGAGGATCCGTCTGCGAAGTCTCGTGTCCCCAAAGAGGCCGAGCCCGGCCTCGCCTCCTCCTTTTATAACCCCTCCCATGAGTCTCTGCGGTGGAACATCACAAGAATGGGGTTATGGGTAATGTAGTTTCTTCCCAATATAGGGGAATACCCCGCTACACATATATATATATATATTGTAGTAGAGCATCCTAGAGAGAGTCGGGAAAAGTCCTGTTCGGGTTTTATATATCTCCCAGGTTCCTCTCATATACATTCAGGGATCTCTGATCCAGGATCCAGTTCAGGTCTTGGTCCTCTCCCCCAGGCTAATTTAAGCTCATCTGAGCAGACAGCCTTTGCACTTGGCCTGGGAATCTCAGACAACTTCTGTCTAGGAGAGCAAAAGGTTGGTGAAAACTTATGTGGAAGCTGACAAGCTGTAGGCTTGATCAGCCTGATAGTTAGGATCTGTAAAAATTGTATAGTTAGTGCTGAGACACGGCTAGGTTTTTGTTTGGCTATTTTTGTTCCTATTTGTTTTTTTTTGGAACACTGTACAGCACCTGTAAATAGACTTTGTATATATCACAAATAAACACTGCACTGTTTGTCACTAATACATTGGACTTGGTATCTGTGCCTGCTCATCCCAGGGAGCTTTTGTACCCGCTACCTGTCCCTCAGGTTACAACACACGCACACACACGTCTATTCTAAATGATAGAGACAGAATATCAACCAGAAAAAACACATAAAACAAATGTTATGAATTGAGTGGCAGTTCAGTGAGAAAAATAAGTGTAGCGACCTCAACCCCCTTTACCTGTCTTTGGCTCCTCGTAGGCAAAAAGGGCACACCACGCCACAAGCCTGTACCCTCCCGAATGAGGAGGTTGAGCGGTGTTAACAATGGGTCTCCACAGTCAGAAAGTCAGAGAATGTTTCTCACCTCCATGAATGACAGAGATAAGTCCTTGTTCCCACCTCTCTCAGTAACTTGAATGTCCACACCAGCTGCAATTCCAACGCAGAGTTTATTTTCTCTTTTGGTAAAATAACAGTCTCTGATAGAAAAAAGGTTGGAATAAAGAACAGGACAGCATAAAGGCCCGTACACACGGTCGGACTTTTGCCCAACAAACTTAGTTTTAAGTTGGACCAACAATCCGACCGTGTGTACGCTCCATCGGACAAACTTTTTTGAGTTTGGTTTTGTTTTAATCGGACAAAAGTTGGGTCTGCGAACGGACAAACTTTTGCCCAACAAAATTCCTATGGAGCAAAGTCCTGCCGTGTGTACAGAAAACCATAGGACTTTAGTCCGATGGACAAAACAACCAGTTAAAATCAACCAACAATAGCAGAAGTTGACCAAAGGGTGGCATTAAAGATCAGAAAAGAGCAGAAAAAACAAGTGATGTTGTAAGAAGTTTTAAGAAAGTTTGCAGAAAAGTCCTGTGGTGTGTATGCTATGGGTGTTCCCGACCAACTCCGTTCCGACAAAAAACCACGGAAAAGTCCGATGGAAGTCCGACCGTGTGTACAGGGCTTAAGATGTGGGAGAGGTCCAGGCACAAACACAATCACTTCACTGCTCGGCTTCTCAAGCAGACTCAGCCCAGATGGATAGTCTCCCTAGGAAGGGACTAGCAGTCAAATGGTACTCCAACTTAAGCCCCGTACACACGGTCGGACTTTTGGCCAACAAACTTCATTTTGAGCAAGTTGGACCAACAATCCGGCCGTGTGTACGCTCCATCGGCCAACCTTTTTTCGCTTTTTTCCTTGTTTTCATCAGACAAAAGTTGGGTCTGCAAACGGACAAACTTTTGGCCAACAAAAGTCCGATGGAGCAAAGTCCGACCATGTGTACAGAAAACCATAGGACTTTTGTCCGATGGACAAAACAACTAATGTTAAAATCAACCAACAATAGCAGAAGTTGACCAAAGGGTGGCGGTAAAGAGCAGAAAAGAGCTGAAAAACCACGTGATGTTGCAAAAAGTTTTGGGAAAGTTTGCAGAAAAGTCCTGTGGTGTGTATGCTATGGGTGTGCCCGGCCAACTCCGTTCGGACAAAAAACCATGGAAAAGTCCGATAGAAGTCCGACCGTGTGTACGGGGCTTTAAACTCAGTCTCTGCCACAGACTTGGTCAAATTTGGTCTTTGCCACAGACCTGATGAACTTGGTCTCTGCCACAGACCTGATGAACTTGGTGCTTCAAAACCTGGCCTCTATGTAAGGAGAAGACATCCCTCCAGAGAGTTACCAGGACCCTTCCTTCACCGTGACTTTCTCACCGATCCCTCGGAACAGTTCCTCCCCCGGCCTCCTCGTCCAAGATACAGGTCCCCTCTCGCAAGGCGGCACCCTGGGATTCCTCGATCCTTGATGGGCCCCAGCCGAAGGTGCTGGGCCCAAGGCCTTTGCCGCAGCCCCAGGGCTAAAGGTGCCTGGGACTGATTCCCCGACCTCCGCCCCTGGGCCAAAGGTGCCCAGGGCAGACAGGAACACACTACTGGGGTAGGACCCCCGACCACGACAGAACGGACAGAACCCCGAACAGGCAGCGTCTGCCCCTTTTATATCCTCTCCCAGCTTGCACAGCAGGCCTGCCACACCCACGGTATGGCTGCTGAGAGGGGACACACAAGGCACAGCACTGTATCAGCGGTTCAACCCTGGCCTACTATGGCAGCGCCACCTGCAGGCCACAAGGAACTACACGCCAATACTCTCGCTGTGGATAAAATGGTTGACAGAATCCTGACAATTGGGGTGTTTTGAGCACAACTACCACTCAAACACTTCCCCTAAATTTAGGACCCCGCTACACAAGTATTTGATCCCCAGGCGAAACATGACTTAGTACTTAGTGGGAAACCCTTGATGGCAAGCACAGAGGTAAGATGTTTTTGGAAATTGGTTACCAGGTTTGCACACATCAGGAGGGATTTTGGTCCACTCTTTACAGATCTTCTCTAAATCCTTAAGGCTTTTTGGCTGTCACTTGGCAATGTGAAGTTTCAGCTCCCTCCATACATTTTCTATAAGATTAAGGTCTGGAGACTTGCTAGGCCACTCCATGACCTTAATGTGCTTCTTCATGAGCCACTCCTTTGTTGCCTTGGCAGTATGGTTTGGGTCATTGTCATACTTGAAGACCCATCCACGACCCATCTTCAGTGTTCTGGCTGAGGGAAGAAGGTTCTCATCCAAGATTTTACAATACACGGCCCCATTCATTGGCCCCCAATGCAGCAAAGTCAGCCTGTACCTTTAGCAGAGAAACAGCCCCAAAGCATAATGTTTCCACCTACGTGCTTGATTGTAGGTATGGTGGTCTTAGGGTCATAGTCAGCATTTTTCTTCCTCCAAACACAGCAAGTCAAGTTAATGCCAAAGAGCTCAATTTTGGTCCCATCTGACCACAGCACTTTCTCCCAACCCTTCTCTGAATCATTTAGATGTTCATTGGCAAACTTCAGACAAGCCTGTACATTTGCCTTCTTGAGGATGGGGACCTTGCAGGCGCTGCAGGATTTCAATCCATGGCGGCGTATTGTGTTACCAATGGTTTGTTTGGCGACTGTGGTCCCAACTGCCTTGAGATCATTCACAAGCTCCTCCTGTAGTTCTGGGCTGATCCCTCACTTTTCTCATGATCATCCTTACTCGATGAGACGAAAACTTGCATGGAACTCCAGACTAGTGATGAGCCGAACACCCCCGGGTTCGGTTCGCACCAGAACCCGCGAACGGACCGAAAGTTTGCGCGAACATTAGAACCCTATTAAATACAATGGATGCGAACGTTCGGATTCTAAAGTGCTAATTATAACGACTATTATCCATGTTATTGTCCGAAACAGAGTTTGGGAACCCGGCTTCTGCACCAGGGGACATGTATCAATGCAAAAATAAGTTTTAAAAACGGACGTTTTCCGGGAGCAGTCATTTTAATGATGCATAAAGTGAAAAAAAATAAGTCAAATATTCCTTTAAATATTGTACCTGGGGGGTGTCTAAAGTATGCCTGTGAAGTGCCACGTGTTTCCCGTGTTTAGAACTGTCCCTGCACAAAATAACATTTCTAAAGGGAAAAAAGTCATTTAAAACTGCTTGCGGCTTTAATGCAATGTCTGGTCCCGGTAATATGGATGAAAATCTTTAGGAAAAATGGCATAGCTACCCCATCAACCCCCCCCCCCCTACCCCAGCCCATTACCAGCCCCTTTGGGTCTTGTATGGATATTAAGGGGAACCCCGCACACAAAATAAAAAAGGCCCTATATACTCTGAACAGCCGTATACAGGCGGTGCATACAAGACAGGGACTGTAGGTTTGTTCTTATGTAGAATCTGTTTATAATTTTGAACAGCTGCATTGTTTTATTGGAGCTCCATGGCAAATTCCTTTTTTTTAGTTTTTTGTAAAACATAGGGAACGGTTATCACCCCTGTCACATTTTTTTTGCTGTCTGTGCCCCTGTTCAGAACATTTCACCTCACTTTGCGTCCCAATGACAACTGTTTTTGAAATGTGGTGTTTTTATTGAAACAAGAATTGGTGATAAAGCATCAGTAGAGAGGAGACACCTTTCTCCCATATTAATTCTTACAGGAGAGAATTTTCCTTCCAAGGGGTAGATTTCCTCTCACTTCCTGTTGTCTTCTTCCGTTTGCAAGTAGTAGTAGTTTGTAAGTTGGATGTTTGAAAGTAGGGACCTTCCGTATATACTCTGCAGAAATTGGCCCCTTAGGTGTTGGTGTTGGCACAACACTGAAAGCACTCACAGTTATTCTTGGTGGGTGCTGGAACGCCCTTCTGTCAAGTATAATATCAGGAATTGTAATAACATATAATTGTTGATCAGTGGTAGTAAAAATTGGGCCTTTGATGGTGGTGCTGGTGCCCCAACACTGTAAGGCCTGACAGTTACTCTTGGTGGGCGCAGCAATGGTCCCTGCTGTGAATTATTAGATCAATAATTATAATTGCATGCCCCTGTTGAACAGGGGCTGAAAAATTGGGCCTTTGGTGGTGGTGGTGGTGGTGGTGGTGGTGATGGTGGTGCTGGTGCCACAACACTGTAAGGCCTGACAGTTACTCTTGGTGGGCGCAGCAATGCTCCCTGCTGTGAATTATTAGATCAATAATTATAATTGCATGCCCCTGTTGAACAGGGGCTGAAAAATTGGGCCTTTGGTGGTGGTGCTGGTGCCACAACACTGTAAGGCCTGACAGTTACTCTTGGTGGGCGCAGCAATGCTCCCTGCTGTGAATTATTAGATCAATAATTATAATTGCATGCCCCTGTTGAACAGGGGCTGAAAAATTGGGCCTTAGGCACTGGTGGCACAACACTGCAACCCCTCACAGATACTGTACTTGGAGCACAGCAATGAGGCCTGTTGCAAAGTATTGCATCAAAAATTTTAATTACACGCCCCTGTTAAACAGGGGCTGAAAAATTGGGCCTTAGCCACTGGTGGCGTCACCCATAAACCAAAATGATCTTCCAAGCTATCATCGTTAATCGTATCAATCGTATCATTGAGGAGGAGGAGGAGGATAGCCAGTCAACATAACAGCACAGGCACTCAGCATCAGCATCAGTCTTGAAGGGATGTGACATTTTAAAATCAATTAGTCTGTTATATCAGCATCTGGTGTGTGGTAGCTGGTGGTGAACCAAGACTGGTTCATCTTGATGAAAGTCAGTCGATCAACCGAGTCGGTGGACAGGCGCACCCTGTGATCCGTGACAAATCCTCCAGCAGCACTGAATGTGCGTTCTGAAAGAACGCTGGATGCAGGACAGGCCAGTAGCTCAATTGCATACTGTGCAAGCTCTGGCCAGTGATCCATCCTCAAGACCCAGTAAGCCAGAGGATTTTCGGTGGGGAAGGTGTCCAAGTCTGACCTTGCCCCTAGGTATTCCTGCACCATGTATATCAGTATGTTGCAGATGGTTGCTGGAACCGATCATACTTTGGGGCTGCGGACTAAAGAATTGTCTGAACGCATCGGTCAGACGGCCACCTTCCCCACCGCTCCTTCTTTGACTGCCCGAAGCCTCAGCAACTCGTTGTCCAGGACCAGGAGTTTGTAACCTCCCAGTCTCTGGGAACGCGTTGCACAGACCTTTCTGCAAGGCCTCCCGGAGTTGTCTCATCCTCTGCTCCCTCTGCGACGGTACGATAAGGTCCGCAACCTTACCCTTGTACCGTGGATCAAGGAGAGTGGCCAGCCAGTAATGGTCCCTCTCCTTGATCCGAAGAATACGAGGATCCTTCCGCAGACTTTGCAGGATCAGGGAGGCCATGCAGCGTAGGTTAGCTGAGGCATTCAGTCCGGAGTCCTCTGGGTCACTAAGGACGACATGATCCGCAGCCACCTCCTCCCAGCCACGTACAAGTCCACTGGTTTCTTGGGACTGTAAATCATCCCTAAAAGACTGCTGCTGATGATGCTGAGTGCCAGCCTCCACCTCCATGCTGACACAATCCTCCTCCTCCTCCTCCTCCTCCCCCTCTTCCTGTGCGATGAGTGGGACAGAAGGAACACTGTCTGGGTAAAGGGGGCCTTGAGAGGCAAGGATGTCCTCCTCTTCCTGCCTCTATTCTGCCTCAAGTGCTCTGTCCATTATTCCACGCAGCGTGTGCTCCAACAGGTGGACAAGAGGTACAGTGTCACTGATGCATGCACTGTCACTGCTCACCATCCTCGTGGCCTCCTCAAATGGTGCCAGGACAGTGCATGCATCCCTGATCATGCCCCACTGGCGTGGTGAAAAAAACCTGAGCTCCCCTGACCCTGTCCTGGTGCCGTAGTCGCACAGGTACTCATTGATGGCCCTCTGCTGCGTGTGCAGCCGCTGCAGCATGGCCAACGTTGAGTTCCACCTGGTGGGCATGTCACATATAAGGCGGTTCTTGGGCAGGTTCAACTCCTTTTGAAGCTCAGCCAGGCGAGCACTGGCATTATAAGATCTGCGGAAATGCACACAGACTTTCCTGGCCTGCCTCAGGACATCCTGTAAGCCCGGGTACCTGCCCAAGAACCGCTGCACCACCAGGTTAAGGACGTGAGCCATACAGGGCACATGGGTCAGTTGTCCCTGTCGGAGGGCGGAGAGGAGGTTGGTGCCATTGTCGCAAACCACCATTCCTGGCTTAAGCTGGTGTGGCGTCAACCACCTCTCGGCCTGCCCCTGCAGAGCAGACAGGACCTCTGCCCCAGTGTGGCTCCTGTCCCCCAAACACACCAGCGCAAGCACGGCATGGCATCTTTTTGCCTGCGTAATTGCGTAGCCCCTTGAACGCCTACGGAGCACCGCTGGTTCCGAGGACAAACCACAGGAAGAGGCCATGGAGGAAGAAGAAGAGGAGGGGGTGGAGGAGAGAGGTGTGTCACAACCAGTAGTAGCATTTTGGAGGCGTGGCGGTGGAACAACCTCCAACACTACTGCACCTTGTCCTGCATCCTTCCCAGCTGCCAAAAGAGTGACCCAATGGGCCGTGAAAGAAAGGTAACGTCCCTGTCCATGCCTGCTGGACCATGAGTCAGCGGTAATATGCACCTTACCGCTGACCGCCCTGTCCAGCGAGGCCAAGACATTGCCTTCCACATGCCTGTAGAGAGCCGGAATAGCCTTCCGTGCGAAAAAGTGTCGTTTGGGAACCTGCCACTGAGGAACCGCACATTGCACAAACTCACGGAAGGGGGCCGAGTCTACCAACTGAAAAGGCAGCAGTTGAAGCGCTAGCAATTTAGCCAAGCTAGCATTCAACCGCTGGGCATGTGGATGGCTGGGAGTGAACTTCTTTTGACGGTCCAGCAGCTGGGGCAGGGAAATTTGCCTGCTAGAATCGGACGTTGGTGTACTGCTAGCAGAGTGCCCGCAAGTACTTGCCTGTGACACACCTAATTCTACACCTTCATTCCTCTCAGAGCAGGTTTCAGAGAGGAGTGAAGGTATAGTGGGGTTGGAGATCCCAGCTGATGCGGTGCAAGAAGAGGTCAGCTTTGTTCTTTGGTGTGGGTCTTTAAGGTAGGCTTGCCAACGAGCTGCATGGCAGGTCAACATATGTCTGATCAAGCATGTGGTGCCCAAGCGGCTGATGTTTTGGCCACGCGATATACGCTTGAGACATATGTTGCAAACAGCAGCTGTGCGATCTGATGCACTCGCCTCAAAAAAGGCCCACACCAAAGAACTTTTTGAATGACGGGCAGAGGCAGCGCCCCGCACAGGCGGAGCTCTGCGGTGTGATTCCGTCGGTGTGCTGCCCATACGCTGGCCACTCAAGGGCATCCTGCCTCGTTGGAGATGTGCCTCCTCCTCATCCTCCTCCTCCTCCTCTCTCCTATTAGGCACCCACGTGGAGTCAGTGACCTCATCATCCCCTCCCTCCTCATCACTGGAGCCAATCTGGCAGTATGCTGCAGATGCTGGAACATGACTGCCAGATTGGTGTCCTTCTTGAGCATCCCCTCTCTCTGCTCTCACGCTGCTGCCTTCCTCTAGCTGGGTATCATCATCAGATCCTTCCAAACGCTGGGCATCCTCCTGGAGCATGTACCCAACACTGTGCTCAAACAGTTCGGGGGACTCCTCAGGAGGAGGGCATGGTGGGTCTAGGGAAGGATTGACTAATGAAGATAATGATACCAGAGAAGAGGACGCTTTGGCAGCTGCTTTGCCAGTACCCTGAGCCTGGGTGAGAGAGGATGAGGAGGATGAGGTGGGCTTGGTCATCCACTCTACCAAGTCTTCGGCATGATGTGGCTCAACATGTCCAGCTGCCGAAAACAAGGACAAGCGTGTCCCATGGCCATGTGCTGATGACAATGCACCGCGTACACGACCAGCACTGTTGCCCCCAGACACAGAGCCTGCTTGCCCTCTTTTTTTGCCTCCTGACTGTCTGCCTCTCCTTGGTTGCCTTCCAGACATTTTAATGGATGGCCTGCAGGGAGATGGGAAAAACAGCAATAAGGGCTACCTTCAGGTGTATATTGTGCAGGAGGCTTAGCAACAATGACACTGACACTGTCCCCTGCCTATCCTTCTCTGTCCCTAAACACAAGGATTGAAAATATGGTTCAGCAAAAAAGTTTTAGAACAGAATAGCACACTGACACTTTCCCTCACTGTCCTACTCTGTCCCTCCCTACAAACAAGATTTAGCACAGAATAGCACACTGATAATTTCTACAAGTGTCCTTCTCTGTCCCTCAACTCAAGGATTGAAAATATGGAACAGCAAAATTGGTTTAGAACAGAATAGCACACTGTCAGTTTCACTCACTGTCCTACTCTGTCCCTCCCTACAAACAAGATTTAGCACAGAATAGCACACTGATAATTTCTACGAGTGTCCTTCTCTGTCCCTAAACTCAAGGATTGAAAATATGGTTCAGCAAAATAGTTTTAGAACAGAATAGCACACTGTCAGTTTCACTCACTGTACCTCTCTGTCCCTCAACTCAAGGATTGAAAATATGGTTCAGCAAAATAGTTTTAGAACACAATAGCACACTGACACTTTCCCTCACTGTACCTCTCTGTCCCTCAACTCAAGGATTGAAAATATGGTTCAGCAAAATAGTTTTAGAACAGAATAGCACACTGTCAGTTTCCCTCACTGTACCTCTCTGTCCCTCAACTCAAGGATTGAAAATATGGAACAGCAAAATTGGTTTAGAACAGAATAGCACACTGTCAGTTTCACTCACTGTACCTCTCTGTCCCTCAACTCAAGGATTGAAAATATGGTTCAGCAAAATAGTTTTAGAACAGAATAGCACACTGTCAGTTTCCCTCACTGTACCTCTCTGTCCCTCAACTCAAGGATTGAAAATATGGAACAGCAAAATTGATTTAGAACAGAATAGCACACTGTCAGTTTCACTCACTGTACCTCTCTGTCCCTCAACTCAAGGATTGAAAATATGGTTCAGCAAAATAGTTTTAGAACACAATAGCACACTGACACTTTCCCTCACTGTACCTCTCTGTCCCTCAACTCAAGGATTGAAAATATGGAACAGCAAAATTGGTTTAGAACAGAATAGCACACTGTCAGTTTCACTCACTGTACCTCTCTGTCCCTCAACTCAAGGATTGAAAATATGGTTCAGCAAAATAGTTTTAGAACACAATAGCACACTGACACTTTCCCTCACTGTACCTCTCTGTCCCTCAACTCAAGGATTGAAAATATGGTTCAGCAAAATAGTTTTAGAACACAATAGCACACTGACACTTTCCCTCACTGTATCTCTCTGTCCCTCAACTCAAGGATTGAAAATATGGTTCAGCAAAATAGTTTTAGAACACAATAGCACACTGACACTTTCCCTCACTGTATCTCTCTGTCCCTCAACTCAAGGATTGAAAATATGGTTCAGCAAAATAGTTTTAGAACACAATAGCACACTGACACTTTCCCTCACTGTATCTCTCTGTCCCTCAACTCAAGGATTGAAAATATGGTTCAGCAAAATAGTTTTAGAACAGAATAGCACACTGTCAGTTTCCCTCACTGTACCTCTCTGTCCCTCAACTCAAGGATTGAAAATATGGAACAGCAAAATTGATTTAGAACAGAATAGCACACTGTCAGTTTCACTCACTGTACCTCTCTGTCCCTCAACTCAAGGATTGAAAATATGGTTCAGCAAAATAGTTTTAGAACAGAAAAGCACACTGTCAGTTTCCCTCACTGTACCTCTCTGTCCCTACAAACAAGGATTAGCACAGAATAGCACACTGTCACTGACACTCTCCCTACCTATCCTTATTTGTCCCTAAACACAAGGAATCCAGGATTAGTAAAGGAAAAAAAATGACACTGTCCCTGCCTATGCTTCTCTTTCCCTGCTCCGGAACACACTACACAAGGCCGCCGCGCTGGCGGCCTTTTATAGTGTGGGGCGTGTACTAAACCCCATCAGCAATAATTGGCCACAGGCATCCTGCCTGTGGCCAATCATTGCTCTCCTCGCTGTGATTGGCCAAGCATGCGGGGTCACAGTGCATGCTTGGCCAATCACAGCGCCTGGATGACACTGCGATGGCGTAGTGCATTGTGGGTCGTTCACGTCACTCGAATTTGGCGCGAACGGCCCAAATCGTTCGATCTTCGTCGAACGATCGAACAGCCGATGTTCGAGTCGAACGTATGTTCGACTCGAACACGAAGCTCATCCCTACTCCAGACCGAGGACGATTGATGGTTATTTTGTATTTCTTCCATTTGCAAATTATCACTCCATCAGTTGCCTCCTTCTCACCAAGCTTCTTACTGATGGTCTTGTAGCCCATTCCAGCCTTGTGTAGGTCTACAATCTTATTCCTGGCATCCTTTGACAGCTCTTTGGTCTTGCCCATGATTGTGAGGTTTTAAAAGAAGAAAGATTCTGTGGACAGGTGTCTTTTATACACATAACGAGTTGTCTTTAAATTGACAGGACTAATTTGTGTACCACATGACCACATACTGTAGCCAGTCTGTGGGAGCCAGAATTATTGTTGGTTGGTAGGGGATCAAATACTTATTTTACTCACTGAACTGCAACTCTATTTATAACATTTGTATCATGTGTTTTTTTTCTGGATTATTGGTTGATATTCTGTCTATCATTTAACCACTTCAGCCCCGGACCATTTTGCTGGTCAAAGACCAGGCCACTTTTTGCGATTCGGCACTGCGTCGCTTTAACTGACAATTGCGCGGTCGTGGCTCCCAAACAAAATTGACGTTCTTTTTTTCCCACAAATAGAGCTTTCTTTTGGTGGTATTTGATCACCTCTGCATTTTTTTATTTTTTGCGTTATAAACAAAAATAGAGCGACAATTTTGAAAAAAATGCAATATTTTAAACTTTTTGCTATAATAAATATCCCCCAAAAATATATATAAAAAAATTTTTTCCCTCAGTTTAGGCCGATACGTATTCTTCTACATATTTTTGGTAAATAAATGGCAATAAGCGTTTATTGATTGATTGGTTTGCGCAAAAGTTATAGCTTCTACAAAATAGGGGACTGTTTTATGCCATTTTTATTAATATTTTTTTTTTACTAGTGTAGCGGGTATTTGAATTTAGGGGAAGCATCTGGGTGGCAGTGTAACCCAGATGCACTAATTGCTAGGGGATCCGGGACCTTTTTCTGGTTCTTGGAGGACTCTGGTGGTGTGAGGTTCCTTGCGGTCCATGGGTGGCGCTGTTGCCCGGGGTCGGAGCTGAACTCACACCGCAAGACTGTACCTTTTTGTCCTCCCCTGGAGCTGGTACAGCAGGGCGGGGAACCCGCTGTGGCGCAAAGGGAGAGGGGATAAAAGGGGCGGACACCCTTATCACGGGGGTTCACAGTTCAGAGTTGGAGGATGCGGCCGCACCCAGGCACCTTCAGCTTGGGTGCTGGCGTTCCAGTGTTCCAGGCCTAGGTGCCCTTGACCTAGCCGGAGCGGAGATGGAGTCCATTCCAGGCACCTTAAGCTTGGGGTGAGGTACTATGGCGGAGGCCTGGGGCTCAGTACCTTCGACCGAGTTCCGCGAGGGTGGAGGAATCGGAGGGGGCCCTAACTCCTTGGGTGCCCGTGTCTGAGTTTGTGAGGACTGGTGTGCGGAACTTCTCTGAAGAGTCCAGCGCAGCATTGCTGGTGACAGAGAGGCCTCCGGTTTCTCCCTTGGACGGATTTCCTTCCCCTGACAGGGGCCGTGCTAGCGAAGGTAATTCACATTCTACTCAAGATAGTCAGTGGCAGTGACTACCCGCCACTGGTGATATCACAGTGGTTAGCAGAAGGGGGGAAGGGATTGTGCCTCGATCTATTCCCCATTACTACTCCAGTAGAAGAAACTGTGTGTTTGTACGCCAAGAAGAATAAAACTGAGTTGGACCTATTCACTGTGTGGAACTCTGGTTACTAGGCGCAAAGGAGTCAGGGACGAAGTACTGGACTTGACTCTAGGACACCTACACAAAACCCAATCTTCTGGCCTCCACCTCTCAGCTATGGAGGACATGGGCCGTGGTGTATCTCATCCCTCTCCCCAGCACTGAGACCCCTAGACGAAGAAAGACAAGCCGAGTATGAGAAGGGGAGAGAGGGGTGAGGCCGCTACACTTGGGGGCTCGTCCAGGATGTGTATGGTGTCTGAATTTGAACTTTGCTGCCCGGAGGAGTTCCGAGTAGGTCGGCCATATTGGCCAACGCCCCACGAGGCAACCCATAGCTGCGTAGTTCGTGGGCGGGGAGAAGAGAAAGCCAGCAAACAAGTGCAGAGTGTGGGAGGAGTCTGGCCATGTGGACATACGCACGTGGAGATTCCGGCGCATGTGGGTCAGTGCGCAATGGAGCAGCAAAGAGAGAAGATGACTTCAACCACTCCATGGATTTCAGCTTCTCCTTTCATGGACATGTATTCTCTGGCTGCTCCGATCATGGATACGGGGATAAGACTAAGGCCCCGGGGGCGATTGGCTCTGTACACCTGCAGAGACATGGAGGCCCTCGGTGTGATCTGTCCCGGCTGTTCGGGACTGGTGGTCCAGGTGAAGCCATTCGGGCGATGTGAGGTCTGCAAGGAGTTTCTCTTCGAGGTGGAACCATCCACAGAAAAGCCTCGTGCTTTCCACCTCCACTACCTCACTGGGACTGCCACTCCGGAAGGAGAGATCGATGCTGGTGTGTTTCCCACGCGCACTGATCCGGGCGAAGTGACTGCCCAAGCGGAGATGAAAAGAGAAAAATCCGAGGATGCTGCCTCGGTCACCAGCAGCTCCCTGCTCCGACCACCGAAGAGGAAAGTCGGCCTAGTGATGGCCTTGTGTGGTCGTGGAAGAACTTCGCCCCGCTGCTTGCCTGGCCTGGATGGATGCGGAGAGAAGAGTCCTGGACATCCCTATTCTTCTGAAGGCCCAGGTGAGCCAGGGGTTGGGACTGTCTGTGTGGTTAAAAGTGGCGGAAGCCCACAGTCGGTAGATGCCGTCAAGGGAGATAGTTCCGTGACTGGGAATTATCTGCCCACTGAATGCTACGACACCTCTGACCTGAACTCATTGTCTGACAATGGCGATGATGGGGAGATAGACGAAATCTTCCATCAGAAGGGATGGGACAAGATGAAGCTACCCTCATCCCGTGTCACAAGGGACCTGCCCATGTCTACTGGAGATAGTACACCTAGGGTGAAGGCCTCGGCGCCTAGGGAGGAATCTGGTCTACTGTCCGAAATTCCTCTTCTAGACTCAACATCCATTTCACCTGCTCCTGTTGCGGGAGTGCAATGCAAGTCACTGCGGGCTCCTAGGCCCAGATCTGCCGAGGTGGTAAAAGCACCTCGCCACCCAGAAGCGATTGTTCCGCCTGGAGAAGGAGACCGGGCCACCATGCCACCTTTGTCAAGGCTGCAGCGTCTCTTCGGCCAGAAGGTTGCCCAGGAGTATGGGTGGGAATACCCATACCTGCCTCGAGAACTGCTTTTATGAGGTGGAAGTCTTTCGCCAAAGATGGTATGATACCTTTGTGTGGGACAAACTTAAAGTACCGCAAGCACGGCGATACCTTTCTTGTTCACCAACGGTCACCAAGAAGTTCCAGGACTGTAAAGCTAAGTGGATGCTGGGAAGGCATATCCATGCGGACAGAGTGGTGATTTGCTGCAAGGAAGGAGGAAATGCTGAGTACCATGTGGAGGCTTTGGACAGACATTTGAAGCCTGTGTTCCTACCGCATCCAAGGTTTTACCTTTAGGAGAAAGGAAAGACTCCTGTGTGTTCTTTTGCTGTTCATTGCTGAACTTTCCGGAGTGTCTTCACCAGAACACAGGGACTGTGCCCTATTTTTTTTTTTTGCATTTGAGCAGTTCTACTCTTCGGAGAAATGGGAGCTGTTATTGTTTTGTTCTCCCTCTTTCTCCTTGCGCTTCAGAGAAATCAGTGACTTTGGGGTTTTAGTCAGTGTAGTCTTACAGAGAAAAAGAGAAAGGAGTTCATCTGGAAGTGATGAGTGTCTTGACCGTGGCATTGTCACCAGGTGGCAGTGCTGCGCAACGATTGTTTTTTTTTTGTTTTTTTTGACATTATGCAGCACTTATTGGAGCAAATGGGTTTCTTCTCGGATAGACTCATTCATTCCAAACAAACACTTGTATGATGTTAGGATGTGTGTTTCTTTTCTTCCCTCTGCAGGAGACTCGTCTATCAAGGCTGCTGAGAATGGGTGGTCCTTAGATAGCCAGGGGGAGGGAAGAATGTAAATGTGTGAGATGTTTAAAGTGTTTTATTGAAAAGTTTTATAGTTGTACTGTTTATGTTTTCCCTTTCCCATTTAGGTCTTGGCACAATCCAGGGTTAGATTGTGTAGTTTGTCTTTGGGTTGAACTTATGTTGCCACTCTTTTGGAGACAGTGTCAAATCACCAGGGGGAGAGTGTAGCGGGTATTTGAATTTAGGGGAAGCATCTGGGTGGTAGTGTAACCCAGATGCACTAATTGCTAGGGGATCCGGGACCTTTTTCTGGTTCTTGGAGGACTCTGGTGGTGTGAGGTTCCTTGCGGTCCACGGGTGGCACTGTTGCCCGGGGTCGGAGCTGAACTCACACCGCAAGACTGTACCATTTTGTCCTCCCCTGGAGCTGGTACAGCGGGGCGGGGAACCCGCTGTGGCGCGAAGGGAGAGGGGATAAAAGGGGCGGACGCCCTTACCACGGGGGTTCAGAGTTCAGAGTTGGAGGATGCGGTCGCACCCAGGCACCTTCAGCTTAGGTGCTGGCGTTCCAGTGTTCCAGGCCTAGGTGCCCTTGACCTAGCCGGAGCGGGGATGGAGTCCATTCCAGGCACCTTTTAGCCTGGGGTGAGGTACTATGGCGGAGGCCTGGGGCTCAGTACCTTTGACTGAGTTCCGCGAGGGTGGAGGAATCGGAGGGGGCCCTAACTCCTTGGGTGCCCGTGTCTGAGTTTGTGAGGACTGGTGTGCGGAACTTCTCTGAAGAGTCCAGTGCAGCATTGCTGGTGACAGAGAGGCCTCCGGTTTCTCCCTTGGACGGATTTCCTTCCCCTGACAGGGGCCGTGCTAGCGAAGGTAATTCACATTCTACTCAAGATAGTCAGTGGCAGTGACTACCCGCCACTGGTGATATCACAGTGGTTAGCAGGAGAAGGGAAGGGATTGTGCTTCGATCTATTCCCCATTACTACTCAGTAGAAGAAACTGTGTGTTTGTACGCCAAGAAGAATAAAACTGAGTTGGACCTATTCACTGTGTGGAACTCTGGTTGCTAGGAGCAAAGGAGTCAGGGATGAAATACTGGACTTGACTCTAGGACACCTACACAAAACCCAATCTTCTGGCCTTCACCTCTCAGCTATGGAGGACATGGGCCGTGGTGTATCTCATCCCTCTCCCCAGCACTGAGACCCCTAGACGAAGAAAGACAAGCCGAGTATGAGAAGGGGAGAGAGGGGTGAGGCCGCTACACTAGTTATAGCGGCGATCAGCGATTTTTATCATGACTGCGACATTATGGCGGACACTTTTGACATATTTTTAGGACCATTGTCATTTTTACAGCGATCAGTGCTATAAAACTGCACTGATTACTGTGAAAATGACACTGGCAGTGATGGGGTTAACCAGTAGGTGGTGCTGTAGTGGTTAAGCGTTTCCTAGGGAGTGCTTCTTACTGTAGGGGGGTGGGCTGTGTGTGACATGACACTGATCACCGCTCCGATCACACGGAGCGGAGATCAGTGTCATTGTCACTAGGCAGAGCGGGGAGATGCTTGTTTACACTAGCATCTCCCCGCTCTATCTCTCTGTGAGACGATCGCTGGTATCCCCGCGGCGATTGAGTTTGCGGGACCCACGGTCTGGCTCATGGAGAAATCGGGAGGATCGCGAGCGTGCCGGCGTGACCACACGGCGGCATCTTAAAGGGGACGTACCTGTCCGTGCTTATGCCTGTCCGTGCCACTCTGCCGACGTAAACGTACAGGCGGTGGTCCTTAAGTGGTTAAAATGCACCTATGATAAAAAAAATATATATAAACCCTCCCTGCTCCAACGGGTCATGTTCTCAGGGTTTCCATTGTTTTACACAGGTGATTTGATCAGTTTCACTGCCTTAGTAATTACCACAGCCATTTCATCTAAGGGAAATCCTCAAAACATGACCTGTTTGGGAACCTTAAGAACTGGAGTTGAGAAACACTGGTCTACACTATACTGTAATAAGAAAGCTGCTATTGCTGCTTCAACTGATTACAGTTTTAAAAAAGTTTCTCTTCATCATCAAACGCCGTTGTGTGTGTGTAGCAGAGATGTTGTAAGACTGAAGTATGCTCCCTCTAATAGTTGCCTGCCTTGCCAAACTTCAATACTTTACTGACTTATAACAAGTCTACAGATAAGAACTTGTGATTCGCTGGCTTTTGTATTGTCCTTAAATGTTCTATGTGAATGCATTCGAAAATTTCAGTCCTGGGTTACACAACCCAGCCAGACAGCACAGTTAGGGTAGTGATCTGACTCATGACTTTTTTAGTAATACAGCCCAGACACCTCCCTGCTCCAGCTAGCATATCTTCCAACTTTTGAACTTCGAATAACAACTAGGCGAGTAATATTTTCACTAGATTATGAGCAATGACAGCTCCTGTGTTTATCTTGTCGCCAGTTTACCTTACTTCACTTAAAAGTAAGATTATTATTATTATTATTATTATTATTATTATACAGGATTTATATAGCGACGACAGTTTACGCAGCCCATTACAACATAATATTGCATTAAAGTGGTTGTACACCCTTACAGACCACTTTTACCTACAGGTAAGCCTAGATTAAGGCTTACCTGTCGGTGCAAGGAATATCTCCTAAACATACATGGTTTAGGAGATATTTGCAGAGGGTTTACTTCCTCTTCCTCTTTAAAGAGGAAGTAAACTTCCTTTACTGCCTTTTACTCATAGGTAAGCCTATAATAAGGCTTACCTATAAGTAGCGTAAATATCTCCTAAATTAAGGTGACCAGATTTTTAAAATGAAGTCCGGGGACATATATATTTTTTTTTTTTACTAGTAACGGCGGCAATCAGTGACTCTCTGCCCGTCGCCGCCAGCCTCACAGCCTCTCAAGTCTTACTCTCCGAGCGCCAGCTACTACTGGGTGGGGAGCAGAGGAAGATCACTCCGCCAGTGAAGGCAAGGAGATAAGCAGGCAGGCGGCTGGCAGGGACTTGAGCCAAGGCAGAAGAACATGCAAGCGGAGCTGAATGGGCATGCACTCGAACCAGCACATGATCATCAGAAAGGGGCACAGATAATGGAAAAAAATACAGCCCCCTAAGCTAGTAGGAGTGGTGGAGCGGGGGTGTGAAATTCAGAATTTATTTTTTTTTAAATTCTGCACTGACTATCTTTGAAATTGCCCCAGCCCCTGTTCAAGTCCACTCCGGGGACAAAACCGGGGACAGACTTGGTCCGGGGACAGTGTCCTCAATCCGGGGACTGTCCCTGGAAACCGGGGATGTCTGGTCACCCTATCCTAAATGTGCACCGTTTAGGAGATATTTGCATTACATGCAGCCAGTGACATCACTGGCACATGCGCTCTGAAAGAACGGCCACCCGTGCGCATGCACGGGAGTGACGTCATTGCGGCTCCGGCCAGTCACAGAGCCAGAGCCCGTGAACCCGGAAGAAAGACAGGTTAATATGGAAGTGGCTGCGACTTTACCTTGCAGGGGAAAAAAATATTCCAGTTGTGTACACTAATTCTAATTACAACAAGTTATGGTAACTTAAAGGGGTTGTAAAGCCTTCGTGATTTTTCACCTTAATGCATTCTATGCATTAAGGTGAAAAAACACGGTCACTGACCAGCCCCCCAGTCCCCCGTTTTACTTACCAGAGCTTGCGCGCAAACCCTCTCTGGCCAGGGGTCTCGGCTCTTGATTGGATAGATTGATAGCAGCGCAGCCATTGGCTCCCGCTGCTGTGAATCAAATCCAATGACGCCAGCACCAGGGGGTGGGGCAGAGTCCGGCATTCTGTGTCTGTGGACGCAAATGCTGGACTCAGGAGCATGCCCGCATGGTAACCCCCAGGGAGAGAGCTTCTCCTAGGAGTTTTCCGATGCTGGGAGGCCGAGGAGCTACTAGCGTCATTGGGGGACCCCAGAAGATGATCATTGGGGCCACTCTGCAAAACGAACTGCACAGTGGAGGTAAGTATGATATGTTTGTTGTTTTTATTTTTTTTTAAACAAGGGTTTACAACCCCTTTAAAGAGTGTGTTCATGCTTGACTTGTTTTACCTTTTAACCTAAACTCTGGCAAGTATTAGGAAGTGCTTCAACTGATTACAGTTTAAAAAAAAATTCTCTTCCTCATCAAACGCTTTTTTGTGTGTGTGTAGCAGAGATGTTGTAAGACTGAAGTTTGTTCAGCAGACATGAGTGGCCATCTGTCCTGATTTTGTACCGGAGTTGTGTTACAAAGTAATAAGGAATTGTTGGCAGCCTAGGGTGGTAAACAGTTCATCCAAGACCAGGAAATGACACTAGGAGACATGGTAATATATGATCCTTATCAACAGGGAGCTAAAAAATGACCAGGCACTAAACTGCTGAGAAGAAAAATGTCAGTCCTTAAGAAACATTTATGTCTGAATAACTTTCTTAAATGAACAGTATGAAAGCTCAGCACGTAATCTCTGTCTGGGACACCAGTGCACTGTTGGCACGGCATAGTGGAACTAACAGTGACCTAATGGTTGATAATTATGCAATAACACAATATAGTCTATTACCTATGTAGCGGCAGCTCCTCACACTCCCCTCTTTGTCTCGTCTTTCTCTTGTCTAGGGGTATCTTAGAGGGGAGGGAGCGGGGACACTACGCCTGGCTTCCACCACAGATGTTAGTGCGGTATAAGCAACAGTTCTGTATTACCTTCGGGTCAGTGTTGTGCACCTGGATCCTCCCTCCAAGAGTCACCGCGAACCATGTCTGTCAGAAAATGAGCTCCACACCATTAAAGTTCAACACTCCTTTATTCTCCTTGTCTGAACACAAACAGTTGAACTCCCTTGATAGAACAGAACAGAAAAGGAGGTGTGGATGCGAACAGGCCCAGACACAATGTAAGCTGCCACTTCCCTTCCTAGAAGTGTGTCCTGGTCTCCGCACGAGGGTAGATTTCCTTCCAAGCGGTCTCCGACGAGAGACTCACTTGTCACCGGCAATATGCTGCACCGGGTCTTCAAATGAGGAGCTCCCCCCGATCCCTGGGTACCCTAGGATCTCCTTCCCTCGCGGAACTCAGTGTCGGGCACTGAGCTCCGGACCTCCATCCAAGTACCTCACCCCAGGCCAAAGGTGCCTGGGATGGAACTCGACCTCCGCTGTCCTCTAGGCCTAAGCCACCCAGAGGAGCGACACGACCCACCGTCCGCAAGCTGAAGGTGCCTGGGATGTCAACCCCGTGACAAAGATGGCCGGCCCCCTTTATACCCTCTCCCAGCAAGCACGGCGGGTTCCCCGCCCCACCATACTGCTGCAGAGGGAGGACAAAAAGGAGGCGCAGCACACAGCAATGATTCAACCCCAGCCCAGGGCGACAGCGCCACCCACTGGGCTGCAGGGAATTACACATCACTGATGTCTCTGCCAAATTCAAAATTACACCCGGGAAAGTACATACCCGCTACACTCTCCTCTCGGTCCTTTGACACTGGTCCCCAGTGTCTGGAGTAAACCATGCCCTAACCAGCTGACATGATTCAGTCCAGAAACAGACTAACAATTAGATATACAAAAATATAAAAACTTTGTAAAACTATCCTACTAAAACATTGTGTCTGAGCCCTGTAAAGAAAGGGAATAAAGAAAGAAGAGAAACAACAGCACTGATTCATAACTTTGAATCACATATTCACATTTGACTTTTCCCACCCATCCTGACTAAGACCCACCCCATCCTCAGTAAACTTGATGGGATGTTCTCCTGCAGAGGGAAAAGAAAGGATTAATACACATAACCCTGACACCTGTATTCGTGTAATGGAAAAGAAACTTCTCCGAGAAGAAATCCCTTTTCTCCAAAGTGAGTGTATGATAAGTGTTTAAACGTTGCACAACACTGCCACCTGGTGACAGCATCGCGGTAACTGCACCCGTAGAACTTTCCTCTTTTCTTTCGGCCCTATCTACCCCAGAGTCAGTATTCTCTTGCAGGAAAGTGAAAAAATAACAGGAACAGTCCTTCACTTCTTTAAGGCACAAAAGCAATGGGCCCCAGAAAGTTCAACAGCATGATAAGAACGGAGTCTTTCTCTCTCCTACAAGTACAAAACTTTATCCGCATGGATGTGTCGTCCTAACATCCATTCTGCCTTGCAGTCTTTGAATCGCTGGGAGGCCTTTGGAGAGCATGCCAAGTACCTACGGGCGTGAGGAACCTGAATGTGAGTCCACACAGTCATTGTACCAGCGTTCCCGGCACACTTCCACCTCATAGAGTAAGTCCTTCGATAAGTATGGATACTCCCATCCGTACTCCGCAGCAACCTTCTGCCCAAATAGGCGTTGTAGTCTTGCCAGAGGAGGCATGGTAGCTTTGTCCCCTTCGCCAGGCAACACTATCGAGTCCGGATGGTGAGGGACCTTGATCACATCTGATCGGGGCATAGGGGCCCGCAGCAATAGTCTCTTTTCCCCGGCATTCGGTACAGATGGCACCGGGGATGTAGCAGCAGACTGGGGACGGGACCTCTCTTCAGGCGCTGATGCCTCCACCCGGGGTGTGCTTTCCCCTGTTGACATGGGTGGATCTCTGATCCTGCGGGATGAAGCAAGCGGTACTTTGTCCCAGCCCTTCTCAGCAAACAAATCGTCTATTGCCACGTCGTCTCCCATGTCCGAGAGCGACTCCAGGTCGGAGGTGTCACACTCCTCCGCGGGTATGTAGCCGGTTGTAGAAACGGAGCCACCACCTCCCGCGGATTCGCTAGGCCATGACTTCCCGACACCGCCGCCCACACACCAAGTCTCCCCGCCTGGCTTACCTCGGCCTTTACTTGAAGCGGGACGTCCGGAACTCTGGTCGACGGATTCATCCGGGCCGGGCATAAGTGGGCGAGATGCTCCACCACAACCGCTGGTTGGGGCTACCATGCCGGTCTTCCTCTTTGGTGGTGGACGCTGCGAGACAGTGGTGACCGAGTCAGCATCCTCGGATTTCTCCCGATTGGGTTTTACGACCTCCTCCGCGGTCGTTGCAGTGTGCGCAGGGGTGACTCTCACAGCAGTGATTCCTCCTCTTTGAGTGGTGTTGCCTGAAGCCCGGCCAGGGTAAATGGTCCTCGGCCTTTCCACTGCCGGATCCACTTCGAACAGGAACTCCCCACAGGCCTCACAGCGTCCGAACGGCTTCAACTGGCACACCAGTCCCGAACACCCGGGACAAATCACACCCAGGGCCTCAACATCCATGCACGAGTACAGGGCGAATCGACCCCTTGGCTTTAGTCGGATCCCCGTATCCGTTACCGGAGCAGCAGCGGTCAAAGTCGTGGTGGAAGGATGAACTGGAATCCACGAGGTGTGTCCGAAAATGGCGACCTGTTGCTGATCCATCGCACACTGCAGAGTTTTTGCGCCAACGTCCCACGTGTAGTCCTTCACACGTATTGGACTCCTCCCCTTTGCTCCAGTTCACGGGCTTTTCTTCTTTTCTGTTTCTGAGTCACGCCCATGAACTAAGCAGTGGGGGTGTGCCTGGTGGCGCTGTGCAATAGAAGCCCCCACGTGTAGTACTTCACACGGCTGAACTTCCCCCTCTTTCCACTCTTCTGCGCGGGCCTTTCCCTTCTTTGGGTCATGTCCACGACTTCGAGCAGGGATGCACTTCGGCCAATGAAGGCCTGCCTGTTCGCTTAACTCTTCCAACAGACACGTTCAATACTGTGGTGCACAAACACTATACCGCACCCGAGCCCCCACGTGTAGCGGCATCTCCTCACACTCCCCTCTTGGTCTCGTCTTTCTCTTGTCTAGGGGTATCTTAGAGGGGAGGGAGCGGGGACACTACGCCTGGCTTCCACCACAGATGTTAGTGCGGTATAAGCAACAGTTCTAGCGGGTATTTAAATTTAAGGGGAGCATCTGGGTGGTAGTGTAACCCAGATGCGCTGATTATTGTTTATGGAGGACTCTGGTGGTGTGAGGTTCCCTGGGGTCCCAGGGTGGCGCTGTTGCCCTGGGTCGGGGGTTGAACCCTCACTGCAAGACTGTACTCTTTTTGTCCCTTTCCGGCGGTTGTACAGCGGGGCAGGGAACCTGCTGTGACGCCGGGGAGAGGAGATAAAGGGGACGGACGCCCTGAGTTCAGGGTTCAGAGTCGGAGGACACTGCCGCACCCAGGCACCTTCGGCCTGGGTGCGGGCGTTCCGGAGTTCCGGGCACAGGGGCCCTTGGCCTGGCCGGAGCGGGAGATGGAGTCCATCCCAGGCACCTTTAGCCCTGGGGTGAGGTACCATTGAGGAGGCCTGGGACCCAGTACCTTCGACTGGGTTCCGCAAGGGTGGAGGAGTCCGAGGGGCCCTAAGGTGTTGGGCGCCCGAATCTGAGACGAGGAGGCCGGGGAGTGAATCCCTTCCGAACAGCCCGGTGCAGCATTTTCCGGTGACGGTGGGCCTCCGGTAACTCTCTCGGAAGGATGTCTTCCCTCTGACTGGGGCCACAGCTTAAAGAAGGTAACTCCTATTTCATGTTTGTCAGAGTTGCTGGTAGAGACTCAGAAGAGGAAAGAAGTACATTCACAGCCACTGTGCGCCATAACCGTTGGTGATATCTCAATGGTTTAGTTTGATTAAGGGATTGTGCCTTGACCTACTCCCCACCTATACTGAACTGTTCGTTGGTCACAACCTGTCTGTGCTAAGTGACGATTTATTGCTGCTAAAGAATAAATAAGAGTTGGACCTTTTCAGTGGTGTGGAACTGGTTACTGGGAGCAAAGAGGGGTCAGTTAGAGGAAAGACTTGACCCCAGGTTATACACACGACCCTATGGTAAAATACGTTCGGGCCTTCACCTCTATCCAGAAGAGGACATGGGCCGTGGTGGATCTCATCCCTCCCCCCAGGTTTCCCCTAGACCAGACAGCAAGCCGAGAAGAAGGGGTGAGAGGGGTGAGCCCGCTACATTAGTATGAGGCAGGAGATCTGAACAACATGGGAGAAGTCAAAGATCACCAGGCACAGTGTTGCCAAGTGTCGCCTCCTTACACCTGAAGTAAAACTCTAATTGCCATACTACTGTGTCGCAATCGCGTACATTGTATGGCAATCATGGCTTTAAATCAGGTGGTAAGGAGGCAACATATTGCCTCCTCACCACCTGTCAAACACACTCGGATCGCTTTCCAGGGGAGCAGCAGTTGCATTAGGCAGCGGCACACTTAGGGCACGTTCACACATATAGTTGGGGGTGGTAAAACCTTGCGGATGAGTCGCAGTTTTACCGCCCCCAATCCCTACCCCCTTTAGCTGCTGAGGCAGCAGTTAAAGGTGTGCACATGCCGAAGCAGGAATTTAACCCCCTGTTGCTTTTGGTGGATGACCACCTGCCAATCACAACCTATTTAAGTTAATGGGGCCACTCTGCAAGTTCCCCCCAACTGCATGCTTCTGCGGGG
This sequence comes from Rana muscosa, assembly GCA_029206835.1. NCBI lineage: Eukaryota > Metazoa > Chordata > Amphibia > Anura > Ranidae > Rana > Rana muscosa. The sequence continues at coordinate 1,086,096,020 of CM055122.1, read as the reverse complement.
TCCAAGGGGTTAAAGCAGGTGGTGAGACAGCAACACAAGGCTGCCTGCTTTAACCCCTTGTTTGCTGTACTGCACAAGGTCGCAGGGCATTTGCAGAGCGGCCTCGGGCACTTGAATGGGTCATGCTTGGCAGGTGCTACACCCAACATCCGTAATAGAGCGTTTAACTCCTGCTAGGGCTATAACATGTGTACACCCCTGGCCACTTCAGCTAGAGGAGGTGCAGTTGGGGCTTAACCCCCCCCCCCCAAACTACAAATGTAAATGAACCCTTCCTGTTCTGAGCCCCCTATAAGGCTGTGCAACGAAGACTTTCCTGGGTTAGCTGAACTTTCTCATAGACTTCTATTATATCTTGCAGGTGTGGTGCACTTTCTGAAAGCACACCAAAACTCTTGCATTCACCAAACTCGCAGGATATAATATGGCTAAGCTCAGGAAAGCTGCAGGTGTACTGTATTGCACCCGCAATGTGGGCAAACCATAGCACATCAGTGTGAAAGCAGCCCTATACTATTATACCCAGTGTATTGCTTTTAAGCTGACCTGAATATCTCTTCTTTCCTGCTGCCAGCACCACTCTGGAGACCGCTAGTAGGGATAAGAGGTGGAGTGCAGCTGGCATCACTCCGAATGGGACAGGAGCCAGCACTACAGAGGAGGCATCGGCTTATGCGGCTTATGCTCCCTACTACAGCTCCAACTTTACAAGTATTCCATCTGCACTGCACTCTGGTCGATGCTCTGGGATGGCGGGTCAACAAGCCTAGACCACGATCTACTGGCAGATCATGATCTACTGGTTGCTGACCCCTGGTATAAGGACACAAAAACAAGTCTATACTCATATTTCCCAATGTAAAGCCTCGTACACACGATCAGACTTTTGGACGACCATTCGTCCGTTTTTTGTTGCATGCTAGTCTCATGTCGAAAGTGAAGAGGGTACTCGCCATACGAAAATTATCGTACGACAGAATACAACTTCAGAAGTGATGTAATGTGTTAAATAGTTTTGCATGTATTCTTTCATTTCTGAGCATGCGTAGTCTTGCTCTTATGATTTTTTTCGGACGACAACCGTACTGATTAAACGAAAAATTGGATGTTGAGTTCACGTATGACAAAAATGTTTTAGTTTGCATATCCAGCTTTTGGAATCGGAATAGGCTGTCAAAAGCACTGCACTAACGATCCGAAAATCGTTTGTCGGAAAAAATATTTCTTCCAATTTTCGTATCGTTGGTAAGGGCCTTAAGAATGATGTGCTATAACCCATATCATTATGGCCACTACTGAAATGTGTAGAACAGGTCCAATTGTAAATGTTCGAGGTCTATGTACCTTTTTTGGTGCTCGAGATATCAGCACTGAAAGTTCACAGCCCCATACCAAAAAGACACAGCGCTAAGGTCCTAGGGCTGAAAACTCATAATTTTATCCTGTGCTTTTAGTGCTTGAGCCATTTAGAATAAAAAACACTGATAATGGATGGCCGAGTGCCTACCTGGGGGTGAGACCCCATTAAGGCTGGGGGTTCTGGCAGGTGCCAGTTTTTGTGGTCACGTTGCCATGGCAGCTGTCCACATGGTGGGCACCCCACGTGAAGGGTTGCATGGGAGATACTGAATAGGAAGTAGACTGGGCTGGGTGCCTGATTGGCACTGCAGTCAGCACTGAGGGTGTGGGCAGGCCCTGAGTTTAAAGAGTCAGTGGGGCTGGGGCTATTCTTTTATTCACCAGCTGCTACAGGATCTATTTCATCTCAATGTAAGGGCCTTGGGTGGATTGGGACACCTCACAAGGTGGATTAGACACTCTCGAAGCTAGAAACTGCTTGACCATTCAGAGGAGGTATATTACTGCAAGCAGAAATTGGGGCGGAGAGGCAGAGACATTGCAGGTAGAGCACAAGGGGTGTTACCCACTGGTGAATCACCAGTGTTCATTGTGGGGGGAACATTGGTATGCATTGTGGAAAGGACATTGGTGTTGTGTATGGGAGAGGGGGCACTGGTGTTCATTGTGGGGGCACACTGGTGTTCTCTCTGGGGGGCACTGGTATTCAGTGTGGGTCCGACACTGGTGTTTATTGTGACAGGGGATGCTGTTGTTTATTGTGGGGGGAACTGGGGTTCATTGTGGGGAGACACTCATGTTTATTGTGGGGGGACACTGATATTATTTCTGGGAGGTATTCAGTGTGAAGGGGACATTGGTGTATTGTGTGGGGGTCCAGTGTTTATTGTGGAGGGACACTAGTGTTCATTGTGAGTGAAGGGAGAAACCTTGGTTTTCAGAGAAAGGGAGGTATCTGAAAGGAAAAAGGTCATGTTTTGGTATGGTGGACCTTAAATTGTAGATTGTACATTAGCCAGTTGGTGTCTTCCTCTCCCTCATGCTGCAGCTCCTTTCTAATTTATAATGTTCTGGCCCCACCTGCTCTTTAACTTGCCACCAGCCTGCCAATCCCAAAGTTCTGTATTCTGTAAACACTGAGTAGACTGAATGACAGGACTCCACCTACGTAGTGACATCATGAAGGCCGAGCTGTGCAACGACAGGAGTATAGCTCTATTACATATCAACTGGTGAATGGAGCTTGAGAGCCAAAGTCTGGCTGCACTACTAGGGCTCATTCACATGTGTGGCAAGGGGGGCAGTAGAAGTAGGCAGATGATTTTACCACCCCTGACAGCCCACCTAAACAAGGACAAGCAGCTGCTCAGAGCTGTATACACCCCATGTTAACATCAAAAATTAACCCATGTCACATGCAGGGCAGGACCACCACCATATACGACCCATGTAAGTTATTGGGGCTGCAGCATGCGGCGGTTCAGCCTTCTGAGGGCTTAAACAGGAAAGTGGATTACTTTTTTGAGAAGCAGCAAGGGTTGCCACAAATCTGAACTGAAGCCCTGTACACACGGCCGGGAATCCCGTCAGGAAAAAAACGTTGGTTTTCCTGACGGGATTCCTGGCAAGCTTTTCTTGCTCGCCGAGTGTACACACAGCACGTTCTTTTGAATGGCAAGAATGCGGTGACGTCATCGACTACGACGAGCATGCGCTTGTCACATTCGATGCCGTCGCCGCCATCTTGCTTCACCCTACACTACCCTTGTAAGCTACCACGCATGCGTTGAATTCTCATCGAGCATGCGCGGGTTTACCTGGAGACATGTAAGCATACACACGCACGGTTTTCTCATTGGGAAACAGGCCGACGAGAATCTCGACGAGAAAATAGAGAGCAGGTTCTCTATTTTTCTCGTAGAGATTCCCGGCAGTTTTCCCGACGAGAAACCATACACACAGCCGGTTTTCTCTGCAAAAAGCTCTCCCAGCAGTTTTCTTGCAGAGAAAACCGGCCGTGTGTACGAGGCTTGCCCCTTACAGCAATGTGCAATGGGACTTAATCAAGACATTGCTGCTCAGAGGGAAGGTCAGTGCAGTGATGAGGGAGTGGATCTTCTTGAGGTGCGGCTGCAGGTCAGGAGTCACTCGCCAAGCTTGTTGTGCAGTGTGTACAGACTATATAATAGCACAATAGGCCCCATCCCATCTGGCCCCATGCACCCATAAAGGATATATCACTCTTCTTCAGGGGTCTGTAGCTCATAGAAAAACATTAAGAATGATTGTCGCTATTGCTTTTGCTGCTGAGCTGAAAAATTGCTAAATCTCAGAAGAACAACAAATTTCTTAAAAAATTTCACTCTTAGGGAACTTATAGAAAATCATTATGATTTGAATCATTGACAAACCGCTGTAACAAAACAAGGGAGGGATCGCCCTTGTTTCAACAGCCTTACTTTTAGCCCTGCCGCTGGTGAATGGACAGTGGGCTGGTATGGCTAGAATGCTGAGGACGCTTACAAGCGCTACTTTCCTGTCATATTTTTAATTGTAATAGTATGTAATTAACTACAATTAATATTTTATCAATAATTCACTTCATGCTCCTTTCCTTTCGCTTTGCTACATTTATAAGGGTTGTGTAGCAGGGGAGCACATCCACTCTTTTTAACCCATTCCTGTTCGGACCCAGAGGTAGCATACCATGGGCACAAGGCTCCTCTGGGGGATTTATCCTACTCTCCCTTACATGTGGGGATGTCTGTGAAGCAACCTTTCCTGGTACCGGTACAGTCCTCTGCAGTGCACATCTTCCTCAGGCCTTACAGCAAAGAAACCTGCATTGCTCTATAGGTACAAGTTTAGGTTCCAGGTGAAATCCCCATATATAAGTCTAAAATATGCCGTTCAGCAATTTACTGAAATAATAGAAGCAAGATGTTTACAAACAGTCCAGCATAGTTCAGAGAGATGTAGCGTGAGAGGATAGACAAGAGACTCTTTACTCACAGAAGTTTTCAAGATCTCAGTATCCCACAACAGGGAGATGTAAGTACCGCTAGAACATACCGTCTTCACGCTGCTCCCAGCTTCCCTCCTTAAGGGGAAAGCACACAATATAGGCTTCCTGTCTACATATCGGGTCTACCCACAGAGAAAACCCATAATTACTCTCCTCATGGCCCCCAACCCAGGAAGCTATCTGCCTTACTATTGTACCCTTACCCAGGGTGTTCTCTATCCTAGCAGGGGTGCAACTTAAAGCAAAACTACACCCTCCTATCCTTTACAGTCATTGAGACTGCCATCTTAGCCTCTGCTTGATCTGCAGTTGGCATGGTGCTACACCAGCCATTTGATGGCTTGACAGTACAGTCGAGAGCTTACATAAGCAAAATTAAATTGGTGGGTTTATTTCCACTTTACCTCTAATTTAACTCTAATTTAATTGATCTTGTAGGAAGAAGTTCAACTCTGCCTTAAATGGATATATACTGTATGTTTTGAAAATTGAGACTGAGTTCACACTAGTGCGAATTGGATGCAGATTTTCCCACATCTAATTCGTATGACAGGAGAGTGTGCCCAACTCCCAATGAAGCCGGTTCACACATCTCCATGGTGGCCGTGGAGCTGATTGCACAGGGGCCCTGTGCATCTTTGGCACCATTTAAGGTCCGAATTCCGGCCTGATTTGTCCCTGAGACTGAGAACAGGGACGCACTAAACCCCTGCTGTGAGCTGCATCCGATCTAAGTGGGAACCCAGCCTGAATGTATGCTGAGTTTGGATTTTGTACTTTACTTATGTAGCGCCCCCCCACAATTTAGGGGGCGCTACATTCAAATTTAGGGGCTAGTCTGAGCCCATAGTTGGGCTCAGACTATTAATTTCCTAAAACTTGCTTCTGCTCTGGTGTGATATTGCCTGGCTGCAGTGTTCCCTGGTGCTTGTGGGTGGCGCTGTCATCTCCGGTTAAGGTGGAACCACAGGGGGTATCACAACACCATTGGGTGTCCTCTCTCGACAGCTGTGCAGTGGGCGTGGTCTGCACGCTGTGCATGCTGGGAGAGAGTACTTAAGGGGCAGACGCAATTAGGCATGAGGTGTTGGAGAGGACCCCTCGGTCCAAGAAGAACGGACACGTACCCCACCTTCGGTGGCCCTCATGGCCAGGGGTACGTGTGTGTGTGTGTTAGGCCCCAGGCACCTTTTAGCCCGAGGCTGCATCGTTCCAGGTGGGCCCAGCACCTTTAGCTGAGGCCTACACTAGAAGAGGAGTCCCTGGGTGCCCAAGTGAGGGTGACCCGCTCTGAAGGAGAGGAAACCAGGGAATCGGTGAAGGAGGTCACTGTCTCGGGAGAGACCTGGTTACCTATCAGAGGGAAGGATTCCATAACCCGCCACAAGCTTAGTAATGTGCCCTATTGGCACCTAAGGACTTAAAATATTACTAAGGTGGGAAGTTTGGGACTTAGAGATTATTTCCTAATCGTATCCCTAGGAAACTACAAGTAAATTCTTCGTGCTCCACACCAGCTGCTAGGACCGCTCTTGCAGGGACTATCCGGGTGAGCAAAACCCACTCAGGCCCGAGTGGAGACTATTGATGATTGAGTGCTGCGTGCCTAAACCTACCTCCTAGTTCATTTCTCTCTATCTCCAACTTTTCTATTGAATTATTAAGCAACCAAAATAAACCTTTTATTGGGTTTCAATACTGTCTGGACAATGGCCTTCTTGAGGTAAAGAGAGAGAATAGACTTCTTCCTACACTCTAGGGTGAAGAATCCAACGGAAGGAGGTAACTCGCTGCAGGACCCAAAACAGATAACACCGCTCACCCTCTACAATAAGGAGGATACTGGGCATGTGGCATGGTGTGTCCCACCTGCTAGCGGAGGTAAGCAAGAAAGGGATCTGTGTGCTACACTTATGAGTTATCTGTTTCTGTTATTGACACTTTTTTTCTTTTTTTTCCCCTTTATTCCATGTCTGTAGTGTTATGGATTGATAAAACTAGTCAATAGGCTATAGACTATATTGAGGGGTGCAGTGCTTCTGGTTTATGGTACCGGACTGCACTGGATCCCAGGTTTTTTTGTTTCCTCTGAGACCTTGGTAAGGCCTAGGGTGCATCTCTCTCCTGCTCAGTTTTTGCTCTTGATACTCTCTGTGGGGGAATGGCTGCTGGTTGCCCCCCCCCCCTTTTATGTAGCACTTCCAGACACCGGGTGTCCCCACTTTGGGGAGGGTTCTTTTCCCCACTTCCGGAGCGCCTAGAGTGCTGGATGCGCTCTGGGGTGGTTCCCTAGGTTCCTGCCATACTGGTTATGCACCCAGAGCACTGCCCAAGTGGTGGTCGAGACGGGTGAGTGACAAAGGTCCCGTTGCGGCTATCTTGGGTTTTGGTAGCAATGTAGGCTTTGCGTGCAGGCATGTGCAGTGCCATCTTGGATTTAGCAGCTGCACATGCTTGGTGGCATGCCTATCACAGTGACGTTCATATTTTCTTCTCTCTTGTTTTGGGAGGGACGTGTGATGGGTGGCAGCATTCTGTTGGCATCACTTTGGCTGCGCTGCAGCATAGCGATAGCTTTATTACTGGATTTAGGTATGTGCCCTAAACTTTCGACAATATACATGTTTTTTACCCTGTTTACACATATATATTGGTCACACTTAGATGTGGTTGTGCAGGCAGTGTTGCCATCTACTTTTTTACTTTTTACTACTTTCTTGGTTTTTGTTCATGTAGATATTCTGGCGGTAGTACTGTATGTGTTAGAGACCTCCCAGGGTATGTTTATTATATTTTATTGGACTCTTAACTATGGTGTTATCTTAGATATGTCAAAGAAACCTTACTATGTGTTTCAATATACCCTCTTTTGTATATGTTCTCTGACGCATGGGTGTTCTATGTATACATTTTATTATAAAGTTGCAGCATACATACTGGCCCAGTCTCCTCTCTCTACCCCATATTGGAACGGAATGGATTCTTTCTTTTGGGGCTTCCATGTGCCAAGGGTTTTTGATTTCAGAATATTAGATTAATGTTGCTCTACTGTTCATTATTATCATTATGATTTGTGGATGTCCTATGTACTTTCTTCCATCAATGATCTATATGCCTAATGAGATGTCTGAGACCCGGTTCACACCAGGGTGGCGCGACGCGGCACGACTTGTGGGGGCGACCTCGGCGGCGCGATCTCAAGACGACTTGAGACGCCCGCCGAGGCGATTTGCATAAGACTTCTGTATAGAAGTCAATGCATGTCGCCTTGGGTCGCCCCCAAAAGTAGTACAGGAACCTTTTTCTAAGTCGGAGCGACCTGAGTCGCTCTTACTTAGAACGGTTCCATTGAAAAGCGTGGGACGCGACTTGTCAGGCGACTGAGTCGCCTGACGAGTCGCCCTGGTGTGAACCGGCTCTTATTCATTTTTGTTTACTTTTTGTTCTAGAATGAACAAACCTCTCCTGAAAAAGCATTAAGTAAACGTGTTGAGATACAGAACGCGTCTTTTTGTAATTAATAGAATTCCATATTTAAAACAATTTTGAGTGGTATCAGAACCATTGTTGGCTCCCAAGTGGAATTTTTTATATCATGATAATGTGGATGGGTCTCTAAGGGTTGAGTTCAAAGGGGCCCTATGCATGGAAAACTGTGTATAGATTTGTGTTTTTGTTTTTAATGGCGGTGAGGCTATTACTGTTTTTTAATAGTAGACATTTTTTGTGCAATTGTTAATAAAAGATTGTTTTTTAATATGTGTTTGCAATGACATTTCTTTGAGAGACTATCCACCTTAACCACGTCCCTCTTGCCCACAGTGCATTTACTGCAAGCAGGCAGCAACTGCAGGCCCTGCAACATACTGGTACATGTGCACTGATTTCATGACTCATTTCATAATTTCATCCACCGATCACATAATTCGGTACCTGGATTTGAGTGACCATGGTATCATGTGATCGCTATGACCAGTCATAGCGATCACATGATTAAAGGTAGACCAAACTGCCATTAATGGCTTCCATCTATGTCTGCTTGCTTATGTAGCGGGGTGTTCCCCTTTAATGCAGAGAGATAAGTTCCAGGTGAGAGGTGAGTCGGGAGGAAGTAAAGAGACATTACTGGAAGTGAAAGCAGAGGAGAGAAAGAGACTACATCTCCCAGTACATCTTGCAGCACCCAGGGTGCATTGCTCCAGAACAGAGACTGCTGGGGCAGACTTTATAAAGGGGAGGCGGAGTTTTGGTCGCTCTCTTTGGACACCCCTCTCCTAGCAAGAGGATGTCTGTGCTGAACTGCTGTGTGCACAAGGCCTGAAGCCTGGGCCGTGTGCTCCTTTCCAAAGAGCCCTCTGCCAGCCTAGCAGAGCCTTAGAGACATCTAATCCTCCTTGCTGCAGTACACCAGAAGGATTGAAGACTTGGATGTCGGTGGATTCCTGTTCCTAGACGAATCGATGGAGGAAACGGACTTGGACTTGTCCAGGTGGTAAGAGCTGTTTAAAGACAGATACTTTATCTTTACTATTCGTTGGGATTACAAAGTTGTTCTTCAAGTGCACCACCGAGAGATTACTAGCGAATATTGTTTCACTGAACTTCCATTTAGATCAGTCAGGCCTGACTGCATAGGTAGACATTGCTGGGTGTTAGTCTACCCATGAGGGGAAGTAGCTGTAAAAGGGCAGCGCTAGAGTTGCATAGCAATACTTTATTATTCTGATTACTCTGTTTATCTTTATTACTGTTAATTGCAGGGATCTGCAACTTGTTATACTGTTGTTTATTACTTGCCCATTAGCCTCAGTAAAATATCTGGGTAAAGTACATTTGGTGTCAGTTCCGCTTACTTTAATAGGAGTTTTAAAGTATATTCTGTGTATGTTTGTTATAGGACTGCGTCACCAACAGTTGCGATCACGCGGTCCTATCTCTCTATCACCAGCTGTGCCACGGGAGGTTAGAGCCGATTGCCGGGGGTTGACAGCGGTGCACTGCAGGGCCCAAATCAATATCAGCGGCTCTCTTAACTGGGGGTAGCGCTACACGTGGGGGCTCGAGTCCGGGATCCTTGTACGTTGCACGCTGCAATCAAGCCGGTCAGAAGTACCAGCATGGACCCGCTGGCAATGTCACAGTGGTGCGCAGCGATTGGCGCCGATCCAACCGCGGCGGTAGTCATTGTACTCCCGGGGGAAAGATGGAAGGAAGAGGAGATAAAACAGCTCGTATTGTTACTGTCTCCGAGCCACAAAGCATGGGTGATGGATTTTAGGCCAGATCCAGTGATCTCGTTTACATACGCACTGGTAGAATGGAAAAACGAAATCCCAGAGCATTTTAAAAGTCAGAGTATACAAGCCATAGATAATCAGATCTATCACTTGATACATACGCTGCCAGTGAAGGAAGAATGGTTTCAGACACCAAAGCCATCACTCCCACAATTATCTCCACCACTATCCCCTAAAGCAGAAAAGCTTAAGGAACTATTAAGCCCGGGATCACCGCTGGCCGCTATAGGGCCTGAATTGTTGAATGCTCTAGGAGACCTTGTAATTAAGTGCCAGAAAAGCAGTACGGTGCATGTGGAGGCCGGTTACCGGAAGCTTAGCACCTTCTCAGGGAAGCTCCCCGTCCCTGCGGGGGAGGAAGATTTTGACACTTGGGTGGAACAGGCATTGCAGGCAGTAGAAGCATGGGAGGTGCCTGAGGCACAGAAGAGACAACGAGTCTTAGAAAGTCTGAAAGGTGCCGCGGCAGAAGCGGTGAAGAGCTTCCGGTTTGGAAATGAAAACTGTACAGCTCAAGATTGCCTGGCCATGCTGCAGGAAGAGTTTGGTCAGCTGGAGAAGGTGTCAGAGATGATTTATCAAATTGAACACACTCTCCAGCAGCCGAATGAGAAACTGTCAGAATATGTTAGAAGGCTGAACAGGCAGTTATGCAAGATTGTACGGAAGAAGGGAATGCTGCCCAAAGATGCAGATGAAGCACGCATGAAGCAGATCATGAGGGGAGCGCGGCGCTCAGACCCGGTCTGGCTGCACCTGAAAACCTCAGGAGGAGGAATGTCACTAACCTACTCTGATCTAATAAAAATTATTAGGGAGGAAGAGGCGCTGCAGGAAGATCAGCAGGTGGCGAATGTCACACCTGTACCAGTGTTGGTCCATTCGGTCAAGAGCCCAGAAAATAGGATTTTTATAACAGCTTACCTGTAAAATCCTTTTCTTGGAGTACATCACGGGACACAGAGCGACATAGTCATTACTAATGGGTTATATAGATACCGTCAGGTGCTGGCACTGGCAACTTCCAAAACCGGAAGTACCCTCCCCTATATAAGCCCCTCCCATCCGGGAGCACCTCAGTTTTGTAGCAAAGCAATAAGTGTCCCTAAAGAGGGGTGGGAGCTCTGTGTCCCGTGATGTACTCCAAGAAAAGGATTTTACAGGTAAGCTGTTATAAAAATCCTATTTTCTTTCTCGTACATCACGGGACACAGAGCGACATAGTCATTACTAATGGGATGTCCTAAAGCAATGCCAAATGAGGGGGGGGGATACACCATATATAAGCTGAGCGCTATCAGACATGAGGATCTTTTGCGGCCTGCAACACACTGCGCCCAAAGGCGACATCCTCCTGACTTCTAACGTCCACCTGGTAGGACCTAGTAAACGTGTGTACCGAAGACCATGTTGCGGCCTTACAGATTTGAGCCAGGGAGGCCTGGTGATGCACTGCCCATGAAGTTCCAACTGCTCTCGTGGAGTGCGCTCTAACTTTGAACGGAGGCGGTCTCCTTCTCAAGCCATAAGCTTGCATAATGACCTGTCGAATCCACTTGGCTAAAGTAGATTTTGACGCTGCCTGACCCTTTCTGGGGCCTTCCGGCAGAATAAACAAAGTATCCGTTCTGCGAATCTGAGCAGTGGCTTTTAGATAAGCTTTAACTGCTCTTACTACATCCAAAGAATGCAATAACTTTTCCTCTACCGAAGTAGGTTTGGGGAAAAAAGAAGGAAGAACCACATCTTGGTTCAAATGAAACCTCGATACCACCTTAGGAAGAAAGGCTGGATGAGGACGTAACACTACTCTGTCCTTATGGATAACCAGATATGGCTCCTTACAGGACATAGCTGCTAATTCCGATACTCTTTTAGCCGAACAAATGGCTACTAGAAAAATCAATTTCCTGGTGAGAAGCACCAAGGAAATATGCTGTAATGGTTCAAATGGTTGTTTCTGTAGAACCGACAGAACCAAGTTTAGATCCCATGGACATATGGGAATAATACGCATCACTCCTTGTATAAAGGCTTTGACTAGTGAATGCGAAGCCAAGGGCCTTTGAAAAAATATTGACAAGGCCGAAATCTGACCCTTGATAGTACTCAAGGCAAGCTTCCTATCTACAGCCCACTGTAGGAAGTCCAGAATCCTACCTATTACGTACTTATGTGGATGCCATTTCTTGGCCTCACACCACGCGATGTACGCCTTCCAGATTCTATAGTAGATCTGCCTGGATACCGGCTTCCTGGCATTGATCATGGTAGATACCACCGCATTAGAGAGCCCTCTCTTTTTTAGAATGTGGGCTTCAATAGCCAGGCCGTCAAACCTAGGGCTGGTAAGGAAGGGTGGTATATCGGTCCTTGCGAAAGCCGGACGACGTGGGAGAGTCCAAGGACTCCCCACTGAAATTTTACAATCTCCGCGTACCACGCTCTTCGGGGCCACGCTGGAGCCACCGGAATCACTGGTTTCTTTTCTACCCTGATTCTGCGGAGTAATCGAGGTAACCATTGTGGCGGTGTGAATGCATATATCAGCTTGAACTGATCCCAAGGGAACACTAGGGCATCCGAGCCGCAAGCTAGGGGATCCCTTGTCCGAGAGACAAACCTGTCCCCCTTTGCGTTGAATCTGGATGCTAGAAGATCTACATCCGATGTTCCCCACCGCTGACATATTGTCCAGAAAACCTCGGGGTGAAGGGACCCTTCCTCTGGGCCTAATTGCTGGCGACTTAGAAAGTCCGCCTTCCAATTCTCCACTCCTGGAATGAATACCGCAGATATGGCTGGGACATATTTTTCTGCCCATTTCAGGATGTAATTTACTTCCCTCTGGGCTGCACGACTCCTGGTGCCCCCCTGATGATTGATATATGCCACTGCTGTGGCATTGTCTGATTGCATTCTGACAGGGGACCCTTGGAGTTTGGATGTCCATGCTACTAGGGCATACCGGGCTGCTCGTATCTCTAAGAGATTGATGGGCAGGGCCTTTTCTGCATCCGACCATCTGCCCTGGAGAGACTATTGCTCCAGTACTGCTCCCCAGCCTATAAGGCTGGCATCTGTAGTGACCACCTTCCAAGAAATCGGACTGAAGGATTTCCTTTTTTCCAGATTCTGGGGAACCAACCACCAACGGAGGCTCTTGCGAACGGAAGGGGACAAGGACATTGTAAGTCTAGGGCCTGAACTTTTTTGTTCCAGGCTGACAGTATGGCCCCTTGCAAATTCCTTGAATGGAATTGACCGTAGGGTACTGCTTCGAATGATGCCACCATTTTTCCCAGCAGCCTCATATACAGGCGTATGGACGGCTGTCTTTTTTTGTACCCACTAAGTGGATCAAATCTTTCAAAGACAACACCTTTCCTCGAGGCAAGAATATTTTTCTCTGGCCTGAATCCAACCTTAGCCCCAAGTATTCCAGACTTTTGACTGGTTTTTAGGGCTGACTTGTCTCGGTTGATAATCCAACCGTGAGATTCCAGATACTTGATCGTCTTGTGAACGACCACGTCTAGTTTTTTCACTGAGTGGTCTATCAGCAACAAGTCATCCAGATATGCCATTATCATTACACCTTGTGTTCTTAGATTGGCCAATAAAGGGCCAGAATTTTTGTAAACACTCGTGGTGCTGTGGCCAAACCGAAGGGTAAGGCTCTGAACTGAAAATGGCGCCCTTCTACTGCAAAGCGTAGAAATTTTTGGTGGACTGGAAAGATGGGAATGTGCAAATAAGCATCTTTGATGTCGATCGTGGCTAACCAATCCTCCCCTTGTAGGGCAGTGGCCACCGATCGGATCGACTCCATCGGAAAGTCCTGATATACAGGAATTTGTATAGCCCTTTTAGAATTAATATGGGCCTCCCGTCCGCGTTTGCTTCGGGACTGTAAAGAGGTTTGAGTAAAACCCGAACCCTCATTCTTCCAGGGGAACCTCCATAATTACTCCTTGGAGCAATAGTTGTTCTAGTGCCAACAGGAGGGACTCTCTCTTCCGGGGATCCCTTGGCACGTTTGACCTCAAAAATGGGAAGGAGAGTCTTTTAACTCCAAACTGTATCCCAAACCTACTGCGGAGAGCACCTATCTGTCTTGATCGTGTCCCGCCAGGTCTCTTGCGAACAACTGGAGTCCTCCCCCCACCCGACTGAGTGGGGGCTTCATGAATTTAACTTTGGGGGAGGTTTTGTACCTCCCCTGACCCAGGGTTTCTCATTACCCTGCTACTGTCCCTGTTTTTTACCCCCGGGATTTGACCGAGGAGGCCGTCGGAACTGTTACACAGCCGATGCCCCAGGGACTGGAGAAGCAGGCCTCTTAAAGAGGGACCTCTAACTCTGCTTTTAACCGGCAAGAGCGTATTTTTACCGCTGGAAATTTTCTGGATATATTTGTCCAGGTTTTCCCTGAATAAGCGTTCACCATGAAATGGGACGCTAACCAGCCATTCTTTACAGGGAGCTTCAGCAGACCAGTTTTTGAGCCATAGGAGCCTACGCATATGTACTATAGACAGCGTAAGGCGGGAGGCCTGATGGACTGAATCCTCTATGGCGTCAACCGCAAAGCCTAAGGCTCTAGGTAGATCAGCTAGGGCAAAGCCTGCTGATCTGTCAAGTCCCTCAAGACCTGTTTCAACTGATCCTTCACTGCTTAGCAGACCCCAATAGCTGCTACTGCTGGTTGTATCACCAAGCAGATTTTCATAAGGACTCCAATCTTTTATCTATTGGGTTCTTGAACATTTGGACATTATCCACTGGACATGTCAGTGATTTATACATACAAGAGATGGCTGCGTCCATTGTAGGGACCTTCCATTTTTTTTTTTTTTTTTTTTTGATGAACTTATCCTCCATGGGATAGACCACCGGAAATCTCTTGGGGGAATAAATATTTTCTCAGGACGTTCCCAATCCTGGTAAACGAGCCCTTTCAGTAAAGGGTGAAGTGGAAAAGAACAAACAGTCTGGGGGCTTCTAGCGACCCCAACGAGGATACAGTAGTGGTTGATGGTTCCGCAAGGTGCATTTTTAAATGCTGATCGGACCATGTTAGTCAGAGACTGAACCCATAATCTTTCAGCTTGAGATGCTGAGAAAAGGTTCCCCCACTGTTGATTCCTCTATAACAGAATCAACCTTATCCTGATCCCCTTCAGGCAGGTCGATCCCTGTATGGGACTGTTGCTCTGCTAACAGGCACTCTGAAGGAGGAGACGGAGATCGGGCGTGCTTTCCCTGACAGGGATGCAGCGATAAATGTTGACAATCTCTCTCTAATCCTCCCAGAGCTGAGGAAAAAACCTCCTCTGTTACATACACAGGAGCAGGTGACTGAGGACAGCCACAGTACCAAGTACCCCTGCGGGGTCTCTACGGTCACTTACCTCTGAACTTCAGGGGAGACTGGTGCAGCAGAAGCATGCCCAAGATCCTCAGAGCCCGATGAGACCCCCTTCGCTTCCTGGAAGATTCAGTTCCGGAGCTTCTGGACGGCATATTCCTAAGCCTAAAGCTGAGGTATTCCAGCCGTAATACACCACTTTTACTGAGAATAGTCTAGCACAATTGCTGCTATATCACAGTTGGTGTCTACTAATGTGCCTTTCTAGGGGATGCCTGTATCAACCGCTTGCTGTATGCCTTTAAATGTTGCCAGCTCTGTCTCTGTACTTCATAGCCAGCTCACTACAATATTGTGTTTTTTTTTTTTAAACTGCTGGGACGCCCGCACATGCGCAGAAGCGCTGCGGCGCGCACAGAGCGTCATCCCCCAGGCTCCGCCCCCTTTCCCGGCTCACCTCTATATATAGAGGCGCGTGCACGCGCGCGGGCACGTGCGCCTTCGGCGCTAATTTTAAATATGGTAACAAGGGACAGGAGCCAGGGCCCCTCTTTGCCGCAGGCCGGGGGATGGACGAGCACTGCAACATGGCAGAGGAAGCAGTTTCCTATAAGAGAACTCACCATCTGCCTGGACTTTGCTCTGCTGAGAAGAAGCTAGTCCACATGACAAGAAAACATTCCACAGCGGCCTCTAGTGGACAAACACAGGTACCGCAGTCTAATATATTAAATATATATATAAAAAAAATTTTTTTTTTTTTTTTTTTTTCTTGACCACCATTAAAAATTATTACATTTTTTTAGTAGTTACAGGCATGCACAGAATTTTGCGGGAATACCATTAGGTAACAGACAGAAAGACAAATTAGGCTTGGGGGTCCCCCAATAGAACCAAGTTCCTGGGGGCCCCCACTTACCTGTTCCCCGCCACAGGACTTTGTTTGGTCCACAAAAGCCCAAACTTCACCTATCACGGCAGGCATTGTAATCAAACCTTCAGGGACCGGGTTCCCAAGGATTCCACTCCCCTGGACCTGTATAGCACCCTGCACAGAAAACATCTTGGTCGTGGGTATGACCAGAGCTCTGGATCCCAGGGTCCAGCTCTCCTAAGAGAAGCATTACAGGCAAAACCTTGCTCTTCTCTGCAAGGCCCGGGTACCGACCGTTTAGCTATGAAGCTTTTTTGGTCGGATCCGGAATAGCTTACTGAGGCCCAAAAGAACCTGTACGCAAGCTCAGTGAAAAACACATGTTTCTTCTTGGCCAACACCTTAGACACTGGCAAAAAAACTGAGGTGCTCCCGGATGGGAGGGGCTTATATAGGGGAGGGTACTTCCGGTTTTGGAAGTTGCCAGTGCCAGCACCTGACGGTATCTATATAACCCATTAGTAATGACTATGTCGCTCTGTGTCCCGTGATGTACGAGAAAGAAAGAGATGCGGAGGTTGACACTCTGAAATCGCAAATGGCCCAAGTGTTGGAGATGCTGACCTCTTTGATGGAGAAAGATCAGAGAAGACGAGAGAAACCAAGCCCAAGAAAGGAGTTGTTCCCGAACACCTCAGCACCGGCCTCCCTACAGGACCGAGAAGAGGTGATTTGCTATAACTGCGGAGGGAGTGGCCACTTTGCTAACGTATGCTCCAGCCCAAAGAAGAAGAGAACAGATAATTGCAAGCCAGCGGGAAACTCCAAAGGGCCCCGGTGAAGGAGTCAACCGGGTGCCCATCATCTTCAGTGCGCTCCAAACTAAAAAAAAAGGCCAAGAATGGAGGAGACAAAACTCCTAGGAGGAGGTATAGTACACCCCCACCAAGATGTACCCCAGAGGGAGGGGGCAAGACCCCTCAGTGGAAGTACAGCACCCCAAAGAAGGAACATCCACCTAAAAGGAACAATAACATCCCTCAGCGGGTTTGTGCCCCCATTGAGAGGGAGAAAGTCAATGCATGCCAGGCTCAGGAAAAATTAAAGTCCAAAAGGAGCAGAGCAAGGGTCGAAAGCCAAAAAAAAAGAGGTGACCCCAGTCCGGCCATAACCAAAGGAACTGGTGGGCCCGTCTCCTACTGTGCCCATTCAAGTGGAAGGAGTCTATACTAAAGCTCTTTTGGACACCGGAGCACAGGTGACTTTACTATACCGGGACTTCTATGATAGGCACTTGAGTCATCTGCCTATCCAGAAGATAGAAGAGCTGGAGATATGGTGACTTGGAACCCAGAGTTTCCCTTATGATGGGTACCTGCCCATAAAGATGACTTTCGACCCATCCGTGGCTGGGAAGGCTGAAGTGTTTGACACCCTGGCAGTTGTGTGTCCCCGGCCGCCTGGAGCCAGCAAGATTTCCCTGATCATTGGGACAAACACGGATCTAGTCAGGAGACTCCTGACCCCTCTAGTGAAAGAGAGAAACCATTCAGCCACCAAAATCCATCCCATGCTAAAGACGGCCTACCAACGACTGGTCTTAGAGCAGAAGACCCCGGGAGAGGGGATAGGGAAGGTGTGGAGACTTGGCAGAGAAGGAGTAGTGCTACAGCCCGGAGAAGTAACCTGTCTTAGGGCCACTGTGAAGCTTTCATGGGAACAACCTGGCCCCTTTGTCATGCTGGAATCAGACCCAAGGGAAGAGTCCTCAGGCCTGGAAGTGATACCAGAAGTGATTCCGTTCAAGGCCCTGAAGAAGGCCCATGGCAGAGTTCCGGTGAGTGTTAGGAACACTACGGGAGGACCCATGGAGATCCCTGCCAGAGTGTTGCTTGGTCAGGTGAGCCCTGCTGCCCCGGTCACTTGGTCCGAAGTCAAGGGGACGGGTGACGGAGGAGATGTTTGGGAGAGAAGCAAGGCTACCTGTGGACCTGGCCTTTGGCACTTCTATAGACAATACCTCAGCTACATCCCACAAGGGATACGTGGACAGACTTAGACGTAGCTTGCAGGTGGCCTATGAACAAGCCCAGGTGGCTTCGGATCAAAGGGGGGCCCGCAACAAGAGAAATTTTGATCTGAAGGTTCGAGTGCAAGATCTGCAGCCCGGGGACCGAGTACTGCTACGCAATCTGGGGGTCCCTGGAAAACACAAGCTTGCCGACAGGTGGAGATCTGAGCCCTATGTTGTCTGTAGGAAGTTGCCCGGTTTGCCTGTCTACAAACTAAAGCCAGAAGGAAAGGTGGGTCCACTGAAGACGTGGCATCGGAACCACCTGCTCCCACTTGCTGAGGCAGTCAGAATACCTCCCGTGAGAGACTCCCCTGAACCGGCCTCTATCCTGGATATTCCTAGGCCGAACACTCGGTCCCAGACCTCTCGAGCCAAAGATGGGGAGGCCTCCCAATTGAGTACAGAAGAAGGTGGAGAACTGGACTGGCTGTGGCCTCCCTCGACTCTGGGAACGTCCGCCATAGATCTCCCAAATGGAGGGGATACCCCAGATGCAACGCTGAATCCGGAGGCTACTGAATTCATACCCTTCAGTCCCTCAGCTGATTACTGGGAAGATGTTCCTGACACTTGCGCAGAGGAGGACTCTAGAGATTCCATACGTCAGTCGACTTCTGAATCAGAGGTTCCAGAACCAGCAATGTTACCTGAACTTACTCCTGAAGAAGAGCCTGTGGTGCCAGAGTCAGAAGCACCAAGAGAGCAGAGGGCTCGCAGAGTCATCAGGCCTCCCAAGAAACTAACTTACCCCCAAATGGGGACGAGCTCAGAGGACTCTGTTGTAACGGCTAGGAGAAGTGTTGAACAACCTGATCCTTCCACCGTCCATTTGGTGGAGGGCAACCCCAGCTCACTCTCTGGCACAGTTAGGCAGGCCACTCATGGTAGTGTGACCTGTGGGCAAGAGAGTTCCATCCCAAAGTTTTGGTGGGAATTCCCTATGCCAACATCATGCTCGACATTGTCCAAAATGGTAAACAGTATTTGTTGAAGTTTATCTTTGGGGACCAAAGAGTTCAAGTGGGGGGAGTGTGTAGCGGGGTGTTCCCCTTTAATGCAGAGAGATAAGTTCCAGGTGAGAGGTGAGTCGGGAGGAAGTAAAGAGACATTACTGGAAGTGAAAGCAGAGGAGAGAAAGAGACTACATCTCCCAGTACATCTTGCAGCACCCAGGGTGCATTGCTCCAGAACAGAGACTGCTGGGGCAGACTTTATAAAGGGGAGGCAGAGTTTTGGTCGCTCTCTTTGGACACCCCTCTCCTAGCAAGAGGATGTCTGTGCTGAACTGCTGTGTGCACAAGGCCTGAAGCCTGGGCCGTGTGCTCCTTTCCAAAGAGCCCTCTGCCAGCCTAGCAGAGCCTTAGAGACATCTAATCCTCCTTGCTGCAGTACACCAGAAGGATTGAAGACTTGGATGTCGGTGGATTCCTGTTCCTAGACGAATCGATGGAGGAAACGGACTTGGACTTGTCCAGGTGGTGAGAGCTGTTTAAAGACAGATACTTTATCTTTACTATTCGTTGGGATTACAAAGTTGTTCTTCAAGTGCACCACCGAGAGATTACTAGCGAATATTGTTTCACTGAACTTCCATTTAGATCAGTCAGGCCTGACTGCATAGGTAGACATTGCTGGGTGTTAGTCTACCCATGAGGGGAAGTAGCTGTAAAAGGGCAGCGCTAGAGTTGCATAGCAATACTTTATTATTCTGATTACTCTGTTTATCTTTATTACTGTTTATTGCAGGGATCTGCAACTTGTTATACTGTTGTTTATTACTTGCCCATTAGCCTCAGTAAAATATCTGGGTAAAGTACATTTGGTGTCAGTTCCGCTTACTTTAATAGGAGTTTTAAAGTATATTCTGTGTATGTTTGTTATAGGACTGCGTCACCAACAGTTGCGATCACGCGGTCCTATCTCTCTATCACCAGCTGTGCCACGGGAGGTTAGAGCCGATTGCCGGGGGTTGACAGCGGTGCACTGCAGGGCCCAAATCAATATCAGCGGCTCTCTTAACTGGGGGTAGCGCTACACTTACTATTGTGATGTTGTGGTACTATCACATGGTACCTGGCACCCTAAACCATGTGATTAGCGGTAGCCAATCACAAATCACAATAGTAAGCAAGCTGTCATGAATTAAAGTCATGTGTGACAGTTAAAACTATTGCTTATAACAGTGATAACCAGATAAAAAATAAATAAATAAAAAAAAACAGTCAGTATCCCTAATCACCACCCCACCAGTCAAATGATGAGCTGTACTGCACTGGTGACAGTATTTAAAAAAATTGTGGGAACATTTTTTCTTAATTCATTTCCTAATTTTCCAAAAAATTGTGACAAAAAATTATGTCAAAACTTGCCATGCCTTTTACTAAATACCTTGGACTGTCTACTGTAAAAAAGGGGGTCTTTTGTGGGATATTTGTACTGTCTTGGCATTTTAGAGCCTTAAGAAATGAAATAGGCAGTTAGGGCATAAGGATTACCGTAATCAGTTTTCAAATATATACTGTATATACCATAGTTTGTAGACTCTATAACCTTCACACAGTCTAACTATTATACATACATTGATTTGCGTTATTTTTACCAAAGAAATGTAGCAGACTACATTTTAGTCTAAATTTACGAAGAAAGATTATTTGTTTGCAAAATTGTATAACTGAAACTAAGAAAAAATTTTTTTTTTTTTTTAAAATGTTCGGTATTTTTTTGTTTATATAGCAAAAATAAAAAATAAACTGCAGTAAATAAATATCACCAAAAGTAAGCTTTAGTAGTGTGAAAGAAATATTATAAATGTAATCTGTGTACAGTGTTGCATGACCAAGCAATCAGCAGTTAAAGTAGCACAGTGCTGAAAAGCAAAAAATCCTCTGGTCATGAAGGGAGTAAAACCTGGAGGTCAAGTGGTTAAAAATCCCACAAATTTTCTCTTCATTTTTGAGGAAGGATTGGTTATACGCCGCTATTATACTGGGGTTGTGGTGGTACCTCATTTAGTATTTTATTTTAACTCTACTGACTAAGTCTTCCTTGACTCCTGGCCATTGAGATAAGGGTATTACAATGGGCCACCTCTTTGCCCAACCCTACATAAGCGAACTGTCCAGATTTCACCTGGAGACTTCAGCTAGTCAATTTGCTTTGCTTGCTCTGAACTGCTGAAATTTACCTCCAGCCCCACAGCTCCAGGCTGACAAGAGTAAATACAATAGCACCACTCTCAGTTAGGAGAAGGAGCAACAAAATGGTACTGGGAACGATGAAACTTTGGACTTCGTTAAGTCAGTGGTTGTGTTTTGATAAAGGATCAAACTACTGTATAATTTATTCCCCTACTGGCCTATCACTATCATACCAAAGCACTGTTAATCCCATGTTAAACCCAGCACAATGTGTGTGCTGCCTCCATTTTGGTGTGGTAAATTATTTGTGTCACTCTTGGTCTAACCCTTTGTCCCCTCCCCATCCCACCTTTTTCTCAGGCTCACCAACTTTGGAAAGTTACGAGGTATGTATATAAACTTACCTAGGTCATTTATCTTTTTTTTTAATTCACATGAGTTAAAATAATATTTCTTACAGGTGTAGCATCCTCTACATAGGTAGGTGCTAGATTAGTATTCTTTTTTTATAGTGTAGGTAAATCTGTTTGTTTTGAATTGTGTGGGCTGGGAGTGGCTCAGAGTTTAGCAGCTGGTGACTCACAGGCAGTGTCACTGAGACCTCCCTCTTCCTTCTAGAGGATTCTGGAAGGAGAGAAGGAGAGGTGGAGCTGCCTGGGGTGTTCTAAGCAGCCCTGACCAATCCCCAACCTGGATTTGCAGGGGGCAGGCCTGATTAAATACCTAGATTCAGCCCAGCTGGGGAGGAGTTTTCGGGTGGAAGAACTGAGGATGAAGTACTAGGCTGTCTGGGCCCTTGAGGGAGCTCCCCAATCTGGGGGGGGTTGACCTCGGGCCTGGGCGTGGGTGCAGGATGGAGCCCTCCAGGAAATTGTGGAGGCTCTGAGCAGGAGGCACAGCAGGAGCTAGTACTGCCTGGCAAGTCTTCAGAAAGGGAACCACTGGTTGCAGCCAGGAGGGCTGGTGAGGCATGCCTCAGAGGACTGGGAGCATGCAGTCAGAGACGGGTGCAGAGTTAGTAGTGAGGACTACAATATCATGGGCAGTGGAGTCAGGCAGCTGCAACAAGGAGGACTAGCAGGTTCTGAAGAGGGCTGACTGGGAGCAGTAGTCCACCAGTGAAATAGTAGGGGTATAATGTACCCCTTACCAATTCACATAGGGGGGGCCAGGATCTGGGGGTCCCCTTTGTTAAAGGGGTCTTCTAGATTCTGATAAGCCCCCCCGCCCGCAGACCCCCACAACCACCCGGCAAGGGTTGTGGGGATGAGGCCCTTGGGGTGGAGTTCCCCTTAAAATCTATACCAGACCTGAAGGGTCTAGTATGAATATTTGGGGGGAACCCCACATCATTTTTTTTAAATTTGACGCAGGGTTCCCCTTAATATCCATACCAGACCTGAAGTGCCTGGTAATTTAATTTGGGGGGACCCCCACGCATTTTTTTTTTCTTAATCTATGATTTTTCTCTGTTTTGCCGGGAGCGAGTGCTTTTAAATGACTTTTTTTCCTTCAGAAATGACACTTTGTGCAGGGACAGTTCTAAGCACGGGAAACAAGTGCTGCTTTACAGGCATACTCTAGACACCCCACAGGTACGAAATTTAAAGGAATATTTCACTTTTATTGTTTCACTTTATGCATTAATAAAATCACTGCTCCCGAAAAAACAGCCGTTTTTTTAAACTTTTTTTTTGCATTGATACATGTCCCCTGGGGCAGGACCCCGGTCCCCAAACCCTTTTTAGGACAATAACTTGCATATTAGCCTTGATAATTAGCACTTTTTCGAACGTTCGAGTCCATTGTATTTAATAGGGTTCTAAAGTTCGCGTGAACTTTAGGTCTGTTCGCAGGTTCTGGTGCCAACCGAACCGGGGGGTGTTCGGCTCATCCCTACTAATAAACCTCTTTTGTGTAGTATGCAGGCAAATATACATTACATATAGAATGTGACTATACATTAATCAGTTAGGGTCAGGTCTCTCATTTTAATCCAAGACTACTTTACATACCTAACTTTATTTTAAGAGTTTCTTGTCCTTTTTCATTTGCTGTGATTAGGCACATGTATATTGTGCAATTCCACTGTATGTTATTTTAATCTACTTGCCTGTGGCGCCAGAAATACTGGAATGTAAAGAACATTATACACAAATCAAACTACAAAAGCCTACTCTATTCCCTGCCTGACTGTGTTACAATGACTAAGAAGGATGAAGCCATACTGTTTGGGTAATCATAGATATAATGTTGCTTTAGAGTAACACTTTCATAGTATCATAGTTCTCTAGTGTTTACCAAGTATCAGATGGCTTGAGGTACTATTTTAGGCTGCCATTTGTCCTTAAAAATCTCCACCCAAACTTTAAGCCTATCAGCTTTAATCACCCAATGGTGAAAAACCTGTGAAAGTATATTATTTTATTCATCTAAAGTACAATATTTCTTGCTCTTCTTCTTTATGTCCACCATTCTTAACCAGCATCATGCCACCAGTAATCTTCTTAGCTGGGTGATAGGGTGGCATTCTGGCGGCCACCACTGTAAAGGTGGCACTGACCAGCACTTTTCCCACATACTCGATACATTTTAGAAGGGGTTCCCCAAAATGGAAAAATTGTTAAAATGGTTTCTCTGGGGTAAAAAGATTGAGAACGCCTGTTGTATGTTATCACCTAGCCTCTGATGGATTTTCCATATACTACACTGGAATATCCAGCAAGAGGCTGCAGCACAACACAGCTCAGAATAAATCCAACAGAGAGAGTTTCTATCCAAGACATGAAAGTTGAGCCTAGAGGTCACCAGAGAGAGATGTTCCTGCCAGTATCCCCTTAAAGGGTTACTGTAGTTCACATCTGCGGGGAAAAAAATGGAAAGGTGAATCAACGACCTACAGACTCAGTGTGGAAATTTACTTGGACCATAGATACACTTTACCCATATAACTTGTCCAGTTCGATAGTATAGTTTGCCATGATCGTCAGATATTCTTTAGATATTTAAAAGCAAAACAGCCTGTCCAAACGGTAAAACTCGCAACTGATTCACTTTTAGAGGGAATCTTGTTTGTGTACTGTTTCTTGTTAGATTCTGATGTACATACAGGGCTGCCATCAGGGGGGTACAGGCAGTACACCTGTAAGGGTCCCAGAGGTCCCCAGAGACCCTGAGGTCCCCAGGGCCCCGGATGGCAACCCTCCTTTTTTTTTTTGTAAGGGGCCCAGTGGTCCCCAGAGGCCCGGAGGTCCCCGGGGCCCCGAATGGACAAAACCCCTTTTTTATTGTTCGTCAGCACCCAAAGCCCCCCCGACCTCAACAATTTGCGGCGGCAGCACCCCCCTGCTTCTTAATTCGTGGCACCCCCCACTTCTTCTCAATTCGCTGCTGCCCCCCCGCTCCTCAATTTGCGGTGGCAGCGCCCCTCCCAGTTCTCCTCTGCTCCAGGGGGCCCATGCCTGAAGCAGTGTAAGGGGCCCCAAAATTCCTGATGGCCGCCCCGTGTACATATCTCATAAAAATGTTATTTATAAAGGGAAGCACTGTACGGTGCCTTCTGTTACATTGTCATGTTAGTTTATTTAGTGTTTTTACAAGACAGAGAGTAGTGGTAAAAACACTGGTGCTAAGCCAATTCTCATGAGAGCTCATATGCAGTCAGAGAAATCCAGGCCTCTTTTTTCCTTTCACTTTTTTATATATTCAACGCATCCATCTGTGACTTAGTCCCCTGGAGGGGTATTGCTGCTCTCTGTGGACGCCATCTAGACTTTGGAGGCTTGGAGGTGTGCACCATTGGCCTGTCTACTACCATGATGAGCAATTGGATATCACCCTAGACAATCGTTTGAGGAAGCCGTGATACAGATACTCTTGCCTATGCTGTTTTGGCTCACCACTCATCAGTGTGTGGGTCCACACCTTACGGTAAGAGTACCGACCCGTATCCCTTGGTGGTGGGATCACAGCCCTCCCTCTGGTGTTTTTACTCTTATGATGCCTGGATTGATGTTCACCTATTCACCTACTTTGTATACACATTACATTGCAATTTTGGAAACATTTCACTACAGTATTTGAGACTTTTTTCACTTACAAGCCACTTCCACTTATATGGGACTTGTGTTTACAGATTTCACCTTACCAGTTATCTCTGCACCTTTATTTATGATCCATTGATTGTTTGTTTTTTATTTTTTGATGCGATTATCACACTATCACTGATTTGTCATGATATTTGTGTTACTCTATTTGTGATATACTCACCTATATCATTTGAAATAACATCCTTTGTTTGCATTGGTTCTCGCATCCCTGTTTGAATCACTTTTGATTCACCCATCCAGCGCTGTACATTTTACTCTCCCTTTTTACAAGACGGGTTTACTTTAAATATATAACTGGCAAATGAAAATGTAGTAGGCT
This sequence comes from Rana muscosa, assembly GCA_029206835.1. Lineage (NCBI taxonomy): Eukaryota > Metazoa > Chordata > Amphibia > Anura > Ranidae > Rana > Rana muscosa. Next base: position 1,086,070,455 of record CM055122.1, on the reverse strand, counting down.
GGCTGCACACTAATGTCTCAAAGACTTGAATGGGAATGTACTGTTCTGGCAGTACCATTATAGGTTGTGGATATACAGTGTTATATACAGGGATGAGCCGAACACCCCCCTGTTCGGTTCGCACCAGAACCTGCGAACAGACAAAATGTTCGTGTAAACTTTAGAACCCTATTAAATACAATGAACTCGAACGTTCAAAATCTAAAGTGTTAATTATAAAGGCTAATATGCAAGTTATTGTCCTAAAAAGTGTTTGGGGACCCGGGTCCTGCCCCAGGGGACATGTATCAATGCAAAAAGAAGTTTTAAAAACGGCCGTTTTTTCGGGAGCAGTGATTTTAATAATGCTTAAAATGAAAAAATAAAAGTGAAATATTCCTTTAAATTTCGTACCTGGGGGGTGTGTATGATATGCATGTGAAGTGGCGCATGTTTCCCGTGCTTAGAACTGTCCCTGCAAAAAATGTCATTTTTGAAAGAAAAAAATGCATTTAAAACTGACTCGCGGCTATTAATGAATTGTCGGCTCCCGGCAATACATACAAAAGTCATTGATAAAAAAAAAAAAAAAAGCGTGGGGGTTCCCCAGAATTCAATTACCAGGCCCTTCAGGTCTGGAATGGATATTAAGGGGAACCCCGCCGCAAATTTAAAAAAAAATTGACGTGGGGTTCCCCCAAATATCCATTCCAGGCCCTTCAGATCTGGCATGGATTTTAAGGGGAACTCCACCCCAAATTTTAAAAAAAATGGCGTGGAGTCCCCCTAAAAATCCATACCAGACCCCTTATCCGAGCACGCAACCTGGCCGGCCGCAGGGGAAAAGGGGGGGACGAGAGAGCGGCCCCCCCTCCCTCCTGAACCGTACCAAGCCACATGCCCTCAACATGGGGAGGATGTCCCCATGTTGATGGGGACAAGGGCCTCATCCCCACAACCCTTGCCCGGTGGTTGTGGGGGTCTGCGGGCGGGGGGCTTATCGGAATCTGGAAGACCCCTTTAACAAAGAGGACCCCCAGATCCCGGCCCCCCCTATGTGAATTGGTAAGGGGTACATTGTACCCCTACCATTTCATGAAGAAAGCGTAAAAAAATGTTTAAAAAAACACACAAACACCTTGAAAAAGTCCTTTATTTAAAAAAAAAAAAAAAAAAAAAAAAACATTCCAGCGGTGAAATCCAGTGTCCTGCGGCGATCCCGATGTCCAGCGCTGTCCTTCATTGGTTGTGCCTGAGCGGACCTGATGGGGAACTCCCTCTCAGTATTTTTAAATGTATAGACCCGCCCCTTCTAAAGTTCCCCATCAGGTCCGCTCAGCGGACCAGATGCGGAACATGAGAAGGGGCGGGTCTATACATGTATTACCAAAGTGAGAGCAGTTCCCCATCAGGTCCGCCCCCTCGGTATGTCGGACCCGCCTACGTCATTGGCCTGAGCGGGGAACTTCCTTCACTATGTAAATTTAAATTACATAGTGAAGGAAGTTCCCCGCTCAGGCCAATGACGTAGGCGGGTCCGACATACCGAGGGGGCGGACCTGATGGGGAACTGCTCTCACTTTGGTAATACATGTATAGACCCGCCCCTTCTCATGTTCTGCATCTCGTCCGCTGAGCACAGACAGGTTGAGACCCATATAACACTTCAGTCTTTGTGGGGAGTAGGCCAAGGCACAATTCTTTTAGATAGAGCTAACCACTGTGGTGTCACCAGTGGCGAATAGTCACTGCCACTGACTATATTGAACAGAACATGAATTACCTTCGCTAACGTAGCCCCTATCAGGGGAAGGACATCCGTCCAAGACAGTTACCGGAGGCCTCTCCGTCACCAGCAATGCTGCGCTGGACTCTCCGGAGAAGTTCCGCTCACCGGCCTCCTCGTCTCAGACACGGGTACCCAAGGAGTTAGGGCCCCCTCGGATTCCTCCACCCTCGCAGAACTCAGTCGAAGGTACTGAGCTCCAGGCTTTCGCCATAGTACCTCACCCCAGGCTAAAGGTGCCTGAGATGGAATCCATCTCCCGCTCCGGCCAGGTCAAGGGCACCTGGGCCCGGAACTCCGGAACGCCAGCACCCAGGCTGAAGGTGCCTGGGTGCGGCTGCGTCCTCCGATTCTGAACCCCGAGGTCAGGGCGTCCGCCCCTTTTATCTCCTCTCCCTTTGCGTCACAGCGGGTTCCCCGCACTGCTGTACCAGCGCCAGGCAAGGACAAAAAGGAAACAGTCTTTTGGTGAGTGTTCAGCTCCGGCCCAGGGCGACAGCGCCACCTGCAGGCCGCAGGGGAACCTCACACCACCAGAGTCCTCCAAGAACCACAAAAGGGTCTCAGATTCCCTGACAATCAATGCATCTGGGTTACACTACCACCCAGATGCCTCCCCTAAATTCAAACACCCGCTACAGAAGTAAAAAAAAAAAAAAAAGAAAATGAACAGAAGAGAAATCCAAATCAAATCAATATTTGCTGTGACCACCCTTTGCCTTCAAAACAGCATCAACTATTCTAGGTTCACTTGCATGTTTTTGAAGGAACTCGGCAGGTAGGTTGTTCCAAACACCTTGGTGAATTACCCACAGATCTTCTGTGGATGTAAGCTGTCTCAAATCTCTCTGTCTCTTCATGTAATCATGGACAGACTCAATATTGGGATTAGGGCTCTGTGGGGACCAAACCATCACTTCCAGGACTTCTTGTTCTTCTTTACACTGAAGATAATTATTGATGACATTTTGTGTTCAGGGTCATTGTCCTGCTGCTGAACAAATTTGGGGCCAAGCACACACCTCGCTGATGGTATGGTATGATGGATAAGTGTTTGCCTGTATTTCTCAACTTTGAGGACACCATTGATCCTGACCAAATCTCCAACTCCATTTGCAGAAATGCAGTCGCAAACTGTCAAGGAACCTCCACCATGCTTCATTGTTACCTGCAGACACTTATTATTGTACCGCTCTCCAGCCCTTTGTGAACAAACTTCCTCCTGCTACAGCCAAATATTTCAAATGTTAACTCATTACTTCAGAACACCTGCTGACCAGGGATGAGCCGAACACCCCCCTGTTCGGTTCGCACCAGAACCTGCGAACAGACAAAATGTTCGTGTAAACTTTAGAACCCTATTAAATACAATGGACTCGAACGTTCGAAATCTAAAGTGTTAATTATAAAGGCTAATATGCAAGTTATTGTCCTAAAAAGTGTTTGGGGACCCGGGTCCTGCCCCAGGGGACATGTATCAATGCAAAAAGAAGTTTTAAAAACGTCCGTTTTTTCGGGAGCAGTGATTTTAATAATGCTTAAAATGAAAAAATAAAAGTGAAATATTCCTTTAAATTTCGTACCTGGGGGGTGTGTATGATATGCATGTAAAGTGGCGCATGTTTCCCGTGCTTAGAACTGTCCCTGCAAAAAAATGTCATTTTTGAAAGAAAAAAATGCATTTAAAACTGACTCGTGGCTATTAATGAATTGTCGGCTCCCGGCAATACATACAAAAGTCATTGATAAAAAAATAAATAAAAGCGTGGGGGTTCCCCAGAATTCAATTACCAGGCCCTTCAGGTCTGGAATGGATATTAAGGGGAACCCCGCCGCAAATTTAAAAAAAAATTGACGTGGGGTTCCCCCAAATATCCATTCCAGGCCCTTCAGATCTGGCATGGATTTTAAGGGGAACTCCACCCCAAATTTAAAAAAAAAATGGCGTGGAGTCCCCCTAAAAATCCATACCAGACCCCTTATCCGAGCACGCAACCTGGCCGGCCGCAGGGGAAAAGGGGGGGACAAGAGAGCGGCCCCCCCTCCTGAAGTGAACCGTACCAAGCCACATGCCCTCAACATTTGCCCGGTGGTTGTGGGGGTCTGCGGGCGGGGGGCTTATCGGAATCTGGAAGACCCCTTTAACAAAGGGGACCCCCAGATCCCGGCCCCCCTCCTATGTGAATTGGTAAGGGGTACATTGTACCCCTACCATTTCACAAAGAAAGCGTAAAAAAATGTTTAAAAAAACACACAAACACCTTGAAAAAGTCCTTTATTTTAAAAAATAAATAAATAAACATTCCAGCGGTGAAATCCAGTGTCCCGCGGCGATCCCGATGTCCAGCGCTGTCCTTCATTGGTTGTGCCTGAGCGGACCTGATGGGGAACTCCCTCTCAGTATTTTAAATGTATAGACCCGCCCCTTCTAAAGTTCCCCATCAGGTCCGCTCAGCGGACGAGATGCAGAACATGAGAAGGGGCGGGTCTATACATGTATTACCAAAGTGAGAGCAGTTCCCCATCAGGTCCGCCCCCTCGGTATGTCGGACCCGCCTACGTCATTGGCTTGAGCGGGGAACTTCCTTCACTATGTAAATTTAAATTACACAGTGAAGGAAGTTCCCCGCTCAAGCCAATGACGTAGGCGGGTCCGACATACTGAGGGGGCGGACCTGATGGGGAACTGCTCTCACTTTGGTAATACATGTATAGACCCGCCCCTTCTCATGTTCCGCATCTGGTCCGCTGAGCGGACCTGATGGGGAACTTTAGAAGGGGCGGGTCTATACATTTAAAATACTGAGAGGGAGTTCCCCATCAGGTCCGCTCAGGCACAACCAATGAAGGACAGCGCTGGACATCGGGATCGCCGCGGGACACTGGATTTCATCGCTGGAATGTTTTTTGTTTTTTTTTAAATAAAGGACTTTTTCAAGGTGTTTGTGTGTTTTTTTAAAAAAAATTTACGCTTTCTTCGTGAAATGGTAGGGGTACAATGTACCCCTTACCAATTCACATAGGGGGGGGCCGGGATCTGGGGGTCCTCTTTGTTAAAGGGGTCTTCCAGATTCCGATAAGCCTCCCGCCCGCAGACCCCCACAACCACCGGGCAAGGGTTGTGGGGATGAGGCCCTTGTCCCCATCAACATGGGGACATCCTCCCCATGTTGAGGGCATGTGGCTTGGTACGGTTCAGGAGGGAGGGGGGGCCGCTCTCTCGTCCCCCCCTTTTCCCCTGCGGCCGGCCAGGTTGCGTGCTCGGATAAGGGGTCTGGTATGGATTTTTAGGGGGACTCCACGCCATTTTTTTTTTAATTTGGGGTGGAGTACCCCTTAAAATCCATGCCAGATCTGAAGGGCCTGGAATGGATATTTGGGGGAACCCCACGTCAATTTTTTTTTAAATTTGCGGCGGGGTTCCCCTTAATATCCATTCCAGACCTGAAGGGCCTGGTAATTGAATTCTGGGGAACCCCCACGCTCTTTTTTTTTTTTTAAAAACGTCCGTTTTTAAAACTTCTTTTTGCATTGATACATGTCCCCTGGGGCAGGACCCGGGTCCCCAAACACTTTTTAGGACAATAACTTGCATATAAGCCTTTATAATTAACACTTTAGATTTCTCCCATAGATTTTTTGAATTTGCCACGAACACCCCAATTTGTTCGCTGTTCGGCAAACGGGCGAACAGGCAATGTTCGAGTCGAACATGAGTTCGACTCGAACTCGAAGCTCATCCCTACTGCTGACATTTTCTGCATCCCAGTTCCTATGTTTTAGTGATTAAGTCACTTAGTCTTCTTTCTAAGTTGAAGGTATGGCGTTTGGGGCACAATTCTTCCATGAAGACCACTTCTGGACAGTCTTCTCTGGACAGTACATGGGTGTACCTGGGTCTCACTGGTTCTCATCAGTTCTGTGCTGATGGCACTGCTGGACACCTTCAAATGTCAAAGGGAAGTCGGCATTATGTGTCTTTCTTCTGCATTAAGTTTCCTTGGCCAATCACTGCGTCTAGGTGTTGCCAGATTATTGCAGTCCTCAATGCTGAGAAATACAAGCATATACTTATCCATACCATCAGGGAGGCGGGTGATTAGCCCTAACTTTATTCTGCAGCACGACTATGACCCCAAACATACAGCCAATGTCATTAGGAATTATCTTCAGCGTAAAGAAGAACAAGGCGTCCTAGAAGCATGGGCGTCCGCTCCATAGGGCAAGGGGGGGCATTTGACCCACCCTGGAATCGTAAAAGAGTGTTGACAAATGACACCATTCGCCTGCGGCCGCCTCCCGCACATCGGTGGGCCAGAGCCGCCGGTGCCGCTAATCACACTGTCATCATGTCTGTCAGTGTGTTGTTGCATTTACTCCGCTCCCGCAGCCCGCCCCTGTTTGGCGGCGCCAGTCAATATGATCATCGCGCTGCCACGCTGCTCTTCTCCCCCTAAGTGTTTACAGCCCCGCCCGGCGCCCATCCTGGCGGCGTGACGTCACTCGCGGCGGGAGGGGATTATCATTCATGGCTGGGACTGTGATGGGAGGAACGTATAGAGCTGCCTGCTAGAGGAGCCAGCGCCGCCGAGGAGGAACCAAGTGAGCACTAACCTAAGCTGATGGGCGATGGCATGCCATACGGAATGATGCAGTTTGAAAATTATTAAATGTGATGACTGTGATTTTTTTAAATATGCAGCATGGCGGCGCCGGTGGGGGGAGGGGGGTAAATGTCCTGCACTGGTCATGGTAACTCACGTATTAATGTCCTGCACAGCGCAGGACATTAATACATGAGTTACTATGACCAGTGCTGTGCAGGACATTAATACATGAGTAACTATGACCAGTGCAGCCTGCACTGGTCATAGTAACTCATGCATTAATGTCCTGCACTGGTCATAGTAACTCATGTATTAATGTCCTGCACTGTGCAGGACATTAATACATGAGTTACCATGACCAGTGCAGGACATTTACCCCCCTCCCCCCCTGCCGCCATGCTGCATATTAAAAAAATCACAGATAGTCATCACATTCACAGTTAATAATCTTCAGACTGCATTCCGTACGGCATCATGCCATACGGAATGATGCAGTCTGAAGATTATTAACTGTGATGACTGTCTGTGATTTTTTTAATATGCAGCATGGCAAAAAAAAAACGCTTGAGCAAAGCACGGTGACGTACAACACGTACGATGGCACTATAAAGGTGAAGTTCCATTCGGATGGTGCCACCCTTTGGGCTGCATTTGCTGATCCTCATGTTAGTAAAGTTTGGTGAGAGACGATTCGCGCTTTTCAGCCTCCTGCTCTTCAGTCCGTTACAGCGTGAAGAATGTGCTATCTCCATTATGAACGCTAGTTTTACCAGAACGAGGGCTCCCGTCTCATACTTGATTCTGAGCATGCGCGGGTTTTTTCCCCCTCTTAAAAGCGTACACACGACCCTTTTTCACGACATGAAAAAGAATGACATGAAAAACGACGAGAAAAAATAGAGCAGGTTCTAAAAAAAATTCGGGCAGTTTTCTCGTCGAGAAAAATGCTATGGAGCATACACACAACTGTTTTTCACGACCAATCTAAAAAATGGCATTTTTCTCGTCATGAAAAACGGTTGTGTGTACGCGGCTTAACACTTTAAAAAAAAAAATTGTTGCTATCCAAGCCAAAGAAATGCATAGTTTGCTCTACACATAAATCCAGTAATACAAGCACAGAGGCATTTCATCTAGTTGCTGCCAAATGATCCCAGGGCGGTTTGTCAGATTAAAACAGATAGATCTGCTTTATTTCTCATCTATAAAATAAATAAATGCAGGTCTTCTGTCTTATTTTCACATTGCACCATCTCCAGGCCAGTCTTGGAATTGCTGCTGAACAAAAGTGGCTGATCATCACACTTCGTTTTTTTATTTATTTATCTACAAATGGAAGTAATAGAAAGTACTAGAACAATCGCAATCTAAGTTTATTGTATTAATTTTCATTGAAATTAAAAATAAAATGTTCCATTAAAACATTGTACTGAGAGCACAGCTGTGTCTGCAGGTTTTTATATACTGTAACTGGAACAAGAAATATAGTTAAAATGTAAGTGAAGGCAATTTTTATTTTTTTTATATTTTGGATCAGAGTAAGGGAGGCTTATAATTCCCATCAGGTTTTTTTTTTTGCATTCTGTGGAAAGAATACACAGCGTTTTTGTGAATGGACAAGGTGGAAAGCAAGCGACGCACACTCATTAAAAGAGGTAATTTATTTTAACGTGGCAAATGTCAAAAAAGTGGCAAGAAGTTGCGACTACTAGAAGTTGTAGAAATCTTTCTTGCATGGGCAGTCAAACTGTTACATTCACCTTATTCACTATCAGCACGATGCACGGAACACAGCACGGATATGATACATTTACTAACAAGTGTGGGTGGCTATAGAATGTACTGTGTCTGAACATGCATAGACTAAGCTGCAGCATGCCAAAAATAAAACTGTGATTTTTTTTTTCTAATTCTCTATCTCAGTGTTTCTCAGATTTTTTTCAGTGCCCTTTCAACGTATTCCCAATCTCAAGGCACCCAAGTCTAAAGGCTCGATCACACGTGAGGTTAGGGGACAGTAAATCCATGTGGTTGAGCATATGCTGTGGCCATGATGCTTTGTGGCTGTTGCATGAATTATGCCCCCCGTTGCATTCGGCGGGCATTACTGCCCCTGAATGTGACCCATTCCAGTGAATAGGCCACGCTACAACTGCCCCGCAACCCTGTGCATTGTACGCGGTTTCAGCAAAGCAGTGCTGCATTTAGGGGGTTAAAATAGGCAGTGAGGAGGCGACATATCACCTCCTCACTACCTGTCAAATGCCTCTGAAAAGTGGTCCAAGCATTAATCGCTTTTCAGAAAGCAAAATTCCTTCCTGCTAGTGTGAACAAGCCCTAGAGTGCAGCCCTGCTAGCAAGAAATTCTATACAGGGCTGAGACCGACAGAGCACCGAACTGTATGTTGGCAGAGTGGGAACAGAGTGACAGTAATCATGTGTAGAGCAATTTCTCATCCAGGATGCCACGGCCGGGCACCCCTGATGAACTTAGAGCAACCTTTCTCACCAGAGGTGCCATCTATCTGAACAGCATTTGTTGTAAAGCAGCAGGTACATTACCATGCATTGCAGTGCACTGCAATGCAGGTACTTTAGAGTGCCAATAGGAATAATCGGCACAGCTTCACACCAGCATGAATCCAGCCTTAGGCCCCTTTTACACGGGCGATCTGTTGAGTTTTTAGGGTGGACCTGATTGGAGTTAAATATAGGGGGCGCTAGTACTATTTAATATACCAAAGTGCTAAAATATGATTTAAACAATTTGACAACCTTATAAGCTCTTAATTGGTAACCCAATGTAAAGCATTAGTGACAGTCCCAATATGAGTCCTTCAATTTACATGGTGTTTAAAGTCCATAACCAACATAAATACACATTTGCTGTTGTGGTCAATCTTGAAGAAAAAACTTTTTGAGATGAAATCCTTCTGACATCAGAACTTATTCATTCAATAACTCTGATATGGAAATAATGGTGATATAGAAAGTGAATCCTCCACCAGTGTTTTTACAACTTCACACCCGACGTGTCAGTAGTTTGATTCTGCTTACCAGAATTAGATGACCTCTTTCGCCAAAAAGTAAGTCATTAAGGCTTGCGCAGGATTGTGCCTGCTCACATAGATGATGCTAGAGACGTACAGTAGCCTTCCTCCTCACAAAGTTGTGGCCGGATAATATGTAAAAATTATGAAAAAAATCCCCATAGTGTAAAACCGTTTATTGGTAAAAAGTATAAAAAACAGAGAGCCAATTGGCTTACTCACATTAAAATGTGCCCATTCCCGGCACTGGGGCTGCTGGTTTTCAAATTCGTGTGCTGGCGGGGAACTGTTCTAACGCGGCCACCTCCGTTTGCGGCGTGCGTTCCACCTCCTAGCTTCCGGCAAACCACTCAGTCCGGAAATGACGCACGAACGTGACCAGGTACCGCCTCGACGTACGTTTCGTGGTGAACGTCCTCAGGAAGCCAGCAGCCCCAGTGCCGGGAATGGGCACATTTTAATGTGAGTAAGCCAATTGGCTCTCTGTTTTTTATACTTTTTACCAATAAACGGTTTTACACTATGGGGATTTTTTTCATAATTTTTACATATTATCCGGCCACAACTTTGTGAGGAGGAAGGCTACTGTACGTCTCTAGCATCATCTATGTGAGCAGGCACAATCCTGCGCAAGCCTTAATGACCTACTTTTTGGCGAAAGGGGTCATCTAATTCTGGTAAGCAGAATCAAACTACTGACACGTCGGGTGTGAAGTTGTAAAAACACTGGTGGAGGATTCACTTTCTATATCACCATTATTTCCATATCAGAGTTATTGAATGAATAAGTTCTGATGTCAGAAGGATTTCATCTCAAAAAGTTTTTTCTTCAAGATTGACCACAACAGCAAATGTGTATTTATGTTGGTTATGGACTTTAAACACCATGTAAATTGAAGGACTCATATTGGGACTGTCACTAATGCTTTACATTGGGTTACCAATTAAGAGCTTATAAGGTTGTCAAATTGTTTAAATCATATTTTAGCACTTTGGTATATTAAATAGTACTAGCGCCCCCTATATTTAACACTATCACTGGGAGCTTATCACTTCGTAGGGGAGCAGCTTTTTGTTTTTTGTTATTTAGTTTATTAGTATAAATTGGCGCGAGGTTCTCTTTACAACTATATGGACCTGATTGGACCCTCCAGAATGTGCGTCCGCAGAATTTTTTTCAGGGGGGGCATCATTTTAAGGTCACCCATGCTCCGCCCCTTTTGACAATGTCATGAAGGGGAGGGGCTTAGTCATTATAACATAAAGCGCAGGCATGCAAAGGCTTGAGAAACCTAATGCAAAAGTTTAATAGAAGGATCAAGCTGCCATAGTCTGATTAGCAGTTTTTCATCTGTTTTTGTTTACAGAGGTTTCCACCACTGACTTTTCTTTCTGAAACCGCCAGTACTATGGCTCTGTTGTTCCAATATTTATATTCATTAACCTGGAGGAGGTATGCAGATACAAATTTTTAATTCACGTTGCACCCCCCCAGGATCGTCCCTCCTAGGGGGGGGCGAGGGCATTTGCCCCCCCCCCCTTGTGGACGCCCATGGCCTCCAGTCTCTTCTATGGAGTGGTGGATGTCAGCGGACACTGCCGTCTGATCGATCATGTTTGCCAAAAATAGACGGATGGGGGACCTAATCCCCATTTATTTCCATCCGATTGCCCCATAGACAATAGCAGCCTATGCCTGTTTCTGCTCTGCACAGGGGCCTAAGAAATTGCAGTGTGCATGTACAGATATTCACAACTAGCACACCTTCACAATTTCATTTGTAGCACATGGATCTTTTTCTCCCTCTTACCTCCTCAAGCAGGGAGATCAGACACACCATGCCACATGCCCGTGTCCTCTAGATTATAAAGGTCAGGCGGTGGTACAAACTTGGGTCCCGCAGCGAGTTGCTTCCTTCTTCTGGTTCTCCCCTCTAGGTTATAGAGGCGAGTCTTTACCTTTCCCAAATGAGGTCAATGTCCACACAACACGTCAACTCCAACGAGAGTCTATTTTATCTTGCTTTTTAGTAACCAGAGAGTTGAAGTGAGAAAAGGTTAGCAGATAGAAATGGATTCAGGCACACTCTTGGCTTCATTGCCACTCGATCCCGAGTGGGTACAGCTCATCCGGATAGTCACTCAATAGCACTAGCAGCCGGCATGATGCTGGAACAATGACTCAGTCCCCTCCAAGGGCCAAGTCAAGGAGATCCCTCCTGAACTTGCAATGCTCCGTAGAGGATGTCTGCGAAGCAAGGAATCCTTCCCTCCGACAGGTCACCAGGCCTTTCCCGAGACAGCAATACTTTATTACTCGCCTCCTGTTATGGGACCGATCCTCCCCTGGCTTCCTCCGTGTCAGGGCGGTCACCCTCCCGCGGGTTCCCTGGGACTCCTCTTCGGTTGTAGACCCAGTTGAAGGTACCGGGCCTACCTGGAACTCTGCAGCCTCGGGCCGAAGGTGCCCGAGACTCCTCGATCAAGATTGGGAGCACCCCCTCTGAGGGGTAGCTCCCTCCAGGCAGAGGGCCCCAGGTAGTCACCTTCCGGGCATGGGCCCCTGGTATTGCCTCTCTACCAATGGTGTCTGCCCCTTATATACCCTCTCCCGGCTTGCACAGCAGGCCGGAACCGCCCACCGACGGCAGCCGAGAAAGGACATCCAATACCTACTCCATCACCTGTGGTTCAACCCCGGGCATAAATGATAACACCACCTACACACCAAAAAGGGGAACTGCACGCCAGGTGACACAGCAGCAAGGCAGAGTCCAATAATTAGAAGACCTGAGCCAACTATGGCTCTGGTCACTCCTAAATTTTGGTATAGCGGGGGTTGAAATTCGGGACCCCGCTACACATTTATATGAGTTTTTTTTTATATTTTTTCCATTTTCAAGTAAAATTTTGACATGCACATTTCTTAGTTCACATAATCTGAACAGAAGACACAAAAGCAGCATTATTTGAATGCTTGGTTGCATAGCAAACCAGGACTACACTATATGCATTGAACATTAATGTACAATATGCTGGACAGTTTCAGGAATTGCGTTCTCTACGCATGTGTTGGTCTTCACGCTCATGCGCGGCTGCAATGCAAGCGTACCATAGCAATGTATTCCTGTTCTTTTACATTAATAATTCAGGTCCAATCTCTACAATTTCACGTCTTTCTCATTTTAAGTTGGCTGGATGCTAATCTTTTACAGCATTCAGATATATGGGTGTTTCTTAACCATATAAAAATAACATGTGCTTTTTTTAGATTTGAACCTACTACCCTGTAGAGAGGGCAATTAAATGTCATATTTAGTAATGTTCCTTTCATGTTCTCAGTTTCTGTTCTCTCTTTTCTGATTAGGTTTACATATGTTTGCAGGCAATGCCAGTAGTTAAAGCAACCTGTTTGTTAGGTCTCACAGCTGCTGTGAATACCGCATCTCCAGCCAGGAAGGGCTGCTTTCTTGTTTAGCTCATAGCACTGAATGGACCTCATAGAAGAGCATGTTGTAAGACTGTTTGATTTGGCTCAGCAACAAGCTCCTCCCATATCTGAACTTTACAATTTTATCTTTCCTAGAAACTTGAATAAGACAGACAACAACACATGTTCACATATCATATCTGCTATACATAGATTTACATATGCTCGTCAATGAATATATAATGCATAGGCTGGTTAGCCATGACTATTTATTGTCAGAAGCTGGCAGCAAGTTCTAGGCTATATTTTTTCCAAATAAATTCTATTTTTTAAATTAAAATATTTGTCTAGAATAACAATGAATGTGGCCTTCCACACTTATTCTCGTACAGTAGTGTACATAAAAAAATACCGTCATACATTATTTCCATTTCTATTCCCACTACTGGTTTCACAAGCTATAATGGTTAAGTCATTTGTATACTCAGCAGGAGATTTTTACTGTCTGTGATTACAGCTCTAGTATCCGTGGGATTCTGAATTTAGCCTTCAGATCCTAACCATGGGCATCTGCTATATTTTAAAGTAACTACAATAATACAGTCCCACCAGTACTGCAGGATAAGGAGCAGAACATCACTCAAACTGGTGTCAGTAATGTATACTCTTTAAAGGCAGGATCGCCTAGTCAAACAAATCTGTGAGATGCAGTAACAGCATCCCAGGTAGACACTTGTCATACATGATATGTACAACGCTAAAGTCTGAGCCATCATCATGGGAAGAAATTGAAAAACTATGTGTTTATAAGAAGCAAATGATTTACTCCCTTCATGTCCAGGCCAATTTTTTTTGCGATACAGCACTGCATTATTTTAACTGACAATTGCGCGGCCATGCAACAGTACCCAAATAAAATGTATGTAATTTTTTTCCTACAATAGAGCTTTCTTTTGGTGGTATTTGATTGTGTAAATAAAAGTGTAGCGCTATCTTTGTGAAACTGTATATAGTAATAAACCAAAAACAATTGTGTGTATAATAGGTGGTTATACATGTGATGAACCAAAAAACAATACCAAATCTATCATGTGGTTATACATGTGATAAATTATACAGTAATGTGTTTCAAATAGAGTTGAGCGGACACCTGGATGTTCGGGTTCGACGGGTTCGGCCGAACTTCGGAAAAAAGTTCGGGTTCGGGACCGAACTTTAACCCGGACCCGAACCCCATTGAAGTCAATGGGGACCCGGACTTCTAAGGACTAAAAAGGTTTTAAAAAAGTAATGGAAAGGGCTAGAGGGCTGCAAATGGCAGCAAAATGTTGTTAAGAGCATGGCAAGTGCTCTGCAAACAAATGTGGATAGGGAAATAACTTAAAATAACATAAAAAAAATAAAAAAATATGCTGGAGGCCCCCTTTTCAGCAGAAGAGGTACGGGAAGTCATTAAGAACCTCAGAAACTCAACGGCACAATGCCACACATATGGTGGGAATGCCCCAGAATACGCCCTTTCTGGAATAAATTATTCAATTTAATGGATAAGCTAGTGGGAAAATAAAATACTTTGAAATAAAAATGTAGCGGGGTGCTAAATTTAAGGGAAGTGTTTGAGTGGTAAATAGGCTCAAACACCCTAATTCTGTAGGATTCATGGACCATTTTGTCCTCGGGGGACAGTATTGGTGTGTCGTTCCCTGCGGCCTACAGGTGGCGCTGCCAAGGTAGGCTAGGGTTGAACCGCCGATACAGTGCTGTGCCTTTTGTGTCCCCTCTTGGCAGTAGTACAGCGGGGCGGGGAACCTGCTGTGCATGCCGGGAGAGCATATAAAAGGGGCAGACCTTTGGCCTGGGGGCTGATGTCCAGTGGCGTCCACGCCCAGGTGCCTTCGGCCTGGGTGCATGTGTTCCTGTTCCATCTCGGGTACCTTTAGCCCAGGGTGAGGTACTATCCTGGAGTTCCTGCTGCCCTGGGTATGGAGGCCTAGGTGTGGGAGTAAAGCCTGGAGTCCAGAGCCTTCGTCTGGAGTCCGCTAAGGGTCAAGGAGTCTTAGGGTGCCGCCTCGTGTAGGGGACCATGTTCCAGGGAAGGGAGGATCATTCTGATGGACCGATGCGGGAGTCACGGTGAAGGAAGGGTCTGTTGACTCCCTGGAGAGATGTCTTCCCCTTGATATGGGCTAGGTTCGTAGAAGGAGAAGCTCAAGGTCATCTTGACTGTATCAGAGGCCTTATTCACCCGGCCCGTAGCAGGGGCCTTATACACCCTGGTCTGTGGCAGAGACCAAAGTTCTCCAGGTCCGTGGCAGGGGCCTTGTACACCCGGTCTGTGGCAGAGACCAACCTCAAGGTCTGTGGCAGAGACCGTGCACCTAAAACTGTTTGAGAAACCTAAGCAGTGAAGTGAATGTGCTATGTTTGTGCCTGGACCTCCTCCACACCTTAAGCTGTCCTGTTTCTTTGCTCTAACCTTTTCTATCCGAGTAGAGTTTATTTTGCCATGAGAGAATAAGAGTTGTAATTTCAGCTGGTGTGGACATTGACTTTACTGGGAATTAAAGGACTTGCCTCCACCTACAGTAGAGGTGAGAATCATCCTCTGGAGGAGTTTTGACTCCGGCTGTGGACACGGCCCGTCAAGTACACCGCTCAACCTCTTTATATAGGAGGGTACGGGCTGGTAGTGCGGTGTGCCTTTCTCCCTCCTGCGAGGAGCCAACAACATAAAGGCAGGTAAAGGGGAAAGGATCTGTGCGCTACAAAAAAATAAAATAAAAATTCTAATCTTGACCTAGGAGGACGAGGTCCATATGGAGCAGGAGGTGGCGGTGGATGTGACTGTGTAGGTGGAAGCGGCGGTGGAGGAGGACGAGGTAGCCAACACTGGTTCAAAAATACAACAATGGCTGGGTAAGGCCGGTGATGTGTCGAATTCTGTCCCCCGTCAAATAGTGTCCACCCTGTACTGCGCTTGCTCAGTATGTAGGACAAGGGGATTTAGAAAATCTCCCAAGACGAACGGCGCCTGCGTGGTGAGTTCAGGTGAAGGCCACACCATCCGTTGTTCAAGCCGAGCCAAGTGAGGCCGTGCCCGAAGCGTGGCGATCGAACCGAGCCCGTGAGGGGCCCTGTTACTTTGTGCTACCGTATGTCCACTTGGATGGTGGGGCTTGAACCTGCACTCACTGCGCAGGCGCCGTTCATCTTCGGAGATTTTGTGAATCTCCTTGTCCCCTGTACTGCGCAAGCGCTGCGCCTTCGCAGTATGGGCCGGACACAATCCGATGGCCGGACAGTTTTTGTCACAACACCGGTATACATGTCTATTCTGCACAAGGTACGGACAAGTCCTGTGGGATCCATGCCTGGTTCATTTTTAATGAACGTGAGCTTGTCCACATTGGCTCTGGACAGGCGGCTGCGCTTGTCTGTGATAACGCCCCCTGCCGTGCTAAATACACGTTCAGATAATACACTAGCTGCAGGGCAGGCCAGCACCTCCAAGGCATAAAGGGCAAGCTCAGGCCATGTGCCCAATTTGGAGACCCAGAAGTTAAAGGGGGCAGACCCGTCATCCAGTACGTGTAGGCCTGTGGACACATACTGCTCAACCATGTTGGTGAAATGCTGCCTCCTGCTAAGACGTTCCATCTCAGCTGGTGGTGCTGGTTGTTGTGGCGTGCTGACAAAGCTTTCCCACATTTCAGCCATGCTAACCCTGCCTTCTGAGGTGCTGCCGGTGCCCCGGCTGCGTTGGCGACCTCTTCCTCCTCCTCTGCCTTCGCCTTGTGCTTCCACCGTACGCCCGCTGTCAGGTGGGAATGCCACCAGCAGCGCGTCTACCAGCGTGCGCTTGTACTCGCGCATCTTACGATCCCGCTCCAGTGAGGGAATTAAGGACGGTACGTTGTCCTTGTAACGGGGATCCAGCAGGGTGGCCACCCCGTAATCAGCACCAGTTAAAATGTGGGCAACTCGGCGGTCATTGCGGAAACACTGCAGCATGTAATCGCTCATGTGTGCCAGGCTGCCCAGAGGCAAAGAAAAGCTGTCCTCTGTGGGAGGTGTATCGTCTGTGTCCTCTGTATCCCCCCAGCCACGCACCAGTGATGGCCACGAGCTGGTCTGGGTGCCACCCTGCTGTGAAAATGGCTCCTCCTCCTCCTCCTCCATCTCCTCCTCCACCTCGTCATCCTCCAGAACTGTGCCCTTTCTGCCGGACAATTGTGTACCTGGCGTTTGTTGGTGCAGGAACCCACCCTCGTAGCCACTTGTGAAAGACTGCCCTGAAAGCCTTTGAAATGATCCCGCTTCCTCCTCCTCCTCCTCATCCTCCTGTGTCACATCCTCTTCCATCATCGCCCGAAGCGTTTTTTCAAGGAGGCATAGAACTGGGATAGTAACGCTAAGAACGGCGTCATTGGCACTGGACATGTTGGTGGAGTACTCGAAACAGCGCAACAAGGCACACAGGTCTCGCATGGAGGCCCAGTTATTGGTGGTGAAGTGGTGCTGTTCCGCAGAGCGACTCACGCGTGATTGCTGCAGCTGAAACTCCACTATTGCCTGCTGCTGCTCGCACAGTCTGGCCAGCATGTGCAAGGTGGAGTTCCACCTTGTGGGCACGTCACATATGAGGCGGTGAGCGGGAAGGCCGAAGTTACGGTGCAGCGCTGACAGGCGAGCAGCAGCAGGGTGAGAACGCCGAAAGTGCGCACACACAGCCCGCACTTTCTGCAGCAGCTCTGGCATATTGGGGTAATTTTTAAGGAACCTCTGGACCACCAAGTTCAGCACATGCGCCAGGCAAGGGATGTGCGTCAAACCGGCTAGGCCCAGAGCTGCTACGAGATTTCGCCCATTATCGCACACCACCAGGCCGGGCTTGAGGCTCACTGACAGCAACCACTCATTGGTCTGTTGTTCCATGTCCCTCCACAACTCCTGCGCGGTGTGGGGTTTTTCCCCCAAACAGGAAAGTTTTAAAACTGCCTGCTGTCGTTTACCCCTGGCTGTGCTGAAGTTGGTGGTGAAGGTGTTACGCTGACCGGATGAGGAGGCGGTAGAGGATGAGGAAGCGGAGTAGGAGGAGTTAGCAACAGGAGGCAAACTGAAGCGCCCTGCAATCCTCGGTGGTGGAAGGACATGCGCCAAACTGCTATCTGCCTCAGGCCCAGCCGCCACTGCATTTACCCAGTGTGCTGTTAGGGAGATATAACGTCCCTGACCGTGCTTACTGGTCCACGCATCCGTAGTTAGGTGGACCTTGCCACAGATGGCGTTGCGCAGTGCACACCTGATTTTGTCCCCCACTTGGTTGTGCAGGGAAGGGATGGCTCGCCTGGAAAAATAGTGGCGGCTGGGCACGACATACTGTGGGACAGCCAATGCCATCAGGCTTTTAAAACTCTGCGTCTCCACCATACGGAATGACAGCATTTCAAAGGCCAGGAGTTTTGAAATGCTGGCATTCAGGGCCAGGGATCGCGGGTGGCTAGGGGGGTACTTCCTCTTCCGCTCCAATGTTTGGGAGATAGAGAGCTGAACGCTTCCATGGGACATTGTGGAGATGGTTGGTGACCCAGGTGGTAGCGTTGCTGGCAGATCCTCTGTTTGCGGGGTGGCAGGTGCCACTGTCACTACAGAGGGGGATGAAGAGGCCGAGATTGCAGCAGAAGAGGAAGCAGGAGGAGCCAGAGACCTTTCTTGGTTTTTGAGGTGTCTACTCCACTGCAGCTCGTGCTTTGCACTTAGATGCCTGGTCATGCAGGTTGTGCTCAGGTTGAGAACGTTTATGCCTCGCTTCAGCCTCTGATTGCACAGCCTGCAAACCACTCGTGTCTTGTCATCAGCACATTGTGTGAAGAACTGCCACGCTAGGGAACTCCTTGGACCTGGCTTTGGTGTGCTCGGTCCCTTGCTGCGTTGGGCAGTAGCAGACATAATGTCTAGGGGACGGACGCTCCGCTTTTGCACCCTGCTCCCTCTTCTGCTGTGCTGGTGGCTCTGTGCGACCACCGCCTCTTCCTCCAAACTACACTGGTCACCTGCATAACGTTCATTCCATGTGGGGTCGAGGACCTCATCGTCCTCCACATCATCTTCCACCCAGTCTTCACCCCTGCCCTCCTTGTCTGTCTGCACAATTGCGAAAGCAGCAGCAGTTGGCACCTGTGTTTCGTCATCATCCGAGACGTACTGCAATGGTCCTCCCATGTACTCATCATGAAACATAAGTGGTTGGGCATCGGTGCACTCAATCTCTTCCACTTCTGGGGCAGGGCTAGGTGGATGGCCCTGGGAAACCCTGCTAACAGAGTCATCGAAAAGCAGAAGAGACTGCTGCATGATTTGGGGCTCAGACTGCTTGGCTGATTTGCAAGGGGGTGAGGTGAAAGACTGATGGACATGCCAACTCTGATCTTTCATCAGAGGTGCCAACTCTGATCTTTCATCAGAAGAGTGGGTGGGAGACAATGTGAAGGAACCCGAGGCACTGTCAGCAACCCAATCTACTATCGCCTGTACTTGTCCTGGCCTAAACATTCGTACAGCCTCATTAGGCGCGACAAAATACCGCCGCAGGCTCGGTCGCTTACTCGCACCTGAGGAAGGTGTTTCACTTGTGCGTGTATCTGGCACAGATCCACCACGTCCTCTCCCTGCAACAGGAGCTCCACCAGCAACACCACGACCGGGGCCACCACGTCCCTTTGACCTTCTCCTCATATTTTCCAAATTTAGGATGTTGCCCTAAATGGGTGTTTTTGGAAGAGCAGGACACACCCACAGTACGTAACCGCTGAATCGCACAGCTACAGAACTGCAGAAAATGCTATTAAAAAAAAATGTTGTTTTTTTAGTATAGCACAGTAGGAGAAAACTATATAGAAATTGTTTATTTCACACACCTCCACATATGTATAACACACTGCAAACTATTTTTTGTGGCCCTGAATGGCTCTTTTTGCAAGCGTACATTAAAGTGCAAATTTTTTTTTTGCCCTAAACGGGTCTTTTTTTGCACGAGCAAAATAAAATGCAAATTTTTTATTTTTTTTTGCCCTATGGGTCTTTTGGAAAAGAGCACAATAAAGTGCCTTTTTTTTTTCCCCTAAATGGATCTTTTTCAAAGAGCAGAATACAACCACAGTATGGAAACGGTGTATCTCTCAACGTAATATATGCAGTGCTGGTGCACTGAGCTTGCAGATAAAAGTTAGATTTTCTCTGACACTGGGCTCATGGCAGTGTAAAAAGACTGTGCACTGCAACACAAACAGGTAAACCTATGCAGATCGCTGATTTTAATCTCTGAATCTGGACTCCTATATAATATCTCTCTCTCTCTCCCTGAAAGCACCAACAGGAACCTGGCCCTACACTACACTATCTCTCTATCTTTTCCCTCAGATTGCAGAATCAGGACTACCTCATGTATTTTACAATCTCTCCCTATTAGCAACAGCAGCAGCCAAGATCCTCTCCCTATCTATTCTGAAGCAGAGTGACGTGTGTGCTGTGTGCCTCTAGCTTATATAGAAGCTGGGTCACATGTTGCACTGACCAATCACAGCCATGCCATTAGTAGGCATGGCTATGATGGCCTCTAAGGGCACACCAGCTAATCAAAAGGTGATTGGCTGGCCCCTGAAGCATTTCTAAATGCGTAATTAGATTGCCGAACCCGAACCCGGACTTTTGCGCAAAATTGCCGAACCCGAACCCGGACTTTTGCGCAAAGTCTGGGTTCGAGTTCGGGTTCGGGAAAAAGCTAAAGTTCGGTACGGACCCGAACTTTACAGTTCGGGTTCGCTCAACACTAGTTTCAAACAATACAAATTGACTCAAAAAGATGTGTTAAAATAAAGTCCAGAGAAAAGGAAAAAAAATCTGGAAATAAAGTGACTCTAAAGTATATTATTATATGTAGTCTAGAACAGTGTTTCTCAACTCCAGTCCTCAAGGCGCCCCAACAGGTCATGTTTTCAGGCTCTCCATTGTTTTGCACAGGTTATTTGATCAGTTTAACTGCTTTAGTAATTCCCACAGCTGTTTCATCTGAGGGAAATCCTGAAGACATGACCTGTTGGGGCGCCTTGAGGACTGGAGTTGAGAAACACTGGTCTAGAAAACAGGAAATGTTCCAAAACTGAAGTGCCAAACTTGCAACACAAAAAATTCTTGTGAAAGAAGGATGCTATATAACACCGCCACCAAGAGTGAGTTGAGAGGAGGCTTACCGGAGGTCTCAGACTTGGAGGGGCATATGCCACCCAAGTCAAGATGAGCTTTGGGGTTAGTTAAACCCAATATATACAGCTGGTCCTAGATCTGGGGGGTTGATCCACCTCGATCGGTCAGAGCATCAGAAAAGTTGGTCACATATTCATGGGTATAAACAGAGGCCTGGTATCCGTATATCATGCGTGTTAGGATAAAAAGAAGATCACATAGCGTGATACCGTATGGAAAGGTTTTAATAAGATTAAAAATACAAATGGAACACTCACATTTCAGATGGTCATAAAAGCATATGGACAGGGGTACAGGTACAGGAGCGATGTGTGTAGATAAGTCCACCCGACTAGTTTCGACTAATGAGTCATCATCTGGTATTTGATTACCTCTGCATTTTTTTTTTTTTGCCTTATAAACAAAAAAAAAATGGCAATTTTGAAAAAAAAAAAACAATTGTTTTACTTTCTGCTATAAAAAAAATCCCAATAAAAAAAAAAAAATCGAATTTCTTTATAAATTTAGGCCAATATGTATTCTAATACATACTTTTGGTAAAAAAAATCCCAATAAGCGTATATTATAAACGTTATAACGTCTACAAATAATGGGATATATACTGGAATTTTTATTTAATTTTTTATACTAGTAATGGCGGCAATTAGCAACCTATAGCAGGACTGAGATATTGTAGCGGACAATCGGACACTGACACTTTGTGGGAACCAGTGACACTAATACAGTGATCAGTGCTAAAAATATGCACGGCCACTGTACTAATGACACTGGCTGGAAAGGTGTTAAACATCTAGGACGATCAAAGGGTTAAAGTGTAAGTAAACCCCCCTATCATTTTCAGCCAAGGAAGCTGCCATTTTTGCCTCTGTTTAATCTACAACTGCAATGATGCTGCACATGTGATCAGTTATGACACCAGCCATTGGATGGTTTTTACAGTTTGGTTGAGAGCACAACCAATGGGAGTGTTGCATTTCCGGGCACGTGCCGGAAATGAAACTGTTGTATGGATGGGTTTATTTCTGCTTTTAAATGTGTACATAGCTATTGTTTTTGTGTACTGTGTGAGGAGCTTTTAATAAGCGATGTGATAGATTTTCTTTCCCCACATAGCAGGGAAAGAAAATCTATCACTTCCCCCCTGTCAGAATGGAGCTCTGCCTTGTTTACATAGGCAAAGCTCGGTTCTGTGTGTCTTCCCGACGATCGGCGGGTGTCGGCAGACATCCATTGGCCGGAAAGCGCTGATCGGCTTCTGCAGTGACAAATCACTACCCGTGTGCAGAATCATGTGTGTGTGTGTGTGAAAGCCTCCATTATGGGCCCAACAGAATATGCAACATGAAATTATAGGCAAGTTATCATCATTATAGTATCAACTTGTCCTGGACCCCAAACACCTTGATGCTATTCATGAAATACCACTAAATTCTTCTATTGGAAAATATGGCGGCAAGTTTATGTGTTGCATAAATATTTAACTACTATTACTAACATGAAACCATTCTTTCTGTATACCTTTAAGAGCCCATTCACACAGGGACAACTTTGGATCCGACTTCAAGTCGCCCCTAGTCGCCTCAAGTCACGCTGCATGAGAAAATCAATGTAAGTGAATGGAGCCGTCTTAATGCACACTACTGCAGTCGCTCCGACTTCAGAAAAGGTTCCTGTACTACTTCAATCCGACTTCTAGGCGACTTGTAGGTAACTTGTACCCATTGATTTCAATGGAAGTCGCCTCAGAAGTCGGATCACTGTCTTAACAGAAGCAACAATACAGGAAGAGAACATTTCTCAGGCAAACCCCTCCCTCCCCCCTCCCACAGAGCTGATTATTGTTTAATTGGGCACTGGAAAGCCTCCTGTCCTGGAGGCAACTTGAAGTTGCCTTGTAAGTTGCCTCATGTCACGCTGTGATTCATACTCAAGTCGTGTCCAAGTTGCCTCCCAAAGTCGCTCTGGAAGTCGTGTTGCCCCTGTGTGAATGGAGCCTAAAGCCCCGTACACACGGTCGGACCATGTGTACGCTCCATCGGACAAACTTTTTTTTTTTTTCATCGGACAAATGTTGGGTCTGCAAATGGACAAACTTTTGGCCAACAAAAGTCAGATGGAGCAAAGTCCGCCCGTGTGTACAGAAAACCATCGGACTTTTGTCCGATGGACAAAACAAATAATGTTACAATCAACCAATAGCAGAAGTTGACCAAAGGGTGGCGGTAAAGAGCAGAAAAACCACGTGATGTTGGAAAAAGTTTTGGGAAATTTTGCAGAAAAGTCCTGTGGTGTGTATGCTATGGGTGTGCCCGGCCAACTCCGTTCGGACAAAAATCCACGGAAAAGTCCGATGGAAGTCCGTCCGTGTGTACGAGGCTTAAGACCCAAATGTACAACAAATATGTTGAGTATAGTCATTACAAGCAGGTTATGCCTTCACATGAGCATTAAAATGAGTATACTATACATATACAATGCCATTTAAGAAGATCCAATGATTTCTACACTGGTAATGGTTATGGATTGGATATGTACTTTACAATAGATTCCTATTTTATATTTGATACAATTTATGCACAGTAGATCCATTCCACTGCATTTAAAGGCAGCTTGCCTTCTCAAGTAATGTAATCTATGAAAATAAAGATGGTAGTTTTATTTTTTAAGTTAGTGCAAGAGCTAAAATACCGTATATACTCGAGTATAAGCCGAGGTACCTAATGTTGCCTCAAAAAACTGGGAAAACTTACTGACTCGAGTATAAGCCGAGGGTCATCCTTACTGTTCCTATCCTCACTGTTCTCCTATCCTCACTGTTCTCATATCCTCACTGTTCTCCTATCCTCACTGTTCTCCTATCCTCACTGTTCTCCTATCCTCACTGTTCTCCTATCCTCACTGTTCCCTAGCTCGCTATTTTACATTGTAAATAGTACCTGTAAAGAAGTTGCGGCTGCGGCGTCCATCGTTTGAATTCCGCGGTCTCTTCCTGTTCCTTCCGTGATAGGCAATTCTCATCAGACACTCTCCGCCTATCACGATCATTCTCTCATCCTTAGTTTCCCAGCAGACACTGTGTTGGGTGTTCCGCCAATCACAGACGTCTGCTGGGAAACTGAGGATGAGAGAATGATCGTGATAGGCGGAGAGTGTCTGATGAGAATCGCCTATCACGGAAGGGACCAGGGAGAGACCGCGGAATTCGAACGATGGACGCCGCAGCCGCAACGTCTTTACAGGTACTATTTTCAATGTAAAAAATTTCGCTGACTCGAGTATAAGCCGAGGGGGGGGACTTTCAGCCCAAAAAAAGGGCTGAAAATCTCGGCTTATACTCGAGTATATACGGTAAGCATCCAAAGTGCAGTAATAGTAACACTAACCAATGCCAAATCATTACATTCATTTTTCAGTAGAGATAGATTAGTGAAAAGTTATTTCAAGTTGATTAATATGAATAAGAATGACTTTAATTTGTATACAGTATTATAACTGGTACTTGCCATATTCAAAGGGAACAAACATTTTTTAAAGGCGTTGTAAATGTCACATTTGGCCCAAATTTGCAAAATGTTGTCCTAACTGTGTATGACCATATCTATTGAATAGTAACAGATTTAGCAATCACTAATGGGGCCTACACATTATTTGATAATCGGTAACGATCATAAGATTTTTATATTCTGTGTACACAAATTTCAAGAGCCTATTAGGTCCTTCCAATAGAAAATGACTAAAGGAGCAAACTGCACAATTTTCCTTGTTACTGAACAGAACTTACAATTTTAATGTAATGTGCAAGTTTCAAACAATAAAACATCACATGATAAATATTGTGCATGATCACAAAAAAAAAATGACAACCCCGAACAAGTAGCCATATGTATAAAAAAGGTTCTACCCTATTTGACTAGCACTCTTGGAATTAGCACACCCAATATATTTTTTGACCATTCCTGGTTGGTTTTGGTGTAGTTTGATCGTTAAGAGTTTGCTGCACCTACTATGTACGTATGCCACTGTTGTTTGTTTTTCTTAAACTGTGCCTTCCATGCGTTGCTTGCAAGTTCTACCTGCCTTTGCCATAAATGGTCTATAGCTGTACTGTCCTCTATTTGTACTTACAGAATAGCCAGACGTAGATGGTTTGAATCTTGGACGGCTCAACAGGAACCAGCTGAGATTCAAACCATTTATGGGCAGGCTGATTGTACCCAAGTTGATCCATCAATCGACTTTGGTACAACCAGCATGTTATGCCGCGTACACACGACCGTTTTTCATGTCGAGAAAAATGCAATTTTTTAATCTGGTCATTAAAAACGATCGTGTGTAGGCTCCAGAGCATTTTTCACGAGCGTGAAAAATGGGCATTAAAAATTTGGAACATGCTCCAATTTTTCTTGTCGTTTTTCTCGTCATGAAAAACGGCCGTGTGTAGGCTTTAACGACGTGAAAAAAACACGCATGCTCAGAAGCAAGTGATGAGACAGGAGCGCTCGATCTGGTAAAACTAGCGTTCGTAATGGAGATAGCACATTCGTCACGCTGTAACGGACTGAAGAGCACGAGGCTGAAAAGCGCGAATCGTCTCTCACCAAACTTTACTAACACAAGGATCAGCAAAAGCAGCCCAAAGGGTGGCGCCATCCGAATGGAACTTCCCCCTTATAGTGCCATCATACATTTCGTACGTCACCGCGCTTTGCTCGAGCATTTTTTTTCATGATAGTGTGTAGGCAAGTATAAAATATTACTATATACTAAAGCGCTAAAATGGTGCAAACCGTATTAAAATTATATAAATATGTGAAAGAAAAAACAAGATAACCAAATGATTAAAGCTGCAATCAATCAATGTGTCTGGTAACATATATGTGAATATTAAATGTGATATTAATGCGCTGTAAATCAACCTTAAGTAACCTTACCCCAATGGGTACAATTCAGTGTAACTGAGGCTGTTTGTGTTACACTGAATTGTACCCATTGGGGTTTCTTTGAGCACTTTATATTGCATTATTGTTTTTGCACTTTGCACAGATCTATGCAGGTTTGCACACTATTTTGCAGTTTGCACTTTGGTCATATTTATGTTACGGTTTTATTTACTTAAGTGTGTAGGCAAGGCAGGCTTGAGAAGAATCACGTCGAGAAAAACAACGTTTTTTTTCAGACATTAACTACTTAAGCCCCGGACCATTTGGTAGCTAAAGGACCAGAGGTGAATTCAGAATTTTGCACTGCGCTGCTTTAACTGTAAATTGTGCGGACATGCAATGTTGTACCCAAACGAAATTTGCGTCCTTTTCTTCCCACAAATAGAGCTTTCTTTTAATGGTATTTGATTGCCTCTGCGATTTTTATTTTTTGCAATATAAACGGAAAAAGACCGAAAATTTTGAAAAAAAATGATATTTTCTACTTTTTGTTATAAGAAAAATCGAATAAACTCAATTTTAGTCATACATTTAGGCCAAAATGTATTCAGCCACATGTCTTTAGTAAAAAAAAATGTCAATAAGCGTATATTTATCGGTTTGCGCAAAAGTTATAGCGTTTACAAACTAGGGTACATTTTCTGGAATTTACACAGCTTTAAATTTATGACTGCCTATCTCATTTCTTGAGGTGCTAAAATGGCGGGGCAGTACAAAACCCCCCCAAATGACCCCATTTTAGAAAGTAGACACCCCAAGGAAATTGCTGAGAGGCATGTTGAGCCCATTGAATATTTTTTTTTTTTTTGTCCCAAGTGATTGAATAATGACAAAAAAAAAAAAAAATTACAAAAAGTTGTCACTAAATGATATATTGCTCACACATGCCATGGTTATATGTGGAATTGCACCCCAAAATACATTCTGCTGCTTCTCCTGAGTACGGGGATACCACATGTGTGGGACTTTTTAGGAGCCTAGCCACGTACGGGACCCCGGAAACCAATCACCGCCTTCAGGATTTCTAGGCACAAATTTTTGATTTGACTCCTCACTACCTATCACAGTTTCGAAGGCCATAAAATGCCAAAATAGCACAAAACCCCCCCAAATGACCCCATTTTGGAAAGTAGACACCCCAAGCTGTTTTCTGAGAGGCATGGTGAGTATTTTACAGCTCTCATTTGTTTTTGAAAATGAAGAAAGAACATTTTTTTTTTTCTTTTTTTTTTCAATTTTCAAAACTTTGTGACAAAAAGCGAGATCTGCAAAATACTCACAATACCTCTCAGCAAATAGCTTGGGGTGTCTACTTTCCAAAATTGGGTCATTTGGGGGGGGGGGTTTGTGCCATCTGGGCATTCCATGGCCTCCGAAACTGTGATAGGCAGTGAGAAGTGAAATCAAAAATTTACACCCTTAGAAAGCCTGAAGGCGGTGATTGGTTTTTGGGGTCCCGTACGCGGCTAGGCTCCCAAAAAGTCTCACACATGTGGTATCCCCGTACTCAGGAGAAGCAACAGAATGTATTTTGGGGTGTAATTCCACATATGCCCATGGCATGTTTGAGCAATATATCATTTAGTGACAACTTTGTGCAAAAAAAAAAAAAAAAAATTGTCTTTTTTCCGCAACTTGTGTCAACATATAAAATATTCCATGGACTCGACATGCCTCTCAGTATATAGCTTGGGGTGTCTACTTTCCAAAATGGGGTCATTTGGGGGGGGGGGTTTTGAACTGTTCTGGCATTTTATACACAACATTAGGAAGCTTACATCCACTCTTCTAACCACTTGAAGACAAAGCCCTTTTTGACACTTTTTGTTTACATGAAAACATATTTTTTTTTGCAAGAAAATTATGTTGAACCCCCAAACATTATATATATTTTTAAAGCAAAGGCCCTACAGAAAAAAATGGTGGGTGTTGCATTTTTTTTTTCTACACAGTATTTGCGCAGCGATTTTTCAAACGCATTTTTTGGGGAAAAAATACACTTTTTTTAATTTTAATGCACTAAAACACACTATATTGCCCAAATGTTTGATGAAATAAAAAAGATGATCTTAGGCCGAGTACATAGATACCAAACACGACATGCTTTAAAATTTCGCACAAACGCGCATTGGCGACAAACTACATACATTTTTAAAAGCCTTTAAAAGCCTTTACAGGTTACCACGTTAGATTTACAGAGGAGGTCTACTGCTAAAATTACTGCCCTCGATCTGACCTTCGCGGTGATACCTCACATGCATGGTGCAATTGCTGTTTACATATGACGCCAGACCGACGCTTGCGTTCGCCATTGGGCAAGAGCAGGGCAGGACAGGGGTGCTTTTTTTTTTTTTTTTTTTTTTTTATTATTAATTTTGCTTTTTTATTTTATTTTTAAACTGTTGCTTCCATTTTTTTTTTTTTTTTATCATTTTTATTGTTATCTCAGGGAATGTAAATATCCCCTATGATAGCTATAGGTAATGACAGGTACTCTTTTTTGAAAAAACTGGGGTCTATTGGACCCTAGATCTTTCCTCTGCCCTCAAAGCATCTGACCACACCAAGATCGGTGTGATAAAATGCTTTCCCAATTTCCCAATGGCGCTTTTTATATCTGGGGGGGGGGGTCATTCCCTCCCACTGCTTGTAAAAGCAGTCCAGAGGCTAATTAGCCACTAGGATTGCTTTTACATGAAAGCCGGCCGCTGGCTGAAAAGAATGATACCAAGATGATACCTAAACCCGCAGGCATCATTCTGGTATAAACATTCAAAGTCCAGCAACATACCAGTACGTTGCTGGTCCTTGTTGGACATGTATTGTAATCTTTTTTTTCATGCAGCCTGTTGGCTGAACGAAAAAAAAAGATTGATCGGTGGGTATGCCCACCATTAGAATACCGCCCTTCATCCACCCACTTCTAATGATGGGCATACATGCACCATTTATATATGCCGAAGCATGGGGGCATCTTCCCGCAAAAGTTATGCCGCGTACACATGGTCAGACTTTTCCACGGGCAAGCCTCCGTCGGAATTTCGACTGTATGTACGCGGCATTTGGAGCAAAATCGCTCCTCCGCCCCTGCTGCCCCAATGCTTCGGCATATATGCTTTTTTTTTTTTTTAACTGTGGTGGCGAAATCACCTCCTACAGCACTGGAGTCGCAGGGATCAGGCCTGTCTCTGCGAACGCTGCAGTTATGTGTGTTGTGTTTTGCAAGTGACAGTGATCGATCGATACTGCACTTTGGTGGCCTGGGCTGGACGGAGGGGCAAAACGCAGGTGCTAGCAGGTATCTGGGCTGATCCCGCTAACACTGCATTTTTGGGAACCCTAAACTGCTGGGGACGCTAGTATAGATCTGATCAGATCAGATATTGATCTGTTCAGATACTATACCACTAAGGGGGGTGTATGCTTCACGCGTGGGTGTTAGCGTTACTGGCACTAACCTCACGCTGCCTGGGGTGTGACGCAGACCCTCTCTGACGCTAAAACCTAATTGATATCACCCGCCGGGCGATCAGGGGGTTAAACCTTTATTGGGTTATATACGGCGGGTGCCCTGACACTATAAAAAGCAAACTAACTAACCAGCGTCACCCGTAACACTTATATGGTGATTACTGGTGAAAGGGTTAACTAGGGGCAATTAGGGGGTTAAAACCTTTATTAGGTAATATATGGGGGTACCTGACGCTATATAAAAACCTGACGGCGAACCTAAAAAAAAATTACTGGCTACCGATCTGCATCACCGACACTAAGACAACGATCATAAAAACGATCGCTTAGCGACAGTGGTGATAGGGGGTGAAAGGGTTACCTGGGGGGCGATCAAGGGGGTTAAACCTTTATTAGGTAATATATTGGGGTACCTGACGCTATAAAAACCTGCGGCGAACCTAAAAAAAATTACTGGCTACCGATCTGCATCACCGACGCTAAGACAGCAATCAGAAAAATTATCGCTTAGTGACAGTGGTGATAGGGGGTGAAAGGGTTACCTGGGGGGCGATCAAGGGGGTTAAACCTTTATTAGGTAATATATGGGGGTACCCGACGCTATAAAAACCTGCGGCGAACCTAAAAAAAATTACTGGCTACCGATCAGCATCACCGACGCTAAAACATCGATCAGAAAAATTATCGCTTAGTGACCGTGGTGATAGGGGGTGAAAGGGTTACCTGGGGGCGATCAAGGGGGTTAAACCTTTATTAGGTAATATATGGGGGTACCCGACACTATAAAAACATGCGGCAAACCTAAAAAAAATTACTGACTACCGATCGGCATCACCGACGCTAAGACATCGATCAGAAAAATGATCGCTTAGCGACTGCGGTACTAGGGGGTGAAAGGGTTATCTGGGGGGTGATCAGGGGGTTAAACCTTTATTAGGGGGGGGTTAGGGGGCTACACTGGACCTAAAACTAAATGTACTGACACTTTTACAGTCACAAATGTCACTGATTGCAGTGATCACTAAATAAATGGTCACTGCAATCAGTGACACTGTGACTGGGGGCTGGGGGGTGATCTGGGGGGTGATCTGGGGGTGTCTGGGGGGGCCTGGGGGGGTGATTTATTTCAGTGTAGTGTTGTGGGCACTAACCTGCATCTTCTCCTGTACGGCGCTCGGTATATGTGAGCGCCGCAGGAGAGATGGCATCACTTCCTCCAGCCTGTGTAAACAAGTACACAGGCAGGGGAAGCTCTCATTCGCCGGGAGCGATCGAGAGGGGGTGGCCGGAATCGAACGGCCGTCCCCTCATGCCGGATCGCTCCCGAAGGTAAAACGACCGCTCACTGTAAAGAAGGGGGGTCCGATCGGACCCCCCAACTATACAAAGGCAATCACGTACATATACGTGATTCTGCCTGTCGGTGCCATTCTGCCGACGTATATTTACAGTGGGCGGTCGTTAAGTGGTTAAAACCGGTCGTGTGTACGCGGCATTAGATTTTTCATGCAATTATTGCTAGTGGCTGTGAATATCATCACGCCCACCCACCTGTAGAACACACTAGATTCACGGGAGGGATTCCCTAATCAACTCTGACTGTGGTTGCAGAAAATAAAATCGCACCATCTATGGCCGGCATAGAGTGGTTGTAAACCTAGTTACACCACTTTTATCTACAGGTAACCCTATAATAAGGCTTACCTGTAGGTACTGGAAATATCTCCTAAATCTGCACAGTTTAGGAGATATTTACCATATACGCTTGTGTCAACGTCATCGGCGCATGCGCACTGAAGAGAGTACGGTCGTTACATTTCTAAAGGGCCCATGCCGTGACCATGACGTCACGCGACTCCGGCCAGTCACAGAGCCGGAGTCCACGGCCCCCGGAAGGAAGAAGGGTGTAAATGGATGCGGCCACCAGTGGAGACACTGGGGCTTTGTTTGCAGGTAAGTGTAACATAATGGGCTAGTATGCGATGCATATTAGCCCATTATGCTTTTACTTTGCAGGGGAAAAAAGAGGAAGTAAAACCCATCAGGGTTTACTTCCTCTTTAAACCTTTAATAAATGGATAGAAACAGAAAGAAATGGAAGGGGCCTAGGTTATAAAAGGCATATACGTTGATCTGGACTCAAAAGATGCTAAAATTATTAATTCACCAGAAATATTGACAGTTTGACAAGGTTTATTCAGACTATGTGAAGTGTTCTAAGTTATAAAAGAAATATATGACGTCAACATTTTGGTGTCTCTATGTACTGTACTGTGCAAATGTTTTAGGCAGGTGTGAAGAAATAATGTAACGTAAGAATGCTTTCAAAAATATATATTTTACTTGTTTATATTTATCAATTTAAAAAAATGCAGTGTGAGCGAATTGAAGAAAAATCGAAATAATCCTCCCCACAAGTTTCAGGACCCAACCTCCTTCCCATCCTCAACAAATTTGGGGTGATTTCAGGCCTTTTAACAAATCCTAAAAAATCCAGAGCCCTTGATACATCCCTCTCCAAAGTAGAATTAGATTTGGTTAAACATTCACTCCCATTCATTTGGGCTGAGAGGTCGATTCCCTACTTAGGAATTCACCTAACAGCCTCCTATTCTGACCTTTTCACAGTAAATTACCCCCCAATTCTAAAACAAACTACAAAACTTATACAGCAATGGACACATCTCCCGATCTCATGGATTGGCAAAATGAATGCAATCAGAATGACAATTCTCCGGAAACTACTTTACTTATTTAGAGTTTTGCCAATCTCAATCCCATCTTATTATCTTAGACTACTTCAAAAAAGGACAACAACCTTTGTGTGGGGCTCCACTAAACCCCGTATTTCACTTCACACGTTACATTTACCAAAACTCAGAGGAGGTCTTGGTTTTCCGAACTTTGAAAATTATTATAGAGCTGCACACATTGCCAGCCTTTCTAATTATCATGCTACTCATGAAATACCTTTATGGGTTATAATAGAAGCCGCAGAATGTGACCCACTCTCCATCTCCAATTTGTTATGGCTCCTCCCCAAGGAACGCAAAACCTTGCGTAACCCCATCACCAAATATTTTCTATCTTAATGGGACAAACTCAAATTCAAACACCAACTACAATCCCCCCACAACCCTTTTTTATCATTCTTCAAAAAAAACCTCGTTCTACCCAGCATGGGTCTTTCCCAAATCATTCAAGGCTTGGACCTCTCTGAACATTACACGGCTTAGTAACCTAATATCTTCTACATCCTTCCTCACATTTCCTACCCTTCGCGACACCTATAATTTACCAAATTCCGAACTCTTTAGATATCTCCAGATCAAAAATTTCTACGCACCATTACTAAGTACTACTTCCTCCCCGCCACATACCACACATTTTGAATCAGCCTGTCTGAAGGATCCCCACTCAAGAGGTATGATATCTTCTTTATACTCCCAAATTTCAACTTACCCTGGTCTTGATAAACCCCCATATGCCCGTAAATGGGAGGAGGAACTGGATAGAACATTTGATATGGCTGACTGGTCTAAAATTTGGTCCGCAACGAAATCCTCCTCTCCAAATATCCTGGCGGTAGAAACCAACTATAAGGTTTTAACTCGTTGGTACCTCGTCCCTTCCAGGTTGGCCAAATTTACGCCAAACCAAACGGCGCAATGCTTTCGAGGCTGCCTTAACCCCCACTTGCACATATGGTGGTCCTGCCCATTGGCACAGATATATTGGAAGAAAATATTTGGAGTTGCCTCCAGAATGTTTAATCTCAATGTGCAACCTGACCCAGCCACAGCCTTGCTCAATCTAAAACCGGACTGTATTACTTATAGACAATTTAAACTCCTTAACCAACTCCTCACGGCGGCTAAGCAAACAATCGCAAAGGCGTGGAGGACCCCCGACCTAGTGGTACCCGAGACTGAATCCAGACTAAACGTTTTCATGTCTCATGCCAAAATGCTAGCAATAGAAAGAGATCAAATTCCAGCTTTCGGAAAAACCTGGAATCCTTGGATCAAATACCACTTATCACCACTCTGTGATAACACAATTCTCATGCCATGGTAGCTGACAACCCTACTCAGATAAAAGAGATTTGCAATCCCAAACCCAAACTTTCAGAGCCTTGGTGCTACCCTACTTTCTGTTGTGAATATTATATTATAATGCTTTTTACACCCTCAGACAGGAAGCCATACGATCTGAGCTAATCCAGTGGACTCCTGCACTTTCTTCTCTATTCTCCTCACTATTCTATTCTTCCTTTTCTTGGGTATCCCTTTTTCTGTGTGTTCTTTTCTTATATATATATATATATTGTGAGGGGGTTAGCTCGGCAGCGGGTGTGTGTGACCCCCGGGATGGGCTCCCCACACAAAACAGGCCCAGCAAACGGAGGTTGTGGTTTTCAAAATCAAAAAAAGGTGCGGTTTATTTTCTATTTACAGTGACAAAACACAGCAAAGCAAAAGAAACATAACCAAAATAAATCCTGGTCAAGTTGACCTCTGACGAAACATACAGGTTTCCTAACTAACAACTGGGATCAGCCTAGTGCTGTCCTAGTCCCTAAGTCCCTGGTTTAGTAAAAGTCCAAACAAATAGCCACACAGGCTTTGCCTCACCGCACAGGGGTTCACTCTCCCTAGACAGTCCACACAGGTCTGGTTCCAGGCATGAGCTAACATCTAATGAAGCTGGGAGTTCTTATAGAGGCCTAAATGAGCTGACAAGCTTCAGCTGGCCTCATCAACTCCCTGTCTGTACGACGCCCAGCCCTCTCCCTAGAGGTATGAGTCATCCATGAGCCCACTAGCCTTATACAACTCTCCACCTAGTTGTATAAGTCGGCGTAAAGCCTGAATCTGGGCGAAATATATCTACCCCCCTGGATGCAACCAGGTGACTTTACCTTCCTGCTGTCACATACCCCCCCCCTCTTGTTTTAACCTCGGGGTTGGAACACCAGCAATCAGGCATTCATGTACTCGAGACAAAGCATCCACATTCCCCATTTGAACGCCAGGGCGATGCTTTACTGTGAAGTTGAATTCCTGGAGGGCCAGGAACCACCTATTCACTCTTCTATTTGTTTCCTTGTTTTGAGCCATCCACTTTAACGGAGCGTGATCCGTAACCATGTCAAAGTGCCTACCTAGCAGGTAGTACCGAAGGGAATCTAGAGCCCACTTCACCGCTAAGCACTCCTTTTCAACGGTGGCGTAATTTACCTCATGGGACTTCAACTTCCTGCTGAGGTAAATGACTGGGTGCTCTTCCCCGTTCCAGACCTGGGACAATACTGCTCCTAACCCCACATCTGACGCATCACTTTGTACGACAAAGTCTTTAGAGAAGTCGGGTGAGTACAACACTGGCTGGCTACATAAGGCTTGTTTCAAGAACTGGAATGCTGCCTCAGCCTCGGGGGTCCATTTAATCATGACCGACCCTTTCCCCTTCGTCAGGTTGGTTAGGGGCACAGCCTTAGAAGCAAAGTGGGGAATGAATCGCCGATAATACCCAGCGATTCCCAGAAAGGCTCGTACCTGCTTCTTGCTGTTGGGACGTGGCCAACTCTGGATGGCCTCGACTTTGTTGAGTTGGGGTTTTATTACTCCCCTCCCAATGGTGTACCCAAGATATTTGGCCTCCTCCTGCCCAGTGGTACACTTCTTGGGGTTAGCCGTAAACCCCGCTTCCCGAACAGAGTCCAGGACTGCTTGCACTTTTGGCAGATGTGAGGCCCAATCTGTGCTATGGACAATTACGTCATCCAGGTAAGCCGCAGCATACTTCCGATGGGGCCTCAGCATCTGGTCCATTTTCCGCTGGAATGTGGCCGGCGCATTCTGTAACCCGAACGGCATTCTTTTATATTGGAACGCCCCGTCTGGGGTTACAAATGCGGTTTTCTCTTTGGCCGACTTGGCCAGGGGGATTTGCCAATACCCTTTTGTGAGGTCAAGAGTCGTCATGTATAGGGCTGTTCCCAGCCGGTCGATCAACTCATCTATACGTGGCATGGGGTAGGTGTCAAATTTTGTAACTTTGTTCAACTGACGAAAATCGTTACAAAATCGCCAGCTCCCATCCGGTTTAGGCACCAACACGATGGGACTAGACCAATCACTTTGGGACTCCTCTATCACCCCTAAGTTCAGCATTTTCTGTACTTCCTCCCGTATTGCCTCCCGTCGAGCCTCTGGGATCCGATAGGGTTTTAACTTCACCCTTTCACCGGGCGGGGTAATGATGTCATGCTCTACCCCAGATGTTTGTCCCGGCAGCTCAGAGAATACCTCCTTGTTGCGAAGCACAAACTCCTTAACCTCCTGTTGTTGGGGTTGTGACAAGGTGGCTGCTATTCCAACCTCAGGAATCACGCAACCAGTTTGAGCTGGTGACCAAGTGTCTGCGACTAGGGACTCTCTATCCCTCCAGGCTTTCAACAGATTAACGTGATAGATCTGTTCGGGCTTTCGCCTTCCTGGTTGTCTGACCTTGTAATTCACTTCGCTCACTTTTTCCATTATCTCGTAGGGGCCTTGCCATTTGGCAAGGAATTTACTTTCAACCGTAGGGACAAGTACCAATATCCTATCCCCCGGGGAAAAGGTACGGGTCTTGGCTCCACGGTTGTACACTCTCTGCTGTGCCAACTGCGCTTGGGCCAAATGTTCCTTCACGATGGGCATTACCTGTGCAATTCGATCTTGCATCAGGGCGACATGCTCAATCACACTCCTGTGGGGAGAACTCTCACTTTCCCAAGTTTCCTTGGCAATATCCAACAGCCCTCTTGGGTGTCTCCCATACAGTAACTCAAAGGGGGAGAATCCCGTAGAGGATTGGGGCACCTCCCTAATAGCAAACATCAAATAAGGAAGTAAACAGTCCCAATCCTTTCCATCTCTATCCACCACTTTCTTCAACATTTGTTTTAGGGTTTTGTTGAATCTTTCAACCAGCCCATCGGTTTGGGGGTGATACACAGACGTACGCAATTGCGTCACTTTGAACAATTTACACAGCTCTTTCATAACCCGGGACATAAAGGGTGTACCTTGGTCCGTAAGCAGTTCTTTACAAATACCCACCCGGCTAAAAACAAGAGATAGCTCTTTGGCTATGGTTTTGGCCGAGGTATTTCGGAGAGGGATCGCTTCTGGATAACGGGTGGCATAGTCCATTATAACTAATATGTACTGGTGCCCCCTAGCGGACTTGATTATAGGACCTACCAAATCCATGGCGATCCTCTCAAACGGGACCTCAATGATGGGTAGAGGGACCAGCGGGCTACGGAAATGTGGCATCGGGGCCAACCTCTGACACACAGGGCAGGAGGAACAATAATTTTCTACGTCCTTCATCACCCCCGGCCAATAGAATCTCTGTAATACCCTCTCTCGGGTTTTCTCTGTCCCCAGATGACCTCCAAGAATGTGCCCATGGGCCAACTCCAACACCAACTTCCTGTAAGGTTTGGGCACCACAAGCTGCTCAACGGTTTCTTCTGCCCTTTTTGCCACCCGATACAGTAGGTCCTTCTCTACGCTGAAGTATGGGTAAGTGCAGGTATTATCTGGGTTCACTAACTCGCCATCTATTTTCACTACGTTTTCCCGTGCCTTTATTAGGGCGGGGTCTTTCAACTGTTCTGTGGCAAAGTTTTCCCTGTGAACCTCAAGATCAGAAAACTCCACAGACGGTAGGTTTTCGTCTGAGGAGGTGGGCTCCTCTCCAGTTTCTTGAGTCTCCCCTGCCAATACTGATAAGGGAAATTCCGGAGAGTCCTCACCACTCTCAGGGGAGTTCTGGCTATCACATTCCTGGTACATAGGGGCACCAGTGAGGGGCTCAGGATCATCCCACAGTTCCCAGAACTTCGGAAAATCCCTTCCCACAATGGCGTCATGCGGTAACTGAGATACTAAGCCCACTGGATGAGAGAGGGTACCTTTGGGGGTCTCGAAACACACTGTAGTCACTGGATACTCTCGGGTGTCCCCATGCACACAAATAACAGCTACCTGGCTATTCCCAGAGACCTCTGTTTTAACTAACTCAGCCTTTATCAGGGTCACAAGGCTACCTGAATCCAGCAATACCACAACATTTCTACCATTAACACACATTTTGCATAAATGTTTCTCAGTTCCTCGAATGGCAGTGCATGCGACTGTCGCACACAGCGACTGACGTCTGCCCGTCAGAAAGTCACACTGCATGGGTTCCTCCACAACCGGGCAATTGGCTGCAATATGTCCCGCTTGCCGGCAGCGGTAGCAAACGATCCTTCTTGCCGCCTCTTGAGCCGCTGATTTCCCAGGCTGTTCTCGCCAAACTTGGGGTAGAGCTCCCACCCTCTCACTCTCTCCACCCTCACCCCTTGGAATCCTCTTATCCGCCCCTGGGGATGGTCTGGTCTTAGGGTGGAAAGTCCGAGTGTCTCTGGAAGAGGCCGTCAGGTTCTCTGTAGCCAAGTATTTCTCCACACGATCCACAAGACCATCGGCCGTCTCTGGGTCTCCATGGCTTACCCACTTTTGGATGGCAGTAGGAAGAGCTCTCAAAAACCGATCCATTACAACACGTTCCACAATCTTTGGTGCGGACAAAGTCTCTGGCTGTAGCCACTTTCTGCTCAGGTGAATGAGATCATACATTTGAGACCTGGGGGGTTTTCCAAGCTGGAAAGTCCAGTTATGCACACGCTGAGCCCGGACAGCCTGGGTGACACCCAGCCTTGCCAATATTTCAGCTTTTAGCATCACATAGTCTTTTGCTTGGTTAGGCTCTAGGTCATAGTAAGCTTTCTGCGATTCACCAGTTAACAGAGGAGCCACCAGTCCAGCCCACTGCTCCTCAGGCCACTTTTCTCTTTCAGCGGTCCTTTCAAATGTGGTCAAAAATACCTCTGGATCATCCTCTCCAGTCATTTTTGTCAATAAACGACTCACCCCAAAGGACGCGGTATTAGTGGGACGGCTTTCCTCACTGGTCTGCGGACGTTGCTGCATTACTGCTTCCATCTGTTGTTGTAGTCTCTGCTCTTGCTTCTGCAACAGGTCTATGAAGCGGGCCTCAGATTGCTGCTGGGCTCGTTGCTGAGCCTCCAGACTCTGTTGCAAAGTTGCGTTTGTCTGCTGCTGGGCTGCAAGGCTCCTTTGCAAACCTGCATTTGTCTGCTGTTGATTGGCATTTGCTAGAGCCAGCTGCTTCAGTATCTCCTCCATGCTGGCTTAAAAAAAACTGCCCGCATTCTCCACCAACTGTGAGGGGGTTAGCTCGGCAGCGGGTGTGTGTGACCCCCGGGATGGGCTCCCCACACAAAACAGGCCCAGCAAACGGAGGTTGTGGTTTTCAAAATCAAAAAAAGGTGCGGTTTATTTTCTATTTACAGTGACAAAACACAGCAAAGCAAAAGAAACATAACCAAAATAAATCCTGGTCAAGTTGACCTCTGACTAAACATACAGGTTTCCTAACTAACAACTGGGATCAGCCTAGTGCTGTCCTAGTCCCTAAGTCCCTGGTTTAGTAAAAGTCCAAACAAATAGCCACACAGGCTTTGCCTCACCGCACAGGGGTTCACTCTCCCTAGACAGTCCACACAGGTCTGGTTCCAGGCATGAGCTAACATCTAATGAAGCTGGGAGTTCTTATAGAGGCCTAAATGAGCTGACAAGCTTCAGCTGGCCTCATCAACTCCCTGTCTGTACGACGCCCAGCCCTCTCCCTAGAGGTATGAGTCATCCATGAGCCCACTAGCCTTATACAACTCTCCACCTAGTTGTATAAGTCGGCGTAAAGCCTGAATCTGGGCGAAATATATCTACCCCCCTGGATGCAACCAGGTGACTTTACCTTCCTGCTGTCACATAATATATATATATATATATATATATATATATATATATATATATATATAAATACATTTTTTTTTTCTCTTCGGCTCTATTTTTTATTCTTTTACTGAACAGTAATGAAGTATTATTCTATTTAACAAATTTTAACAGCTCTGGTCCAAGCTAATACTCTATATGGTAGCATTATTTCAATCGTAGTTAATTATTCTTAGTTATATTAACTAATTTACTTTTCTTTTCTGTAATGGTCACATAACCTACCTAACAGTAGCTACTTAGTGGACCTTAAAATTCTACCATTTATGTTAAACATGGTTTGTTTACTCTTGTATTATTTATTACAACTGCTTGTATTTACTTGTTGATCCTATCAACAAAATATTTTGACAAGGAAAAATCTAAATTAAGTCAATATTTGAATACCCCTTGGCTTCAAAACAGCATCAATTCTTTTAGGTACACTTTCACACTGTTTTTGAAGGGAATCAGTAAGGCCCCTTTCACACTGGGGCGTTTTTCATGCGGTTTAGCGCTAATAATAGCGCTGTTATACCGCATGAAAAAATCCTGCCCTGTGCCTTCAATGTGAAAGCCCGAAGGCTTTCACACTGAAGCGGTGCGCTAGCAGGACCACTCCAAAAGTCCTGCTAGCCGCTTCTTTACAGCGGTAAAGGAGCGGTGTGTTCACCGCTCCTTTACCGCGGTCTCCCATTGAAATCAATGGGACAGCGCGGTAATACCGCCCGCAAACCGCGGCAATAGCCGCGGTTTGCGGGCGGTATTAACCCTTTTTCGGCCGCTAGCGGGGGTTAAATTAACCCCCCTAGCGACCGCATACCGCGGTAAGAACGACGGTATAGCAGCGCTGAAAATCGCGCTGCTATACCGCCACCGCACCTGCCCGCCCCAGTGTGAAAGGGGCCTTATAGTCAGCAATATGTTTTACATTTCAGTTTTGTTTTCGATTTAAAATTTGTTTCGATTTCAAATTTTATTTGATTCAAATTTGAACAAAATAGTGCTTTGTTATAATTTATTTTGAATTTGTTTACATTTGTTCCTATTATGATTTCAAAATTCAAAAACATCCAAATTTCCAAACATCAAAAAATTTGTACTAATTTCGTTCCGGAACAAAATGAACTGGACATGTCTACTGTGCAGGTAAAGTCCATAGATACAGAGCAAGATTGGCTGCAAAGGTTTACTCACAAAAGTACAGTGAACTCTATAATGACACTTTTTGGGCACTTAGGCCTGGTTCACACCTATGTATTTTTTAGTGCGATTTTTAGTTTTGCAGAAACACACTACAGTTCATTTAACATGGGTTCCTATGGATGTAGTTTACATCTGTGCATTTTATGGAAAGGGCCAGGGACTTTTTTCTGGTTTTTGGTTCCATAGATTTCAATGGATTAAAAGCGTGTATTGAAAAACGCAAAATGCACCTGCAATATGCAAACTGCATAGGTGTGAATCAGGCCTTACAAAACAAAGTACTTTTAGAACCTTGCTGTCTATAGAGGAATATGAACTGTGAAACATTTGCTCACAGTTAAAGAGAAAGTAAACCTAAAAAAAAATTTGCTGAAAAAAAAACCCTGCAAGAAAAAGGCATAATGAGCTAGTATGCTATGCATACTAGCTCATTATGTGGCATTTACCTCAGATCGAAGCCTCCGAAGTGCTCCTCGTTGCCCTCTGACACCATGTCCCCTCCGACTGTCTTCCGGGTATCGCCGCTCCGGCGCTGACGTCACACGCATGCGCGCGGGGCCGACATTCTCCCATTCAGAAAACCGGCACACTCAGTGCGCCTGCGCCGTTGTCTACGGCGCGCATGCGCCGTAGACATCGATGCAGTGTTTTCTGCAAATATCTCCTTAACCATGTAGGTTAAGGAGATATTTCTTGCACCTACAGATAAGCCTTAATCTAGGCTTACCTGTAGGTGCAAGTTGTCACAGTGGGTTTACAACCACTTTAAAGGTTTTGAACGTTTTTTTTTTAGAAGAGAGGAATTACAAATAAAAGTAAAAATTAAAAAGCAGAAAAATTTATGTGTCAAGATCTTCAGACAAGGTAATTGTCAAAAGATCCAATCAAAAGGTGAGACTTTGAGCTGCAGTCCTGGAAAGTTATCTTTGACCAAAGCCCACACTCTGAGATGCCTGCTGTAGAATATGGACTACACAAATCATGTCAAGGAGACAGGGACTAACAACTTGTTCCAATCTCATCTTTAGACCAATTCATTCTTGCTAGTGTAGCACTACCCCCAAAGGAACCGCTTTGTAATTTGGGTTCTCTGTTCTGCGCCTCAAAAAACTTCAGCCCTCCTGGCACACCTGGTTGAGTGAAACTTACTGCGTACATTTGGAACACAAATGTGGATACATTTAACTCAACTAGTCAATTAGTATCAAGTGGTAATGGTGGTTTGCGCATAAATGAATACACAGAGGAAAGATTCAGACACAGTCTTCTAAACAATGTGATCCCTAGGTCTAAGTGACTTAATTTCAGTCTAGTGATAAAGAATTGTAATCTAACTCATAAATCAGCTAGAGCTGCAATAAGCACTGTAAATAAACATTAACTGCAATGTTAATAATTAAAAAAAACTATAACTAATCTAGAGAATGGCTAAGATATGGTGCAATGTTCCCTGAGAGGTACCTTAGCATAAGCAATAGGTGAAGGTCTCCGTGATATCAGCTGTAAATGGACAATCCTCAGTCTTAACTCTTCAGACGCCTAATGTTGGGATCCAGTTGTACAGTTGGTGCACATGTCAATTGCCCCAGTCAAGCCTGCAGACAGCAATAAGGGTACGATGTGACTGTATTGTCAGTGCCTAAAGGTGTCAGACTCTTTTTCTAGCAGCAGATAGTAGATCCCCACAGCAGCAGTTCACCAGTCCCAGCGATAATGCAGCTTACCATCTGGTCACACGCAGAGATTAGTCCACTCTTTACTCTGCACCTAGATGACTCTGGCTGTCGGCACTCTCAAACTCAGCACTCCAGATCCCACTCAGGCCGATGACATACAGCAGTGATGGTGCACACTGAACAGCGATGTGCACTCTTTAGTCTCCTTCACTGCAAAGAAGGAAGCTGTGTCCTGTACAGCCTGAGAACATGCAGCTTTTTTCAATCCATTCAACCACGTTACAGCTAGCCTCACCTAGCTTTGCCAATAACCATTGGAGCTCTTTCATATTCTTTAGGTGACCCGCTACAATATCAGTATTTTCAGAAATGGAAGTCAGACATGGACTCTTTTCCCTACCTTTGGCTCACTTGCAGGAAAAAGGGCACACCGTACTATATGCCCGTACCCTCCTGGTTGAAGAGGTTGAGCGGTGTTATGTATTTGGGTCCCACAGCTAGGTTCTTACGTCAGTTGGTTCTCGTCTCCTAGGATATAGGGACAAGTCTCTGTTTCCCCCCCAAGTAATTCCAGTGTCCACACCACTCTAAACTCCAACGTTGAGTTTATTTTCTCAATGTTCAGCAGATAGGAAAAGTGTGGATGAGAGACAGGACAGCAAGGTTTTGGGAGGTTAGTCCAGGCACAAGCGGATCTTA
Organism: Rana muscosa; assembly: GCA_029206835.1. Classification (NCBI taxonomy): domain Eukaryota; kingdom Metazoa; phylum Chordata; class Amphibia; order Anura; family Ranidae; genus Rana; species Rana muscosa. Next base: position 1,086,027,450 of record CM055122.1, on the reverse strand, counting down.
CATTCACTACTCTATCCCAGAGTAGGTTTAGCTAACCCGGATAGTCTCCTGCAGATTAAAACAGCACAACCTATAAATTGAGAACGGTCTGAGCCCAACTACTATCTCAGACCAGCCCCTAAATTTGGGTATATAGCACCCCTAAATGGGGTGGGCGCTACATAAGTACAGCACTCATCACCAAGCAAAGCATACACACTTTCTTATGCAGCTTGAATACAATCATCTGCTGCTCTATTCTGAAAAGCCACCCTATGGGTCTGTACAAGCTCCCAAGAGATTTCAGCAAGTGCATCAGAGTTTTCATGTTTCACTTGATCTAATATGGGTAAAATACAGGTTCAACTTTTTTTTATTATGTGAACCCCTCACCCTGTCCATCTTGTACTCCAAAAATATGCCATATCCCTATTCAAAAAGATTTCCCATTTTTAGGGCTGCAGCTAGAGATGGGCCGAACAACCCCCTGTTCGGTTCGCGGCAGAACTTTCGAACATCGCAAAAGTTCGGAATCGAATAACGAACCCCATTGAAGTCTATGGGACTGTAACTGGTAAAATCAAAAGTGACTATTTTGAATGCTTATACGCAAGTAATTGGGCACACAATGGTTATGGGGGTCCAGGTACTGCCCTGTGGGACATGTATCAATATAAAATAAGTTTGTAAAAAACATACTTTTTAAATGAGCATTGATTTACTGATGCTTAAAGTGAAACCACAATATTAAATAAAATAACAATAAAAGAAAAAAATTCCCTTTTAATATAGTGCCTGGTGGGGGGGTTGTCCCTTAGTCTGCTTGTAATGTGTCACATCTGTACCGTGTATAGAGCCTGCTGCAGCAATAATAACATTTATAAAGCCAAAAAAATAAGAATTTTTCCACTCAACCTTTCTTTATTTTATAAACAATGGCTTGGTGAGCCAGCCTGTGTGATGAGGCCACAATTTAGTGCACTCAGAACAAGATTAGAGATTTTTTTGGTAAATTCTGGTGTCTCTTTTGCAAACTTTGGATAGAAGTAAAAGGTGCAGAAAAATTGGGCTTTGGGTGCCTTCACACCATAACTATATTGAGGTACTCTTGATAAAAGCAAAAATAGCTAAAATTGGCCTTGCTGTCAAAAATTGCAATGATATGCACCTGTCAAACAGGTTCAGAAAAATTGGTCTTTGGTATCGGTGGTGCCTTCACACTGTAAACCTATAGAGGTACTCTCGATGAAAGCAAGAGTTGGCCTTGCTGTCAAAAATTTAAATTTGATGCCCCGCTCAGTTGCGGAAAAATTGTTCTTTGGGTGTCGGTGGTGCCTTTACACAGTAACCCTATCAAGGTACTCTTGATGAAAGCAAGAATTGGCCGTGCTGCCAAAAAATGCAATGATATGCACCTGTCAAACAGGTGCGGATAAATTGGTCTTTGGGTGTAGGTGGTGCCTTCACAATCTATCCTTAGGGCTCTTTCACACGGAGGTCCGTTCAGGTCCGCCTGTCAGTTTTTTAGGCGGACCTGAAACGGATCCTCCATGCACCCCTATGGAAGCACGGATGTCAGCGGTGACATGTCCGCTGACATCCGCTCCGCTCCGAAAAAGTGTGACGGAGGAAAATCCTATTTTTCCTTCCGTCTGCGGAGCGGATCGGATGACAACGGACTCTACGGTCCGTCGTCATCCGATTCCCCATAGGGGAGAGCGGCGCTCTGACAGGGCGGTCCCTGCACAGTGTGCGGGGACCGCCCAGTCATCCGTCGGCTCAGCGGGGATCAACGGAGCGATCCCCGCTGAGCAAGCGGAGCTTCACGGGGCGGATCTTCACGGATCCACCCCATGTGAAAGAGGCCTTATTGAGGTACTCTTGATGAAAGCAAGAATTATCCTTGTTGTAAACAAATTGCAATGATATGTACCTGTCAAACAGGTGTGGAAAAATTGGTCCTTGTGTTAATTGTGTCCATGAAACCTACACCAAAATATTTCTTTCAGATGAAATCAATGCCCAAAAAGCTAGGCAGCCTAGTCAGTCTTTCACAGATTTGAGATCCAGAAAGCATTTAATAAACAACATCAGCATCAGGGGTTTGAAAGCTGCTGCTAATCCAGGAGTTATTCATTTTGATTAATGTCAGCCAGACCACGGGGTCTGTGGACAAATACACTCTCTTATCTGTCATAAAACCTATGGCAGCACTGAATGCCCATTCAGAAAGCACGCTGGATGCAGGGCAGCCCAGCAGCTCTTTTGCATACTGGGCAAGTTCTGGCCAGTGGTTTATTCTCATGACCCAGTAACCCAGTGATAGTCAACTGGAAAGCTCTCCATATCTGTTTTCGCCCTAGATAATCTCCCACCATATGATCAAGATGCTGCAGATGGGACGTGCATGCTGACAGCCCTGGGCACTGGGGACTAACATTTTTTTGAAAGGCATCACTGAGGATTCCCCCTTCTCAACCGTTGGGAAAGGCGTTGCATAAAATCCTGATTAAGGTGTCCCCAAGAGATTTCATCTTCTGCTCCCTCTGTGGGGACAGGATGAGTTCAGAGACTTTCCCCTTTTAACAGTGGTCAAGGAGGGTTGCCAACCAATAGTGATCTTTCTCCTCAATACCACGTATTCTCTGGTCTTTTTGCCCGATACGAAGAATAGGGGAGCCCATGCACTGCAAGTTCACAGAAGCATGAGAAGCAGACTCCTGTGGGTCATTGAGGATTACAGTTTCTGGAACTGCCTCCTCCCAGCCACGTACTACTAACAAGGGTTTTGGGGATGGAAAACCATCTGTTAAGAGTTGACGTATGTCTTGCTCTGCTTCAATGCCTCCAAATCTGCCAGAATCTTCCTCCTCCCTCTCCTCTTGTGTGTTCTGTGGCATAGGAAGAATGGTGTCTGCATAATGTGGGCCTTCAGTGGAAAGGAAGTCCTCTTCTTCCTCCCGATTCTCTGCCCCAAGTGCCCTGTCCATAATGCCATGCAGAGTCTGCTGCAGCAGGAACACAACAGGTATTGTGTCACTGATGCATGCATTGTCACGGCTCATCATCCTTGTGGCCTCCTCAAGTGGTGACAGTACAGTGCATGCATCTTTTATCAGCTGCCATTGGCATAGGGTAAAAAAGCCTGAGCCTGCCGTTGTGCCATACTCACACAGGTACTCGTTGACGGCCCTCTGCTGCATGTGCAGCCGCTGCAGCATTGCCAAAATCAAATTTCAGCCAACCGAGCACTGGCTGTGTATGGCCGTGTGAAATGGATACAGACTCTTCTGGCCTGCTTCAGCAGATTTTCCAAACCTACACAGGGTTGGAAGATCTGCTGAAGCAGGCCAGAAGAGTCTTCCAACCCTGTGTAAGTACTTAAAAAATGCTGCACCAGCAAATTGAGGACATGTGCCAGCCATAGCACATGTGTCAACTTTCCCTGGCTAAGCTGGTGTGGTGTGAACCACCTCTGAGCCTGCCCCTGCAGAGCTGCCAGAATCTCTGCTCCGGTGTGGCTTCTGTGTCCTAGACAGACCAGCTGAAGCACTGCATTGCACCTTTCAGCCTGACTCATCGAATAGCCCCTTGAACGCTTATGGAGTTGTCACGTACCTAGCGGTGATGAGCCCGGACTTGCAGAGGAAGGCCTCCCTTACGGCTCCCACCAGCGGCCCCTGGTAAGGTAACAGCAGGCGCGGAGGTAGGAGGGGTACGAGTGCCTGGCAGGATCAACCAAGGTGAAGGTAGGTATGCAGACTTGGTAGGCACACTGGAACACAGCAGGTCGAACTGGAATCAGGAACACTCAGCAAACTGGAATCGTTCAGCAGACGGGACCGGAACCAGGAACACAGGAACTCAGCAAACTGGATCAGCTTAGCAGACTGGACCGGAACCAGGAACACAGGAACTCAGCAGACTGGATCAGCTTAGCAGACTGGACTGGAACCAGGAACACAGGAACTCAGCAAACTGGATCAGCTTAGCAGACTGGACCGGAACTAGGAACAGTGAGCTTGGTCAGACAAGCCGGGTCGGTTAACTAGCTGGCAGCAAGGTACAGAGGGATCAGACAGAGGAGAGGTCACAACAAGCCAGGGGTCGGATGCAGGCAGAAAACTGGAGAAGTCACAGGCAGGCCGGGTCAAACACAGGTAAGTCTTCAGATCAGGTTTTCAGGTACTCAACGCTGTAGAGCAGACAGCAGGGACTGTCTGCGATTGACAGGTTTAAATAGCCCCTCTGGCGCCACCTGCAGGGCGGAGCATGCGCAACCGAGAATCAGGAAGACCAGGACGCCTGCTTCTGGCAGGACCTCCATGACATTGCCCCCCCCCCAAGGGGCAGCCTCCGGATGCCCATCCGGGCAAACTTCTCAGGGTGAGATCTCTTGAAGGACTGCACCAGGCTTCTAGCATGGATGTTCTCCTCAGGCTCCCAAGAGTTTTCTTCGGGTCCGTAGCCCTTCCACTTAATCAGGAATTGGTTCTGGTTATTCCTTCTTCTAAAATCCATAATGGCTTCCACTTCGAATTCCTCCTCCCCGTCTACAATGACAGGATCAGGGAGAGCCGGACTTCGGCCTGGAAATGGGTTGGGAACCGAGGGCTTCAGCAGAGATACATGGAAGACCGGATGGATCTTGAGGGAGTCAGGGAGCTCCAGTTCATAAGCCACTTCATTGATTTTCCTTTTGACTGGAAACGGCCCTAAGAATTTGGGGCCCAGTTTCTTAGAGGGACATGCCATCCTCAAGTTTAAAGTGGATAACCATACTTGGTCGCCGGGTGCCAGCATTAATTCACCCCGTCTTTTCCTGTCAAAAATTGTTTTGTTGTGTTCCTGAGTCTTGGTCATGGTTTCCTGCAGAAGTTGGTTGTTGGATGAAAAGAAGTTCAACTTTTCCTGGACTGCGGGCACCGTACATTCAGGAAGGGAATTGGGCAGGAATGTAGGATGGAAACCGTAGTTTGCGAAGAATGGGGACTGCTTGGTAGCGGAATGCGTAGAGTTGTTATAGGCAAACTCGGCCAATGGGAGCAGGGAAACCCAGTCATTCTGAGCGAATGAAGAGAAGCAGCGCAGGTACTGCTCAAGGGTCTGGTTAGTCCTCTCAGTCTGTCCATTGGTCTGGGGATGGTAAGCAGAGGAAAGTGACAATTCTATCTCCAGAGCCTTGCAGAGGGATCTTCAAAACCGGGAGGTAAATTGTACCCCTCGGTCGGAGACAATATTGGCTGGTACCCCGTGGAGTCTGACGACCTCTCTGATGAACACCTGTGCAGTTTCGGGAGCTGAGGGAGTCCCCTTCATGGGAATGAAATGTGCCATCTTGGATAGACGGTCTACTATCACGAAGATAGTGGTGTGACTCTCAGCCGGAGGCAACTCGACGATAAAGTCGATGGACAGCATTTTCCAGGGTCTGTCTGGGACGGGTAGGGGTCTCAGTAGTCCCCAGGCCTTGGATTTGTAACCCTTGTTTCGGGTACAAACTATGCAGGACTCCACAAACTTCCTACAGTTCTCGCGTGATGGGTGCGATGATGGCTGAGAACCCTCTGATGAATTTGCGGTAGAAGTTGGCGAATCCAACGAAACGTTGGATCCCCTTCTTGTCCGCCGGGACTGGCCAGTCCAGGATTGCAGCAATCTTTTGAGGGTCCATCTTGATGCCCTCGCTGGAGATAATTAGTCCCAAGAACGATATACTTTCCAACTTTCCAGCTCAAATTCACACTTCTCGGCCGTGCTGGCGAAGCCGAGCCAACACACTTCTGACGGTAAATTGTACCCCTCGGTCGGAGACAATATTGGCTGGTACCCCGTGGAGTCTGACGACCTCTCTGATGAACACCTGTGCAGTTTCGGGAGCTGAGGGAGTCCCCCTCATGGGAATGAAATGTGCCATCTTGGATAGACGGTCTACTATCACGAAGATAGTGGTGTGACTCTCAGCCGGAGGCAACTCGACGATAAAGTCGATGGACAGCATTTTCCAGGGTCTGTCTGGGACGGGTAGGGGTCTCAGTAGTCCCCAGGCCTTGGATTTGTAACCCTTGTTTCGGGTACAAACTATGCAGGACTCCACAAACTTCCTACAGTTCTCGCGGAGCCGAGGCCACCAAAAGGTACGCTGTACCAAGTCGGTGGTCTTGGCAACGCCAAAGTGCCCGGCAAGGGCATGGTCGTGGCAGAGTTCC